>VZTU01016750.1:0-35356 GCA_013400835.1 Zapornia atra | reverse complement strand
TACACAGCAAGCTCACTACCCTGAACTTCAGAACTGACTTTGGCCTCTTCAGGGATCTGCTTGGTAGAGAACCAAGGGACAAAGCCCTGGTATTTTGGGAAGACAGGTCCAAGAAAGCTGGATAGTATTTAAAGATCACCTCCTTGAAGCTCAGGAGTGATACATGCCAACAAAGATGTATTTGGGCAAAAAAGCCCAAAGGCCTGCATGGATACACAAGGAGCTCCTGAACAAACTCAAATGCAAAAAGAAAGCCTAAATAGGGTGGGATCAGGGACAGGTAGCCTGGGAAGCATACAGATAAATTGGGCAAGCAGCAATCAGGTCAGGAAAACTGATGGAATTAAATGTAGCCAGGGATGTCAAGGGCAACAAGAAAAGCTTCTATAGGTACATCAGTGATAAAAGGGAGACTAGGGGAAATGTGGGCCCTCTCTGGAAGGAAATATGACAAATGGTTATCTGGGATAAGGAGAAAGCTGAGGTACTCAATGACTTTTCTACATCAGTCTTCACTGGCAGGTGCTCTAGCCACACCACCTAAATCACAGAAGGCAAAGGTAGGCACTGGGAAAATGAAAAACAATGCACTGTAGGAGATCCTACTGGAAACTATGCTTAGACACATGGAAAATAAGGAGGTGGTTGGTGAAAGCCAACATGGCTTCACTAAGGGCAAATTGTACCTAAGAGATTTGGTGGCCTTCTGTGACAGGGCTACAGCATTTTTGGACAAGGGAAGAGCAGATGACAACATCTACCTGGACCTGTGCAAAGCATTTGACACTGCCCGCCGTGGCATCTCTAATTTGGAGAGACACAGATTTGACAGATAGACCACTTGGTAGATAAGGAATTGTCTGGATGGTCGCACTCGAAGAGTTGTTGTCAACAGATTGATGTTCAAATGGAGACTAATGACGAGAGGTGTTCCTCATTATTGGTATTGTGACTGGTGCTGCTTAATATCTTTGTTGGCTACATGGACAGTAGGATAGAGTGCACCCTCAGCAAGTTTGCAGACAACACCAATCTATGAGGTCTGGTCAACATGCTGGAGGAAAGGGATGCCATCCAGAGGGACCTTGATAGGCTTGAGAGCTGTGAACCTCAGGAAGTTCAAAAAGGGCAAGTGCAAGGTCCTGCACATGAGTTGGGGGCAATCCCAATCACAACTACAGGCTGGGCAGAGCATCCCTGAGGAGAAGGACTAGGACAGAGATATTGGTGGATGAGGACCTTAACAGGACCTGATAATGTGTGCCTGCAGCACAGAAAGCCAACCGTGTCCTGGGCTGCATCAAAAGAAATGTGACCAGCAGGTCAAGGGAGGTAATTTTCCCCCCTCTACTCTACTCTTGTAAGACCCCGCCTGAAATACTGTGTTCAGTTCTGGTGTTCCCACTAAAAGAAGGACGAGGCTCTCTAGGTGCCAGAATGAGAGATTCCCCTGCAGCTTGTGGAGAAAACGATGGTGTGTCCCCTCACAGACCATGGATAAGGAAAGGGAGCAGAGACCATCTACAGCCTGTGAAGAGATTGATCCATGCCACAGCAGGTTTGCCAGGGAAATTGTGACTCTCGTGGGACAAGATCGGAGCAGTCTGGGCCCGAAGGTCAGCACCCATGGAAAAGAGCCGTGGTGAGGAGATGACTCCCTGATAGAGAGGAGTCATGCTGCAGAATTTCGTGGAGGACTGTCTCCCGTGGGTGGGACCCCACAGTGTAACAGAAAGGTACGTGTGTGGAATACCTCCCCCGGCTGAGAAGGAAGACAACTCGGGAGGAATGGACTGAAAACCCCCATTCCCCATTCCCTGCCCCTCCCCGCGCTGTGACTGGTGGGAAGAAGGGAGTGAATTTATGATAAGTAAAGTCTTTGAAGAAGAGAGGGGTTGGGGAAAGTAAAAGTCTTAAGATCTGGAGGAGGAAAGCAGCTTATGAGGAACCGCAGGAACCCCACTCCCCATTCCCTTCCTCTCCCCGTGTCGCACTTCTCATTACCCAACTGTGGCTCACTGGGTGTGTGGTAGTAGTGGTAATAAATTAGTTTTCTTTCTTTTATTCTGTGTTGAGTCTGTTTTGCCCATTGAAAAATTGGAAAGCGATCCCTCTATCCTTATCTTGAATCCTAAGCCTCTTGATATATATATTTTTTCTCCCTTTTTCAGCTGAAAAATGGGAGTGAGCAAGCAGCTTGGTGGCCATTTGACCTCTAGGCAGGGCCAAACCACCACAACTGTTTACAAGGTCAGGTAAAGGCTTTAAACTGAAAGGGGGTAGATTTAGATTAGATATAAGGAAGAAATTCTTCCCTGTGAGGGTGGTGAGGCGCTGGGACAGGGTGTCCACAGAAGCTGTGGCTGCCCCCCTCCCTGGCAGTATTCAAGGCCAGGTTGGATGAAGCTTTGGGCAACCTGGTCTAGTGGGGGGGTGCCCCTGCCCATGGTGGGGGCTTGGAACTAGGTAATCTTTGAGGTCTCTTCCAACCCAAACCATTCTATGATTTTATGATTTCATTCAACTCCCTCTGTTCAAATGAGATCACCTAGACCCAGCTGTCCAGGGCTGGGTCTTGACAGCTTTTTGAGTATCTCTTACAAATAAAATATTTAATTAAATTTTAAATTTATCTTTTGTTATTGAAGCAGCAGGCTGTAAAGTAACATGTACAATGAATAACTGGGAACTCACAAGTAGAGTCAAAATCTTTGGTGTAAGCACGCATTTATCCCATCACTTAGGGTTTTGTTTCACAGCACTATACAGCAAGCCAAGGCCACAGGCCAGCCTCTCCCTCAGCCTTTAAAAAGAAAGTGGTTTTCTGCTGTCTTGGCTTAACTCCATGAACTGTCTCACTGCCAGATTGCAGAAATGCCAGCATAGGTGAAAAGGATAGAGTGAAACTGTATGGCCAGCGCAGAGGTGAGGGGTCTCTTGTATTTGAGCATGAATTAACAGTCCCATACATTTGGTATAACAGGGAGAATTGAAATACTCTGGGAAAAGCTCTTGCAGCTCGCAAGGCCAATGGGATCCTGGGCTCCATTAGAAGAGGGGTGGCCAGCAGGGACAGGGAGGTGATTGTCCCTCTCTACTCTGCCCTCGTGAGGCCCCATCTGGAGTACTGTGTCCAGATCTGGGGCCCCCAATACAAGAAAGATGTGGAACAGTTGGAGAGGGTTCAGAGGAGGGCCACAAGGATGATTAGAGGGCTGGAGCACCTGCCCTACAAAGAAAGGCTGAGGGAGCTGGGCTTGTTCAGCCTGGAGAAGAGAAGGCTGCGGGGGGACCTCATTGCAGCCTTCCAGTACCTGAAGGGAACTTATAAGCAGGAGGGGATTAAACTTTTTAAAAGGGTAGATAATGGCAGGACAAGGGGGAATGGACTAAAGCTAAAGGAGGGAAGGTTTAGATTAGATATTAGGGGGAAGTTTTTTACAGAAAGAGTGGTGAGGTGCTGGAACAGGCTGCCCAGAGAAGTAGTGGATGCCCCGTCCCTGGAAGTGTTCAAGGCCAGGTTGGATGGGGCCCTGGGCAACCTTGTGTAGATCCAGACCTGGAGGTTGGTGGCCCTGCCTGTGGCAGGGGGGTTGGAGCTCTATGATCCATGGGGTCCCTTCCAACCTAGACCATTCTATGATTCTATGATTCTATGAAAAGGTAAAGTACATTCTCATCTTGGTACATGTTGATGAAGAGCTAATTCCTCTGTCAGTCAACAAAGTGCTCTGGCATCTAAGCAAGGGAAATAGTCAAGTAGCTTTACTGAATTTTAAAAATAGTCTATTGTAATTGCAGGGTAAGTTAGAACGTAGTATAAATAACAATGGTAAACATATTGACAGTGAAGTCTTTCCTATCCAAACTTACTGTTGGTTTTGGCTACCTTAGGTTTTTATTGTAAACATTTAAGTATTTTTCATCGTAAATCATGGGCAAACTGAAGCCAAAGAATCTTCTCTCATTCTATGTCATGCCCAGCTGCAAGCATCAAACCAAGTTACTGCAGTGACTTCAGAAGTAAAAAACTATTTTATTAGTGTAAGTGAGCAAACATTGTAAGAATATAAAATGAATTAGAATGAAGTGGTTGGTGAATTTGCTATTTCAGCTGTTTTGGATTCTATCAGAAGAAGTTTATCTATCTCCTCCCTCATGCCATGTCTATTCTATTTTTTTTTTCCCCAGCCTGTTATTTCTTTATAGAAACATCATTATTTTCAATGTGGAGCCCTACATGGATGGCGATTTGTGAAGGATTACTCGAAAAGCTTACACTATAATTGCCTGAAGTAAAAAAAAAAAGGAGAAAAAAAGGTAATGTATACTGGTAATACGAAATTGATTCTACATGCAGTGTCAAGCCTGCTGTCTTTCCAGAAAAAAAGTTGTTTCAGCTACTATATGTCAAAGAGCAATAATCTCTCTGTAAATAAACATTTGCTTTAAGCTGTACATGTAAAGATTTAATCCAAAACCCAATAACAAAAATAAAATTTGTAACTTCCATTATTGCTAATATGCTTAGAGGTAAAAGGACCGCTTTGAACCAATGAAACTAATGAAATTTCTTATTATGATTAGCATACTGATAGCACAAATGTGTTTGCATCCCCCTGTATTAACAGATACTTTATAAATCCTGACGCTTAATCATCCAAGCTGTTGTTCACTGTGTGCCTGACCAAGGGGACTATTATTCATATAAGGAAAACAGGTAGAATGATTGCACTAATCTCTCTAGCTATACCATTAACCCCCTCAGGTACAACCTATCTGCAGTGAACTGAAGCATCATTTGTGCTCAATCCTGCACAAGTGCTTCAGTGCTTTAGCGGGAGGAAAACTACCACTTTTTGCACCATTTCTGTAAACACAGGACTGTTAGAAATATATGCAGTAAAGTTGATGAATATAACTGGAAAGCAAATGTGTAGGGACAGTCAGGCTGTTTACAAAGTGAATGCCATAAGAGGAGCTTAACATTTGGTCCTCTCATCACCTCTCCATGAAGCATGGTGAAACACTGATGCAACATGTGATGTGTGGCTTTAGCCTCTTTGTCTTTCGTGGTATTAAATTATCTTAAAGAAAATTAGTCTTAGTTTATGTGATACTGCAGTGTACTGAGCTTCCTACGCATTTCTTCTCTGTGGGACAAACTTTTTTTCCCTTTAGCTATGCACTTCTTCATACCAGCGTCCAGACATCATAGAGCTTAGGTAGACCTTCCTTAAGCCTTCATAACCAAAATTAGTATTTACATCTTTCCTTGGCTGTGCCAAGATGAGGAGCAGGAACCTGACAAGCTTCAGGACACTCCTGCTACAAGGGCCAAAGGGGAAAAGCTGACAAGGTATGCTATAGAAGGTTTGACTGAAGACTGAGTGTATGTTTCCATTGCTAGGTACCCTTTGCAGGTGATCCCTGCCTTTCCTTACCCTTATCACTGTGGTACAGGCTTCGGTTATGTGTTACGCTGCAGTGTTTACACACTTCGAACAGACAGCCCTAGGGTATTTCACTGTAAGGTCTGTTCTGGTGAACTTCAAATTGAGCATAAAGCAGTTTTCCTATTGAGTTCACTTAGATTTAGGCCAGGCCTACATGCTGAGGATGGGGTGGGCATATATATGTTAAGGGTGTAGAGTTATGCAAATTCCTGTATTTGAGTAATGAGAAAGCAAGTGATGACACTTTCAGATTGTTACCTGCCTCTGATGAGTGATGTGAATGAGGCTCTGTGTTCTGTGTGGTGCTGTATGAAAATGCCAGCTGGGCGAAGGGGTGTTTTAGTTCCTGAATACCAGCGTGTAAGGTGTGTCAGGATGACATTCAGCTTCATTTGAAACTGTGCCATTGATTATCAGTGAAGGTGCCCATGACAGGAGCTCCCAGCTTTCATCCAAAAGATTTACGGGTGGCAAGTGTTTTGAAGGAAGGCTCTTCAGTGCTTAATTCTCCCTGTTGGTTTCATATAGCCTAGTGCTAGGGGAGAGGGTTGGCTTTTCTTTTTTTTCCTATATGTAACAGTATGTCTATGAACTCTGGATTTCCTTAAAGGAGTGACCAAAGCCTAAGTGTGCTATCTTTATCTTTATCTGGGCAGATAAAGTCAGGGCAAAGGAGGGGAGGATGAGTAAAATACCGTGAGTGGCTGGGAAGTGGAGGGAGATGACTAATAACTGTATTCTTTACAGCTATAAAAACATCTGAATTTTTGAATGAACTTTTAAATATGTGTTATGCTGATAATGTTACAAACAGGCATTTGTTACAGTGAAGTTGAAGCAAATCAAATAACTCTCTTGCTTCTAAACATTCAGATTTTGATTGGCAGGTCTGAACTTTTGACCACCTAAGGATTAAAGTTTCTCCTTTCGAACCAGCTGATCCTTTTTCCAAAGAATAGACAATAGGGGAAAAAAAGAAAAAAAGGCAGAAAATAAAAGAAGAGAGAATAAAGCAAAATAAACCTCAGAAACCAAGCTAAGTCTTTCTGGCTTCTCCTTCTCTTTCTCTCTCCCTACTTTCTCGCTCCACCACTTGACTATATCATACTGTGTTGCTGGTTGCTGAGGTGCTGCTTCACCTTCTGCAATGTTGCTTGATCTTTGATTTCCTGTGAAGCACAATGAATCTTACATTAGAGTGTGCAGAGTCAGGTGGTGCACCATCTGTTCCCAAGCTCCGAAAACACTGAGTAACAGAGAGCAACAGAAAGCAACAGCTACACCAGTTTCATCAGAACATTCATATTCACAGAGTAACAAACAAGCAGATGACTGTTTTCAAGCACAGAAAAGCATTTTAGCTTTCCAACAGTTACCTGTTAAATCTAACATGTCGAGGTGTTTGGTTTTTTTGGGTTTTGGGTTTTTTTTTATTAAAATATGTTAAATATTCATTGATGTGCCTCAGTCATAAAATATGTTAACCAATTCATACTGTCTAGGTGATTTGATGTTGTGGACATCATGTGACATAGACTGCAAAGTAGTGTTAATTTAACTGTATTTAATAGCATCTGTGCATGCAGCGACCAAAAGATAGCTGGAACAGCAGCCAAACTGTGCTACTAACATAGGGAAGCACAGGTAATACTGAAGATCAGTGAATCCTTATCTGTCAACTTATGGTAATACTTGTTTGTTTTTTAAATGTGTACTAACATTCTGTTAAGAATATATGTGTACTTGACTTGCTGATAGAAATCTCTATGCTACCTTACTGAACGTTTATTACAAATTGCAGATGACAACTGTTTTAACTGTATGTTTTCTTAACTGTGGTTTAATCAGACAAAAAAGAAATACCTTGAGTGCCTTAAAATATGCTTATTGGCTGAGAATAATTCAGCTCTAGAGTTAAAGTTGCTAAGACATATGCTTCCAATTCTTTAATGTTACTTCCCATATTAATGCTAGAACAGCTTAAGTCAGATTTACAGGAGCCCAAAATTGCTTTAACTACTTTGCTAAACATTGTGCTTATTATAGAAGAAAGTAGAAGAAAGATTTATCACATTTTTAGAAACCATTTTAAAAGCTTCATTGATCTTCCTGCACTTTAACTTTCCAACACACTTGTTTTGAAGCACTATATTACAAAGGGAACATAAACATTCAAAGAAAGTGCTTCTGCCAAAAAATGAGAAATGAGAAAATCAGGGAAAGAAAGCGACAGGCTTGTTTAGCACTGGTATATCAGTACCCTCTCTCATGCCCTGCATCTCTCAATATACACCACCAAAAATAGTGTATCTCATGGTTAGGTTTGCCTGTTCCCAGTTGTGCCCATGATTTGAAGAACGATTTGAAGACAGCTACTATGTGCTGTATTTTATCCAGATATGAGTAGGGACAATGATGGTAATTCCATATACACATGATTTTTGACCCAGAACTGTTCACGTATTTTACAGCTGTGCATTTCTCTTGTTTTATAACTTTCTTGAAAGATTAAACATGTCTAGCTGTCATCCACATAGTTGTATGTGTGGTATAATAATATAATGCAAAAGTATGCTATTTGTATTCTTTTTCATATGTGCATATGTATACATGCACTTTATGGATTCTGTGTAATACATATACATGTATTCTATAGACAGAATATATGCAACCCCCCTTGTCATGCAATAAAGTCACTGCGTGGTTGTAAAGCATTTGAAGATGTCTGCATCAAAGATACCGTACTAGCACAAAGAAGAAAAATCCTGCCAATGATAAAATGCTGAGCCCTTCACTGTGGCCAAAAGGGCAATGGGGAAAAAATTCAAATGACTTAAAAAGCTGACATAAACATAGTCTGTGGGCTTGGCAAATGTTGGAAGTGAAATTGATTTTGCATTGTCTGAGTTTGGAATGACGGATGTTGAGATCTAGCTGTTAGTGCAGAGGACCTAAGACTTTTGGCAGATAGGGAAAAACACAGAATATGAAAGTAAAATGTAGCAGGAAAAAAAGCAGTTAAATTAGACATGACTTTTGATTTTCAGCCTCAGCAAAGCTCAGTGCCCAGCTGGCTCAGCTCTACGTTTCATGTCTAATCGGGATGATCAATTAAAAGATTTCTCATTGCTTAATGTGCAGGTATGTCCTAGATCAATGAGGCTTAGAAGTTCTGCAATCAGATGTCCTAAGCTTTTAACCTTTGATAATTGAGCTGTAAAAGGTGCTTCCTTCTCATTCTTC
Source organism: Zapornia atra (assembly GCA_013400835.1). NCBI lineage: Eukaryota > Metazoa > Chordata > Aves > Gruiformes > Rallidae > Zapornia > Zapornia atra. The sequence goes on along the minus strand of VZTU01016750.1, from coordinate 26,657 downwards.
TTGAAGCCTTCAAGAACATGTGTCAGTTCATTCTTTGTCTGCTAATTGTTTATTTGAATGTAAGAGAGCCTGACCCTACATTCACTGACAGTAATAATTCCATTGAACTCTTTGGATTTCACGGCACTGTTGCTTCTTGGGGGTTAGTCCTCTCTGAACCAATGTAAACACCTGGGTGTCATGTATGCAGGAAAAAAAGCAGACAGACAGACAGAGATAAGCTGTTAGTAGAATAGATCCGATGTTTTTCTACACCCTGTGTAGCAACATCTGTGAATACAAAACACAATGTAGAGAAAATTGAGCTACCTCTGAAGGATGAATTAAGAGCTGTCCAGATGCAATAATGCCCCAAGTCGCATCCTGGCTAATTTGTTTTGCTCTGCAAAGAGAAAGAGGGATGTCGATCTAATTTGGCTCTCCTACAGCTATAGCATGTCTGCAAATGATCTACTCCTTCAGATTCAAGGAAGCAGAGCTTCTGGTCTAAAACCGGGCTACTGAGACAGAGTTTGGGTCGTGAATTTGTCCATAGTTCCACTGAAGGTCTGTAAAATTGGCAGATAGGGAAAAACACAGAAAGTAAAATAGTGCTCTGTCAAGGTGACTGGAGCCTTATTCCTGTCCTTTGTATGTTGTGCCAGCTCTAGGCTGGCTACAGATCCTTATTGTGCATTAAGAAACAGCCATCCTCCCTTCTAAACCGCACATTTGCGCACATATTTTCACCAAGCAGTATTTGTCCTGTTCAACTGGAGCCAAGTTTTGAATCAATCCTGCTTATACCATACCTTTTTTCAGATGTGAAAAGGATTTTCTGAACAATATAGCGATGACTAGGGCTGTTAATGCTTTCCAACAACTACTCTCACAAACTACCAACTGAACTGATTACTACTTTTTCTCTTAAACTGAGAGTGGAAGGGGTGTGTGAAGCTGAACAGCAGCTGTGAGTGAAAAAGTAGTTCTGATGGTGGAAAAGAGGTTTACCTTCAGTTCTTTTGAGGTGCTTTGGGGTGTCAACTTCTCTTCTGGAACTCCTGTGATCGTGTCACATCAGCAATTGCTATGGACTGGCCTGAACAGGGATGTAGGTGCATCTGGGGAGGCACCATGCAAAGACCAGCAAGTTACCAGGGTTTTTTGCACAGGAGGCAGCAGAAAGTGAGTATATCCTTCTAGGAGACTGTGGACAGAGTTGGGAGGGGCAGCTGGGGTTGTATGAGATTTGACTTGGTGTACATCTATTTGGGTATAAAACTTTAACCATATAATACTTTTCTCTGCTGCTTCCTAAAATTTCATTATCTATTGCAATACAAGCCTAAATTAAAATTAATGCTGACCCATTGACTTGAATAGGTGATGACTCTAAATTTCAGGGAGTTGAATTTGCCTATGTTCACATTTCCTTCAATTACAATGACAGCAGTTTTAATTTAGACTAATATTATCTGGTACATATTTATCTTTCTGCTGCCAACTAGGATCTCCATGGACAACCTGAGAGATTGTGACATAATTAGCAGAGATAATTTCCAAAATGCCAGAAGTGAGTAAAGTTGCAGGCAATCCCTTCTCGAATTTACTTGCCAATTTTTTTTTTTAATTTTTTTTGCTAAAATGTGTTATTATTCCCATTTGGTTAATATTTATGAAAAGTTATCAAGTACTTAATGGTAGCTGTACTCCGCCTTAATCACATTTTTACTATTTTACCTGTTTATGACTTCATTATCAGTAATTAATAATGTTAAATAATGTTTGTATTTGTAAGTGTAGTCAGGTATTAAAGGCAGTTTATTAAAGAAAGTGGCAGTGAAACATTTTTGAGTCCCACATATCATTGAAATAGACGTTGCCCATCTGCCTCATAAATATACTGTAGAAGCTTGCGATGATAGATGCAACCTGAAATTATCCCACCACAGAAAAGCTGTCGCGTACCAGATTTCAGACGGTTGTCTGATACAAAATGCTAGCAATCTCTATCACTATGTACCAGGCTCTAAGCCCTTGTTGAGATTTCACCAGACTGGACGTGTTCGGTCTGAAACATCCGAATGATACTGAATCACAGTTTAACATATATATTCTTTAATTCAAACTACTGCGAGGATCAATCCTTCTCAGTATGACATTTCTCAATGCAGAAATTCATGTTAGGATGCATGCATTAATAGCTAGATTAATACAAACGTAGAATGACAACTGGCTTCTCATTGACAAGAACTGCAGAAAGAATTTGACTTACTTTTTTTGACCAGATTAATTCAAATGCCTGATATCACCCTCATATTTTGGAAGGTAAAATCACATCAATTGTTCATTCTGCTATAAATTACCCCTTAAATATTATGACCTCATTTTGTGCTCTACTACTTCTGCTTAAGGAAAAAAGTGCATCTAGATTCAAGCCCACTTGTGAATATATATCAGTCAAAGGTTTTATACAGAGTTGACAAAAAACCTTATTTGTCAAGATATATTTCCTTTATCCCAAGCTAATAACTAGTTTCATTTGCATCAGCTTCAGACAGTATATGTGAAGCTGACACTGAGATTTTGCCTTTCCTGCCTGAAAACAGGCAGGTGAAAAAAAGACCCCAACAGTAAATTTTAGAAAAAAATCATAATTGGAAGGTGTTCATTTTGCTAACGAAAATTCTTGCTCCATTTGTAAGACATTTGATCTTGACTTCTTTTTTGGTATGTTATATCATCTTTTGAGAAGATACAGCATGTCTTGAAGTGGATATTGAAGTATAAAAACTATAATATTGCTTTACTGGGAGTTCAGTGAGTGATGTGCTAAACATTGGCAATGCCTAATAACTTCTCATCTATGTATATTCTTAGGCCTTCATATGTGGGTGGTAGCTTACCCATCAGAAAGCAAGCTACTAAATGAGGCAACGTGTTTTGTTGCTTAAAGTGCCTACAGATAAGTTTGAGTATTTGAACCTAGTCTGATTATATTTACTGCTTATTGCATTTGAGCAGCAAGCAATTATCTCTTTTCAAAAATTAAAATATAGAGTTGTCTTTTGCCCCCTATATGTATTTGTTAGTGATTTTATCAACTTGTTTTCACTGTACTTAACATGATTGTAATTTGGAGTTCAAAGAGAGGAATTTGTCTCTCCATTACCCTGTTCCTGCCATCAGTTGAGCTGAATGTTATAGTAAACTGCAAATGACAGACCCTTTATATTTAGGATACCTGGAATAATGGAAGGAAAAGATGGGAAAAGTCTTCATCTTGACAGTGGTTCTGTGAACTTGCCAACTGGTTTTCAGGAATACTGAGATTACTCTAGTTTCTGCATAAGAAGTAGAATGACTCGAGAATCCTATATATCTGTGTATACATATTCTGTTCAGTATAAACCGGACACAGTACAGGACTGCACAGTACCATTTCCCAGATTTTGTACAACCAGTAAATTAAATGTTTTGTGTTTAAAGCATTTACTCAGCCACAGGATACAAACCCATGAAGACTCACAGAAAGGCCAAGTCATATAAAAAGTTAATAGTATCTGAAAAAATAGTGCTGGATTTTTCAGGAATAGTTTATTATTGTAGGTCAAAACTCCCTAAATTCATAAGCTTTTAACATCTCCACGTGTCCTGCTCTACTCTGCCCAATGATGTATTTTTTTGTTCTTTGCAGACTGTCTTTAATTGGAAAATTGTTTAATAAATCCTCACATTTTATCTCATCAAAGAGAGACATAGCGTGTGTAAATATTCATTACCACTTCATGTTTAAAACTACTTTGATAAATTAACTTCATAACCTTTAGAGAACAGGAAGAGACAGGAAGCCTGGATGTAACAGAGACAGTGCATTAAAAAAATGGAGTGAAAAAAATGTAACTCAACACAGTCATTTGAAAACGTGCTTAGAAAGATTTTGATTGTGTCTATTAGTAGAAAGGAGATTCACATCAGCTCTCTTAGAGGAGAAGATGAATTATCTTCTTGAGCTGCCAATCTCACTCCTTTGTAGAAGTAGCTTTGTCCACTGGCTTAATATACCTTTAAGGTCACTGTGAATCTAAAACCTGTGGGTATTTAATAACCGCAAAGACATATGGTAGGAAAGTTCAGCTGTCCTAGATAAGTAGCAGGTGTCTCTGCATGCTGCCCACTCTTCACACTGCCGTAGCAAGGACTGGACAGCTAAGACTTTAATGACCATGTTTTAGTTCAAATTTGACACTGCAGTCTAGTTTCACTAAATGTAACTAGTGTTAAGATCATTTTCTTAACTAATTTCTTAAGTCCTTCAGATGATCCCTTCACTTGTTTCTCTGCATTTTCCCTTATGATTTTTGTGTGAGGATTGCATTGCTTCCCCTCATCTTTAAGGTTCTCTATAACTTTTCTCCACCCCTCTATGCGTTCAATATTCACTTCTTGTATCTTCAGTAACCTTTGTGCTTTCTCTCCCTCTGCTCTCTCCCTCTCTCTTCCTCTACATGCAGGGGAATATCTCCCTATAACTATATACACAGCTACTTGATCATCCTCCTCTCACTCCCTACTCAAAAACCTTTTCTTTGGGGCCATAAATCTTAGCAAACAGATGACACACAATTATGGTATGAATGTGTTTTGACCCCTATCAAGCTTAGTGACCGATATTATATAATTTTTTCCCCCTTGTATGTCTGTATTTGCTGTTTTACCACATGCTTTGAGTAAGTATCCATTATCCAATATTTACAACGCTAGCTGCAGAATAGTGAGAGAAAATAGCTGAAATAACTTTAAATGAAATGGTTTGATCATGAGCAGTAGTTTCATGTATGGTATAGACATGCCCTTAAATTGTAAGCTTGCTGAAGCAGAGCCTGCTTTTTGGCAGGAGTAGCATAGCTTCAGTTTGTAAATAGGTCTCCTAAGTACGAAGGCAATGCAAATAATTACTAATAATACCAACAAAACCCATCCTGCTATGAGACAAGCTGATTAGCAGCTGAAGCGAAAGTAGAGGTCTTGTCTGCATGAAGTGTTGAGAAACAAGCAAATAAAATATCCTATATCTCTTTGTACCAGTCCTCTTCAAGGTTTGCTTGTGCTAGCGCTTAACAGCATATGCACATCATGCAATTTCTTCTGGTTTAATTAGAGATCTGTGAGGAGTGAATTCTCTGGAAATGAAATCTTCTGCTTATCCTATCCACTAATTATCTGCTTTTTCTTTGAACAGATATTTGATATTAGAATCCACTGTTCTTGAGTAGGGAAAGAAGTTATTCTGACCTTTGATGTGACATAATGCATAGTGAATGAGTATAGAGAATGTGATGAAATGTAGTTAGAATGGTCTTTGGAGAGCTCAGATAGATACACAGCACATAAATTAAAAAAAAAATTGTATGAGAAATCTTGAGAGATTGTTACCTCTTTTTAAAAAAGTGCTACTATCAATATATCAATTTAATTGCAAACCACTAGATGCTGTTACTCACAAACCGGTGAGGTTTGCATTCCTAGTTAGATTGGTTCTTTTTTTTTNTGGGGGGGGGGGGGATGGAGAAAAAAGTCAATTGTTTCACAATTGGGTGCGACATTATTTTTCCTCTCAATTTAAGCATGGTATGAGAAATATTGTCAATATATCTTTAAACAACAGTTACAGAAGTTAAGAACGTTAAAGGGCAACAAGAATTTTGGCAAAAAGGAAAAAGAATGTTAGGTATTAGAAAGACGGAACTGTCACAGTAACAAAGATTAGGAGCAGCTAGGTGCTACTGTTCAGGTGTTATCTGTCAGTTTTGGAGATGTAAATATTTCCATGTTTTCCTTCACAATGCTGTAGGAAGAATCAGATTTGACTGTTGCTGTATGAAATACATTTATGGGGATACTTGCTGCAGTGTGACAGCTAGGACTGTGATGTTGTATTATAAATTCTCCTGAGGAAGTTGAAACAAGAAGGTAGTAGAAATTGCAGCCAGTCACCACTTTGCTGGCTACAGTCAGATTAAGCAGCCTGCTGTTCAGCATTGACCATAAAATCTGTGTTTGCTTTGCCCTCGGCTGCACACTGCTCAGCCGTGCATGGCATCGAGGGGGGCAGGGGGAAGCAGGCATCCCTGGGGCTCCGTGGCTGGGGAAGCTCCTGGAGCTGCTAATTTGATGCCCCCTCAGGCTGAGGAGGACATGGTGCCTTTTCACTCTCCTCAAGGAACGCCTCTAACCGCTAAGCTATTATGTGCAGTTCCTTCTTTGGATTTATTTTTGAAATAAAACAACGAGGTCTGCTCAAAGAGCAATTGCTAAAACTTCCTTCAGGAGAAGGTTTGGGGCTGAGGGTCCCAGGGGGAAAGGGAGTGTCTGTCTGCTCACAGCCCAGACCTGGGAATCGAAATTCCAGAGGAGAAAAGGGATTGCAGTCATGATTGACATTTCCTATTAGCTAGACATAGGAAATTCCCAGCTCCTTAGGAAGCTTCCCTTCAGTATATGAGTTTTCTGGAAGCATCTTTTGGAGGTGCCTAAATTTTCACCTACATGGCTCTGAGAGATTAAGCATCTAACCCAGGTCTGAGAACTCCAGCTGATGAGTTAGAGGCACCTGGCACCATCAGCAGTATGAATAGTAGCAACAGACTCTTGCCCTGGGTCATGCTCTCTACTTTCGCTTTAATTTATTAATTACCTTGGATCTGATAAAATATGAGTCTTTCTCTTAGGAAGAGAACATCAGGATGTAGGGAACTTTTAGCTTTATTATTAGACAATGCCATATTGTTCTTGCCCTGACAGATGAACTCTTTATGTGGCGGTCACCGACTTCATAAATTTCTGACCTCTCCTCAATATGCAGCACTTACCAGGCAGAGGACCAAAACTGTAGTTACACCTGTGAGAAATCTCCAACCAGAGGCCTTGCACCAGTGTTATGTTGGTACGACTTCCTGGACTTCTGAGGACTCCTGATCCAGAACATACTGATCAGATGACAACTAAATCACACCTATAACACAGCACATAGTTGATCACTATACTCACTTCTTTGTACTTCAGTCTTTCTGATAAAGTTAATATATTTATGAGGAAGGAATAAATAAAATACTGTAAAAATACTGGAGAAGGAATATTTTCCATTAGACAAAGTGTATATATGCATATATACACACATACACACACGTGTATATATATATGTGTATACATGTATAAAAACAAACCAGACTTGGTTACTTGAAAAAAAATCCAATGATACTCCCACATAAGTGGGAGCATTAAATACAAAATCTCAGTGGATCTTCATTGCTCACTCTTTCCATATGAATGTTTTTTCACTTGAAAATTAGAATTGCTCTAACCTGCACCTGGAACCAGGCATATCTCCTAGAAGCCCCCACCAGCCAGACTGAATTTTCAGGGATGCTACTTTGCATTATTGACATCTAAGGAAATCATAGCTCCCAATGAACAGGGACAGTTAATGACATTTGTTCAGAAAAGGCCACTTTGTCTGATAAAACGCAGATATCTGCATTCAAAAGAGGGAGTCAGAGAGTCTACTTTCCATCACTGCCTGGCTCTGATGGCCAGAATGAAAACAGATAAGTGGGACAGCAAATCTTTAGCTTATTGATTAAGGACACAGGCATAGTGCGTGCAAGATCTGGGTTTTGATCTGTGTTCACTGGACTGTTTATGCCTTGTTACATTCAATGGTCTGGGTGAATAGCAAACAAACGGACAAATGAGACTGGACTGTGAGAGCAGGCCCCGGTCTTCTGCTCAGGTAGGCACCAAGTCCAACAAGGACCACCACTGTCCTGCAGAACCAGGCTGCTTGTTGAGCCCTGCAGTTACTGAAGGGCTGCTCGTCCCGAGTGGGACAGCACAGTTGCTGGGATGGGGGAGGAGGTCCTAGTACCTTTGGGAATGTCCTGTTCTGCATGGAGTCTTCTTTCTGGGCACGAAGATGTACACCCGAAATTCCTACAGACTGCTGAGGGAGCTGAAGCACAATTTCTTTTAGGCAGGACTGTTATGAAAAAGATGCACTATGCTGTGAGAAAGGTCAACCTTCTCACTAATTTTGTATATAATCAGAAGGGCAGTTCTGAGGGCTCTTGTACCTCAGTGGAGTCTGGCCTCTTGATCTTGAAAAGTTCAGAAATAAATCAGAAAGTCTGAGCCATACCATTACACCCAGGCCTTCATGCCCTACTGAGTTTGCAGGAGCCTTGTAAATACGCCTGTCCGTCTTCAGAAACAATACAGGGAGCTGGGCATCTGTGTGTGTGCCCTGGCTTACCCTCCTGAGGGGGCATCTTTTTAGCAAGTGGGATGCCTATATTTTATTTATTATTGTGGTCTTAAGTATCACTTGATGTTAAACTTGAGGCTACCTGTACATTTCAGTTGGGGTCTCAAAAGCTAAGCCCTAGAATAATTCATCTTGCGGCTAGAAATGATGTAGCCCATAATAGGCTTAGGCTAATTTATGTTGCCTGGAGTACCTAGTGTTTGAGCCAGATTGCCTTAAGCTACATAAAGGTACCTCTATATCAGCCTGATGTTTGCAACACAGTGTGCTTAATTGTGGAGTCCTCCTCAGCCTTAACTAATTCAGTCAGATAAAATGAATCATGGGTGGCTATTTTTTTAATAACATTTCTGACCAAAAGATTTGAACTTCAGATCAACTTTTGTGATACTTGCCCAACTACTCTTACAAAAAATACTTTGAAAGAGAACATTTTTTACCACAGAAGAACTTTGAGAAAAAAAAAAATGTAAGACAAACTTGACAGAAAAAAATGCTTACTCTTTGATATTTTTTATTAGAAATTATGTAATTGAGTATCATGTCAGTTATGTTACTGCCAGCAATCACTGTGAATATGTCTAAATCTCTTCTCTTTCTTTCTCTCTAAACCATTGTCATTCATTTGGGTGCCTATTCATGCATAACATGATAGCCCTGGGGTGCAATTAATTTTAGCATCTACAGAACTTAGTATGACAAAAAACATTGTCAGTGTCATGTGCTTAACTGAAGGTTGTATGATATCACCTTTATTGAGGGGGAAAAAAAAAGGAAATTAGCCATGGACAGAAAAGTATTAATTAACAATAATTTACTAATGAAGTCAGTTATATTTTCTGATAATGCATTCTACTGTCACTGTCTCAGCAGTTTCAAATCTTTGGAGGACTGTCTAAGAGGAAAGGTGTTCAGTTCTGGGGAAGGACGGATTGTAGATAACTCTCAAAGAAAGCTAAGCATAATTGAAGTTGACTGTTAATGCTGCTTAGCATAGGAACTTGATTTACATGTTTTCTAAACAGATGTGGAAGGGATATTCTATAACTTAGGCTAATACATGAAGTAGTAAAACCAGTTTTCTCTGTGAAAATAAAGAAAACTGATCTATCATTGCTAAAATTTCAAGCTTTCAACTCTCAGCTTAAAAATAGTTTTATTTTCTTATCTTTCCTTTGGCTACCAATGACAGCAAAAAAGGCCTGCCTCACTCAATCCAGAGGTTCTTTGCAAAATAAAAAAATAGTCATAGATTATGTGTAGAAAACTGATACAAGGATGTATTCGTCTTCCTTCTTATGGCGACTATATCATGGTCGTCCTTGAGGATGTTTCTTCCTGACTCAGAAGCTTGAGAGTACCTGTTGCTATCCTGTAAAATGAGCAGCACTGCTGCACAATGTCCTTCTAGGTGTAAGACTCACCTTTCTAACCATTTTCAAAGTGTTTTACTAATGTGTCTGTTTATATCAGTGGTGGAGGAACAAACTGAGATGAGAACTGTGATCCAAACTGTATGAAATGACTTCTCCTGCCTCTTTTTCCAGAAGCAAGAAAAAAGGCAAGTGGTCTTCTAACCTCATCAAGATGGTTTCCTCAACCATCCCATTGTGGGCACTAAAGAGGTAATGTGTGTCAGAACTTCTCCCATGTTTCCATCCTCAGTAAGGGGGATGTTCAGCCATATGAATTTATCTTCCTCTCCTTTCCTTTCTCAAGACATAGGAGGCCACATGAGGAGTGTTTCCTAATGTTCCAAGAGGACATAGTAGGACTAGTCATCTCTTGCTCTGTTGACATATTATATGCAACAAAATAATTATACACAAGGGCATTGGAAATTTATTTTAAAAATAAAAAGAAGAAAACAACTCAAGCTGTGTATTGAACTGGTCCAGATAATTTAAAAGTATCATTGTAATAAATTTTGATTATTTAAAAATTATTTAAGATTCAATCATCTTTTGAAGAAGGACAAGCCAATGATACCATACAAGGTAGAGGTGCCACTAACTCTAGTTGTACCTTTTTTGTAAATGAAGAAACTATTATTACATGGTTAGTGTTCCTAAAATATAAGGGCCAGATGGAGCTCTTCACTGGAGCAAAGTCGGAAATAAAAAGACCTAAGTAAATGATATACTAAAATGTTTATCTGCCCTCTGCATATTTAACACACAAAAAACCCATTCTTGTCTCAGCTTGTCAGCAAGATTTTGATATTTTGGTGTTATAGTATGATTTAGAAGAACAAAGAATTTGTAGTTTTTTATGTTATAATACAGAACATTTGATACAGGTTACCACTGTAATTATTAGATGGTAGTATACATTATATCACTATATTACTATATAATTACATTATAACATTTTGTATTGTTATAAATTATATGCATGTTATATATGTAATGTTATTGCAAACAGTAATTGAAATGTTAAAGATTTTTAAAATGCAACTGCTTCTTCTTCGTTTATATAATTATTTCCTTGACATTAAATGCAGGCACAAGTTGCCCTGAAAATTCATCTCATTCTCTATGAATCCCCCTTTAAGTTTGATTAATGAAATTGTTAGACCATAGAGATGAATAAGTGTAGGGGTTAGCGGTGACTAGTCTCTCATGCTTTCTTCTTTCCTTTCTTATGAGAGATAAGGGAGGCCAATTAGATACTATATTTCCTATTGGCCTAAGCAGACATGGTAGTAATTTCTTTTCCTCCTTGGCATTGTTGGTAACTGTGTTGTAGGTCTAGACTACAAGCTAGGATGTTGTGGAGATTTTCAGAAGGAAGATGAAAACAACTTAGATTATTTACTGAACTCTCATAGGTAGAAAAAACAAAAAATGTTCTCATTCCAGAGAACAGGTCTGTATTTATAGAGTTCAGATTCTGAAGGCTCAGATGTTGGACATAGACTGGAGATGTCCCTCTTAAGTTTATCTGATTTCAGCTGATTATTATTTAATAATGATAATAATAACTATTATTATTACTATTATTATTCAGATAATTTCAAGTGAGGTAAAGCTTGAAAGCTGGAGCATCTCCCTTATGAGGATAGGTTGAAAGAAATGGGGCTGTTCGGCCTTGAGCAAAGAAGACAGAGGGGATCTTATTAATGTTTATAAATATCTCAAGTATGAGACACAAGGGGAAATAGCCTCTTTTCTGTGGTCTGTGGAGACAGGACAGGGGGCAATGGCTTCAAGGTGGGGCACAGGAAGTTCTGCACTAACATGCAGAAGAACTTTTTCACAGTGAGGGTGACAGAGCCCTGGGAGGTATGGAGTCTCCTTCTCTAGAGATATCCAAGACCTGTCTGGATGCCTGTGTGACCTGTCCTAGGGAACCTGCTTTGACAGGGGCGGTGGACTTAAATATCTCTTGAGGTCCCTTCCAACCCCTGCGATTCTGTGATTCTGTGAAGTATGGCTCCGGTTTTTCCACGTCAATTGCTCACTTATTGTAGTCAGTCTCTTATTTTCTCAAGAATAACTAGAATGGTTATGAAAAAAATTTCAGAATTATTCTTCATGGCTGTGTCATAAAATTAATTTTAAAACATCATGCAATGATTGCATGTGAGGAAAAAAAAAAGAAGGTTTTTTTGCCATCCATCCAGAAAAAGTCTCTTCAATAGCTCTGCTTAAAATTGATAACAACAAGAGTAACATTCACTTTGGACTAAACTGTCTACTTTTCCAATAGGAGTGACATTTTGAAAGCACAAACAGAATATTCAGTGACATACAGAAGAAATTTGATAAATTGCAATGCACCTTGTGATGCAGTTTCAAATGCATAAGGCCAAAGAACATCAATAAGTCTGAGTGGTCATCATCACTCTAGAGAATCAGCTGCTGCTGGCTTGCCATTAGTATGTGCCCTCTACTAGGGAAGTCATTGACTGACAATGACAATCTTGCTTACTACCCACATTTTATACTGAAAGAGGTTGTGATAAGGCAATCTACTTAGCCCAAATGCCCCAAGCCTCCATACTGCTTGTAAAGCATTTTGACCATTTTGGTAGAAGATAGTGTGGAAAGCATGCCTAATGTTATTGGTGATTTTCCACCTGTGATTGGAAAAAGGAGCTTGAAAAGGTCTGTTCTGTTATGTCAGCAAGGTGCATTTTTTTGTTATTGAATCAAAATTTCCCTCTGTTGGTTCCAGGATGGGAAAACCCCGGCAAGGGCTCCATTGCAAATTTCATGCCAAATACTGTAGTGCTCTTAGGGATCTATTCAGCTAAAATTATACTCTGGCTTCTACGGATCTGGCTTTTGTGCCTAGATGAGCCATTCAGCAGGGAGACCAAATAGGGCAAAACTGCATCTTCTCAACAGAAACAAGATGGTGTCTCCTTGGCTGGGTTATGTATGTTTGTGTATACACATATATGCATTCCATTTTCTATCAGTGATTCAGGAATCACAAAATTGGGGAAGAAATGGTGCTCCTAGGTAGCTATAGGAAACATGGCTTAATGTAAAAAAAAAAAATCTTCTCCTTCAGATAGCTTAATGATGGTATATTCCTTTAGCCATTGGCACAGAAGCTCAGCACAGACACTCTCGTTCCCACATACTTGGATGAGAGGCTGACCTATTGTACTCAAACGTGATGCACATACTGATTCTCAGCATGCCAACACTCATGCCCATCTGCTAGGATGGCACTGTGCCCACTGCAAAGGTGGGATGCCATTCTCAAGAGGCCTAGGTGCCAATTGCCTATAGATTTAAAAGGATAGTTTAGAAAATACAGAAAGTGACACTTTCTTTGTGGGTGTCCTTTCAGATGCCACAACCTAGTTCAAAGATTGTTTGTCTGTGCCAGGAAAAAATTTTGCTAATTCTGCCTAATATGCAAGTATCACCAGAAATATGGTCTTTGAAATGATTCATAGACAAAATTCCAGACAGAAAAAATAATTCTTAAAAATGTTGCTAGGCAGAGTCAGCAACCATAAGGTAGAAACTCCCCCAGAGTTTCCCCTACTTTTAAAAAGAAACAATAAGGAAACTGCTGAAGGCATAGCAACCAAGAAACAAGTATCTGAAGTGGGGGGGTGACCCACAACACCCAGTGCTGGAACATGGAGCTTCATACAGCTGTGTGTCTCCCTTCTCAGCTCTCCTTGTTTTATTTTGGAAAAAGCAGTTTCTTTCAAATCAAAGCGGTTGCACACAAAACTCAATATGCAATCAGTCAGATTTGCAAAAAAGACTCTGTGTGTACCAAAACAAATGCCCATATTCATCTCTGAGAGAAATAAAAAAAAAACTGGGGTGGGGGAGGAATATGATTCTCATCACTTAAATTTGTTTCACCTTTTTCTATTGGCTTAGTCAGCTTTTAAGGATCATAGAATCATAGCATCATAGAATGGTCTGGGTTGGAAGAGACCCCATGGATCATAGAGCTCCAACCCCCCGTTTCCTATATTTTTTTGGACATACAAAAATCTTCCAGAAGCAAGCTAATACCACGCTCTGATATTAGATGTCTGGATATTGATAAGCTTGTATCAGAAAAGCCTTCTGTGGAAAACAAGTGGGTGGTGGCAGTGGGAAATCACACAGGTTAAGGCTGTGCTGGAGGCTTGACAACCTAATACATGTTAAGGAACCCCAAAGAAAAAGTAGGAAAGTCAGCACAGGTAAAAGTGAGGGGAGGCAGAGTTAGGTTAATCTTGGTGCTGAGTTTGATTAATTTAACAAAAGTGCCTTATCCAGTTCAGTATTACTGTATTTAAATCCACAAAGGTTACTACTGAGGGAAGAGTGTCACATCTGCCAGGGCCCATGTGCGTGCTGTCACGTCCACTGCTTGTGTCAGACATGTGTGTCACATCTGAAATCTGAGGGAGTGTAGGTCTTAGTATCACACTGCTGCTGAAAGTTACTCTTGTAAAACCTATTTTGTGATGAGTTTTTCTCAAGTGCGCAGGTTATACTTTTCACAATGAATGCAATAAATGTGATTCTTCAGGCTGAGCATTTTAAGCTAGGATTTAGTTTGCACACACACATACATGCCAGTACATATTTATTTTACAGTAGGCAGAGAAAAAAAGAGCTTGTGTCTGCGGTTTGGCTTTTAAAATAAATATTGAAAACTACGTACTGCTCATTAACTGAGCGACATCCTTAAATCTCCACGACCTTCAATCTTAGCATTTAGTCTTCACTCAAATCTATGTCAGAACATGAAATTGGAACTTAATATGGCCAGTCTATAAAAATATACCAGCTACAACTTCAGCAAAGAGGATGAGGTATCCCTTACCTCCAGATAGAAGTCTTTCACGTGCAACATAGAAAAGGAGAATAGGTCTCACATATATATGCCAGCAGGGAAAAATTATACAATGCTTTCATATCTTGCTGAGAACTTAGTTCTGTTTGGAAAGTTTCAGAACCAAGTCCAGATTTCTTCTTACTCTTTGCTAACTATGTTGTAGGCTTCCCATGTTCCGATTTGGAAAATGACTAGATGTGTTTATGAAATGGCTTCCCTGATCAGGCATTAAAACACATTATTGAGCTTGATACAGGGTTAACTGGATGAAATGTAATGGCTTATGATTTACAGAGTTCAGACTAATGCTCCCTTCTGGCCATCAAACTGTATGAATCTGATTTTCTCTGAAAGGTTTTGGTCTTCTCTGAACATTATTTATAAAATAAACTAACTGAAATCAGACAGAAGTTTGAAAAGAAACTGCTTACATCTCATTTCTCTTTCTGCTGCCTATCTTGGCCATAGCACGATCAAGATACAGAAAATAATCTGCACATTAAGCATGTACGCTTAGCTAATTTTACAAATAGCTTTGAGGTTATATTTGTTATGTCTGGCTTATATATAATGAATGGGTTTATTTTCCTCTCTTTCTTCCTCTTTGTTTTCCTGCAAAGCAGAGACTACGCAAGTGGCCTATACTCCCAATCAATGGTGTCTGCACAATTAACTGCTACAAAAGAGCCAAGCCCACTAGGTAGCTGACAGCTGCTTAAATTTAGGCTGACACCTTTAAACAGGAATAGAGATAGCAAACGTAGCTGATGCTGGGATGTCTCCATGGGGAATACTGTAGATTAGCTAGCTCAGGATGTAACTTCTGTTGCATAAATACAAATTCTGAGCATTTTATGGGCCTGATCCTTTGAAGCACCAGGCTGGCAGCATCTCCAGACCCACTGAATGTGTGGGCAAAGTGAAGATAACTGTTTTATCCGTAACATTTCCTCACAATTTCTGCTTTTGTGGATCAGGTCAATAATTTTATGGAGCTAAGAGAAGAGTCTTTCAGATGCTTAATTACATAGAGAAAGGAAGAAAAACAGACAATGGATAAAAAGAGCATAGAAATTGATCCATCATCTAACCACAGTGAAGTAGAACTGCAGGACTGAATTGAAGAGCAGTAGTTTGTGACTGGATGAACTCCAGACATTAGCATGAAGTAATTTAACTTTGAATAAATTCTCCTTCCTTCCTTTCTTCCTTTATTCTCTTTAGTTCACAGTTCATTCAGTAAAGAGTGATAAAGCCTTAAGTATAAATGAAGATGGTGCTAGATACATCTTTTCATGTTACAGACCTTTTCAGCACCTCATGAGAGATGTAGTGACAGATATTAAGGACAGCACACACCTTAAAGGACTAACCCAACTCGCTATGCTGCCATTTTAACTTTCCTCACAGGCCATTTAGTTACTTCTCAGGAAGTAGCTAAGATTTCATAGACTGTTATGACAGATGCAGTGCTGAGTTATGTATCTGATTATTTACCTTACCACTATGTGTAACATATCCTACCTAGGATGCAAGCATTGAATTTGATACAGGAGAAGCAGTCTTTGCCACGAGGGCTTTTAGTCAAAGAAAGAGAGAAAAAGAAATATCAGCATCCCCATCTGAGAGAATAGAAGGCAAGGAATGAAGATTTTGAACATTGAGCACATGGCCATGCAGAAATAGGTGGCAGCTGTAGACTTTAAACCAGATCTTCTGACTGTCCATCCAATCCACCTGTATAATTGTTCATTTAATCTGAAAAATATGCCAGCAGAATAGTCCTGTGTTGTTCCTGGTAATAAACTGAAGTGCATCTTTATACAAGAAAAATTGCTATCTCTGCTGGCATGCAACATGATTTCAGAATCCCATCCATTGCTGACTGAAAATAATTTTTCATGGCCTCCAGATTCAAAGGCTGAGTACAACAACCTTTTAATCTTTATTTTCAGCAGTGGTTGAGTGGCTTTGGGTTGGTTTTTTTTGGTTGGGTCTTTTTGTGTATGTAAGAGTACATGAAAGAATAAATCTGAATAACTTGGTGGTCAAAGGCATAACCAAAATATATCTTTTAGTTATTCTAGCTGTTCATGGCCATGACTAACTTTGTTAGTCTTCATAATCTTTGGCACAATATAGTCTTCAACTGATACTGATTAGTCAGTCCTGGTTTTGGGCACACAAAACAAACTAAGAGGTTGTAATCAATATTCAGAAAAATTTCTTCAAACCAGAACAGCTGCTCCGAATAATTTATTCCTTATTTAACCAATATGCATCATGTTTCCATGCAGCTTACTGTTCTAAAAGCTGTAATACCCATATTTAAATGCATTAGTCTTAATTCCATAGTAAATGGAAGCACTATATAAAATCACATCTCACTTTTGGTTTGTAAGTGAAAACCTAGAAAGAACTAAACGTTGTTTTGCTAAGTGAAAGGAATGAAGCATGTCTAGAGGATGAGGGTACTTTTTATGTATGTGGTTGGATGACGTATTTGCTTTCTTACATAGTCCCATTTACCTTTGTTGCTTCTAGGTCTCCTTAACCTCTCTCTTTTTGTTGGATTGCACACCTACCTTTCTTTCCTTGCACATCACTACTCCTAATCTAGAGCCATGAAGATCTCTGAAAGTGTCTGATGATGGTGTTCGTGGTAGATGGCATCTTTCTTTCTTACACAGTAATGAGACAAGGTATAGGTTGTTCTGAATTCAGTGTCATTGGAGGAGTATCGAAAACAGAGGCCTGGATCAGTGCTGCTAATTTGGAATCCAGTAAGACTCCCAAAGAGAGAAAGAGGTGACAAGAAAAAAGTCAGGTTTGTTATCGCTTTGTGATGTCAGCTAGAGATTATTATTCCTCATTCTCCTTTTTCTAGCATGAAGAGACAGTACCAATGGCTGCTACTTTCTCTCTTTTATTTCAGTGATAGATAAATGCTTTTACACCTCACTCATTGAGCAACTCAGTTCCTCTCACAAGGGAAAGGTAAGAAGCCAGATTGTGTTTTGTGTCTGCACTACAGCCTACATCAGACAGGGGGAAAGTTTCCTGGGTACAGGATTTAGATGCAGCTGGTATTTAGAGTCCTGTCATCAGGCTTACATGCAAAGTAACATGCCTGAGGGGGTTCCTTGAATGCCATTTTGGGCTTGAAATGGCAATTTCCATAGTACCGAATATAACAGCACTCTGGTGACATCAATATCATCCTGGGTATTATAAAGCTATCTCTGTTCCACACTCTGTGGTGGTATCTATGTGCCATATGATATTTAACGTATGACATATGATCACTATGCTGCCTATTGTGCTCTAAACTGACTCCACTTCCACTTTAAGTTTTCCAATCAACCAAATTAACTTCCACTGCTCTATATTTGTATGGCAAACCAGAGACTATTTTTAGAAGCTGTCATTTTTTATAAACTTAAAAATATGTAGCAGAAAAAGCTGTGAAAAGATAAAAATATAAAAATGCCTATGGGAAAAAAATTATCATTAAAGTTATAGAAGATAGCTGTTTAGAAGAGTAAATTTGAAGAGGTGGTAAAGCAATAAAGAGGAAGACTCATGTGAACAAAATTCAGTGAGAAATAGTGATGGGGTAATTACCCTCGGATTTGGGAAAGCTGAACCCAGCTCCCTGCTCTACTACTGAGAGTTGACATGGTTCTGGGAAAGTTAATTGTCTCTCTGCTGCCAGGATATAAAAGCAGAATATGGGGAGAACAGCAATTCTCTGCTTCTCAAGAGTATTATTTGGGTAAATTAATGAAACACTGAGATATTGTGGTAACATGATGATGGGTAAAGAGTAGGAGAAAGAGGGAGGGAAAGAGAAAATCCTGGTGGCTATATACTATAAATGAGCAACAGCAAAGCTCCCATGCAAGGCCTGATTCAGATATAAATGGTCTTCTGTCTGCAGGTTTGGGGGATTTCATGGCATTCATCATACAGTACATAAATTGGCCCATAAATACTGAAATGTCTGTACTTTCACTTGAACCTGAAAAAAGCAACTCCGTGGATCTTGTTTCCTATTGCCCAATTCTGTCCTGAAGGCACACATACAGCTACTCTCCTACAGACTGAATCCTGTAGCTGTGGCTTGGGAAGGTGTGACAGGAGGGTAGGAAATACAGGCTGAATAAGGTTGACAGTAGATGGGGGTGTCAGTCACTGTGGTATAGCGTGGGAGGGTGCAAAAAGTAGGAGGCATAGGTCTGAAGATGGGATGTGGACAGGCACTCACATCATGTGTCTCCTTATTTGTTCTTACCACAAAATGCAGGACTGCACTTCAGTTTTTACTTCAGAATTATTATAGCTAGCTCTGGGATAATGACCTAAGTGAAAATAATTATTATTATGGCTATCTACTGTCAATAAGAAAGACATTTCCCTTTCATGCCCTCACGCCCATTAATTGCATCCTTAGCAGTGATGCTTTGCAGAGGTAGTAGTAGTGGCAAGAAGTGAGATGCAGCTCTTTTCTAGAAGCTCTGAGACCTCAAGCAGCTTCCTGTCCTGTTGAAAACTACTTCACTGTCACCCTGAGGGGTTGGTTTTGAGTTGCAGGACACTTGTCCCCTGCACAGCTTGCAGCACAGCCTGTGCATGGGGCTCTCTCCTGACCTAGGTTGTCTGATAAAGGGTGAGCCACAGCTACGGCTGCTGTGCTGAGAAAAGCACAGGAAATGCTTCATCTCCATTCTCAGCACCGGTGGAAGAGGAGGAAAGGAGAGGTAGTAGACAAAGGGGACGAGGGTCCCGACTCTCCATCTGTGAATTGGTTTATGTATCTGTTGGAGCTGTAGCCTGGTAGGAGTATAGCAGACTTGAAGGCTGCAAGGAGTGTTCTGCCTCTGTAACCATGAGGAGACACTTGAATTAATTTGTAGATGGAGGAAATGGAGCATGGGGTATTCAAAGGTCATGATTTTTCAACTCAGGTTTCTAAAGGTTTGCATCCAAATCTGTTTGAAATGAACCAAGTTACAGCTTGAGTCACTGCTTTGTGCACAAATCGTGGTAGTAACACATGCCTTAAGACATTACAGGGAATACATTTCCCTGTTAAGATGCATCTTGGGCAAAGAATCTTATGCTTTCCTTCTAGGATATATTTACAAAATAGACACAGATTTCTACCTAACCTGTCTTCAAGATTCTTGAAAATTTATATATCAAGCTAAACTCACATAAACCCTGCTTTTTTGATATTTAAAATAGTTATAATCCCTAAATATGAAATCTCATTATGATTTTTAATTAATAGCATATTTGCTACTTTATACCACTAAAAACGCTGGAAGCATGATTGTATTTATCTTTCAAAACAGTAGTGAGGTGAAGGAAGTTAAAAACACTTTCCATTTAGTTTCAGTTTCTGGTTTTGTTTTATTTTTTTCTGAATTCAGTTTCATCCTCAAAACTTTCCACAGCAAATTTGGATCTCGGACTAATTGAAAGTCAGCTGAACTTTTTTTTTGCTGTCTGCAAGAAGGTAGTAATCTTTTGTTTTGTTTTGTGGCTGAATCTAACTAAAACATGATTTTGCACAGATTCCTTTTGTCAGACGTCCCCAGTTTTTTATCTAAACTGATCTGTGCATTCACAGTGAAGCTTCATTAAAGATCAGGCCAAGCAGTCTTTAAAAAGTACAGGGCTTCAATGATAGACAGATGGTGGCTTTCATGATGTCAGGAAGTGTCAAATATTATGGTTGGCTGCAGAATGATGGCTACCTTCCAAACAGATTGAGAAACAGACAGAAAGAGCAAGAACACCATTTGTTGTATTTAGATACATTGTGAACAGAAGGAAGCAAGACAGAGCATACTTTTACACATCTTTTTTCCACTCCTTGTGAAAACAGTTTAGGATTTGTTATGTTATATTAGCCCTATCATTATGCAAAAACATGTGAAAGCCAGAGATGCTGATATAAAAAAAAAGTTTCCATTGTGACTTTCTGTGGTTTTATTTGCATTTCCATGCGTAAGTTTTTCAAACATTTTAGTCAGTTAGAAACCTGTGATTTCACTTTTTTTTTTTTTGTTTTTTAGGAACAAAGCTGTGCTACTAATACAACTTGCAAAAAACTTTAAAAAATTATTATTATGAACCTGTACCCTATTCCAGTCCCCTGTTTGGGAAAGCACTCATTTAAGTATTTAAACTTAGATAATGGCTTTGGTATTGAATAGGTGTGGATTTTGTTCAATATCTGTGTTGATGCTTCTAAAGCTGGAATTTAGAATTGGGCAGTTGTAAAATATAATAGATGCCAACAGCTAAACAGCAAGGATTTTAATAAAAATATAGAAAGATAAAGTTCATGCAATTGGTCTGTACCTAGATGTGTGTCTGAAGCTATACAGAATCTGAATTTCTGACTTGCTGGTGTCTAAAGAATGGGGTAGATTTTGTCTGTAAAAATAATTAAAAACTATAATTCTTTCCTGGAGTATTTTTTGGCCCCATGGAATTCAGCATGAAAGGGGCTGCAATGCATACCCTCACTGTATACCATCTTACTTTGGGAGTCAATGTCAGGTCAGCGTTTTGGTAGAGCAAATTGAGTGTTCCTTATAACTCTCATCTTGAGAAGTACTTGTCCTATATGGGTTTTAAGTGCCCAGTACAGTTACTGGAATGGCTGTTTGACCTCATGGCTATAGGGGAGAGATATAAGGATGCTCATTATTCACACACTCATGGTTTAACCAAATGACTTAGCAGTTGCTGGCCCCTGGGCAGGACTCTGTCTCTGGTTTTGAGAAGCCTCTTGGGACCAATGGGGGCACAGCTCTGAGGGAAACACAGCATACAGCCTGGATAATGGTGGGACAGAGGCCAAAACTTGGGACAAGCCCCCAAGGCATGAGTTAGCCTGTGCTTACCTGCAGTCTTGGTCAGCCTGGTCTGTCAGATGGCTAAACAATGATGGTTTAAAAGGTAAAGGAAGGAGCTGACCTAGGTCAAGAGGCATGAAGAGGAAGAGAGGGCCTGTACGGAAGAGACATTTAAGAAGCTGGGAACTAGGACAGCTACCCTGTGTGTGTTCGTGTTTATTTTATTTATTTATGAGCTTTTCCATGATGCTATTCACTATCTGACTATATTCTCTTTTTTCCCTTCCCCATTGCTGTCACAGAAAATCTATTTGTTTCTCCAAACTATCAAAATACATAGAGAGAAAATACATGCTTATGTTTATAATAATTAAACCCTTGTAAAAATAAATGATCATATTTGGGAATATTATTTTATGCTTTTTGCTTGTTCTCTGTTCAGCAGTGGACTAGCTGAATCCATGGAGCCATCATGAGAATAATTTTACACTTCCAAATTATATCAACATTTGCAAACAGCATAGCAATTACGGCCCACAAGGAACCCCCTTAACCAGAATCCTGTTGCTCTGTGGAAAGAAAACAAAAACTGTAGATTGGAGCTTATTCCTGGCTTGTTAAAGTGTAGTTTTTGATAAATGGTGCACAATAGAGGGATTGAATTTTTCTGGTTTTCTGCTTTTGCCAAATTTACTCTATGATTCAGCATTTCCCCCACTTTGAAAAGTGGATTTTTTTTTTTCCTTCTTTCTTATTTTGGAACTTTTTCTGTCTTTTGCAAGGGTATTATATGCATTGAAGGCATCTTTTTTGTTGTTGTTTAATTCATTCTTTGTCTATAAACAAGCATGGCATGAAAAACACAAAAAATGTCCAGAAGAAATCATTAAAGCACTTCAATGAATTATCTTTGCCCATCGTCACACAGAACCCATTCATACATAGTTCTCGATGAAAGGACAATCAGTTGAGTTTTACTTTCAGCAGAAACGTTTATAAAAAGCAATAATGCTGATTTTGTTTCCCACAAGCATTTATGGAAGACTGATTTTGAGGGGGAATACAGAAGTCTGTGCATGGGAAGTAGTGTTTCTCGTACTCGTTCAGTCAGAGAGAACTAACAGTGTGACCTGATTTACCAGTCCCAAATAACTGATGCAGCTTGAATTTCAAATATTTGCAATCAGTTCACAGGGTAAAAATTCAGATATATTTGTTGAGTACATTTAAATGAGAAAATCATGATCTGCTGATGGATATTCCGTGAGAAGAAAAAGAGGCTAATTTAGTCAAAGAAATTACAGGCAAAGAATTACTCACTCAGCGCTACTGGCAAATAGTAAACGAGTGGCACCAAGGTTTTAATTCGAACACTTAACAAAGAAAGCAACTAATAGCGTCTTCCTTTTTCATCTGAAATGCTGTAAAGCAGAGGGTTAGCCCTTCTGCCAAATTGCTTTTACAGAAATGTGACTTCCGCCGTCATTATTTTTACTCAAATTGCCTTAATTAAGGAACTAACTCTCCAGCCCTGACTTTGAGCTTGTTCTCAGACTGGGTGTGTCCAGGTTCATCTTTATGGACTTGCTGGTTTGCTGCTGGACTCAGGTCAGGAGTCCGAGTCTGCTTATCTGCAGAATATTCCTCCAAGTGATACCTGTCTAGGGAAAAAAAAACCCAACAATTTGATATTGTTCTTAATAATGATAATAAATTGGAAAGTTGTTAAACAGCTTCCCATGTTGGTAGACATTGCCTGTCCCTATATTTTTCTTTTATACTGTAGCATTACACAGAATAGAGGTAAACAGTACCTTCACAATCTCCCATTCAATTTTTTTTTATAAACTTGTCACACCTACAAAAGCTCATGTAGAGATCTTCTCTCTGGAGCCCAAAAACTCCTCCTTAGACTGATTTCTTGTGTCTTCGGGGTTCTTTGCACAGTGTATGGATGTTGATTAAGATTTCAGGGTTTTATCTTGGTTATAAATGGGATGATTTACTGGTCCCATTGATTCTAAATAAGTGTTGTGAATAATAACTACAGTGTCATGATAAAAATGTCATATGCTAATAGATTTTTGTTGCCTGAGGGTTTGGGTTAGAATTTAGATGCCCATCCAAAAGTGTGACTGTCTCCAGTCTAGTGGCGAAAATAACTTGAGTCTATCCTCTTGTTTTTAAGAGAACTTCTCTGTCAAGCTGTGAACTCACTATGATACAAGGTAGAAGAACAGCTGAATGACCCTCTGAAAAATGCTAATCAACTAGTGGAGAAAAACAAGTCTTATCCCTCTCTGAAGGGCAGATTCCACAATGATATTATTCTATAAGCATCCTTGTGTTTTTCCCCTTTCTGAGGCATCTGGATTCACACAGAGCCTCTTTTATCCTTCTTGTTGCTTTCCATACCTGGGACAACAGTCTCTTTTCTGGGGGTGGGGGAGGGGAATGAAAGATCCTCTACATCTAGGAGTCTTTTCAGTCTTTACGTTGTAGTCTCATTGTTTGACTGTGATGGATGCTTTCATCAAACATGTACAAGACATGCAGCCAGTTGTGTACATAAACCTCTGGTTGCATAACCTGCCTCAGTTATTCACTTCCAAGGCAAAGTGGGGATCTCAGTGTGAAAAAGGTCCTCATTTTATGACCAGAAAGCCTAAGGATCCAAACTCCTCAAGAGGAAAAGGCTGCTGGGAGCAGGTTCAGGAAGCAGATTGCCACATACATAAACTAATTTTCTTATGGGCCTTTTGTGTTCTCCTGTGTACCAACAATATCCTCTACCCCTAGAAAATCCAGAATGGCTTCACACAGCATAGTAGTAGAGAACATTCGTAAGTACACTTGAAATCTCCTGCTTGTGCCACTTGTGTGTTCCCCTAGACACTGAGTTCAGTCTTTCTATGAAATTCGCTCTTATGGACCAAGGAAAAAACACTCACTTCTTTAGGTCTCTAACTGACCTGTTGTCATAGAAAAGAAATTTTTTAGCTTTAAAGCAGTAGCAGTGGGAAAAAATCCCAAGAAACAAAAAACCCCCTTCAAACTCAGTGAAATTTTCTTGTGAAGAGAAGGTAATGGGCTATGCAATTAGGGAAAACAGTAGATAACTTTGGTGAGGGGGTTTATATTATTTAGACAAGAACTCATAGTCTTAATTTTATTACTAGAGAACAGTTGTAAAACTGAGTAAGTACACCATCAGAGTAGTTGTCAAGTGTATTGAAGATATGTAATGAGTTGGTTCCTCAAAGGTCTGTCTTGGTTATGATTGTTCAGTGTTTTCACTAATGGCCTGGATAAGGGACAGCGTTTACTTTTGACCTTTGCTCATGGTACCACAATGTGTAGCACTAAGTGTACTGAAATACAAGGTTAGAGACAAGCAGCTTGAAAAAGAAAAACATAAGAAATTCATCAGAAACAACTGCAAGGTATTGCCTTGGGCAAAACTAATCAATTGTGCAAACAGAGGAATTTGTTCAGTAGCAGTTCAGAAAAGATCTGGGAACAATAAACTAGCATTAATCAATAGTATTATGCTGTTAAAAAAAGGAAGAATATCACACTAGGCTGTGAGTTGCCCCTGATATGCAAAATATATGAACTCTCTATCATGGTTGGAACTGATACAGCTTCACCTTTAGCCATGTACAGTTCAGATAACAAGGTGGGTTCCAAATGAATCTAGACAAGCTAGTTAGGATTTGGGAACAAAAAAGTGGAAAAAAAATAGTTAGAAGTTATTCATTCTAGGGAAGCCTGAGGAGAAGGGGACAATGGGAAAATATCTCAAATTAATTCAGGGATGAAAATAATTTATCTTTAGGGAGGACAGGACAAGAGTTGGGTTTAAATTTCAACAAGATAGACTTAGTTTACAGCTTTTTCTAAGTGTCCAGTAAGGACAGTGGAGTCGGCATAGGTTTCCTAGGGATGCAGTGGTAGTGGGTTAGTATTCATTTTCTGGGAATGGTAAAAGTACAAGTGCTTCCCTCTCCATGGAGTAGAAGGCACTCTATGACCTCCTGAGATCTCCTCCGGCCCTGATTCTTGCTGATTGTGATACAGTCTTGTCCCAGCTTGAATATACCAGAATATAACTGATGTTTCAGAGTTTTGTTAAAAGGGACTATCTGTATTAACAGATATTTAAGGTTGTTCAGTTTCTTATTATCTAATTACAAAAGAAATACATTGATTAAACAAATTCAGAAGCTTTCAGTAGATCAGCTGCTTTTTCTGAGAGCTTATTTCCTTGCAGACTTTTTCAATAACTATCAAGTTTGCACAAAATATAAATAAATGGCTCTCCATGAAGATGGTGCCGTTCTTTATGGAACTGCATCAGTGATAGGTCAAATTTATATTACTCTGCAGCATGATTTTAATATTATTCTGGCCTGGTTTAGGCATAATCAAGTCTTCTGTTGAAAGAGCTCTTGTAAGGAGCAATTAAACATTAGTACTTTAGCTAAATCCATATTAAATTATGTCTTGGAATTTAAGTATCTGGGAATCATCTTAAATCTCAGCTTGAATTTTAGGTGGTATTGTATCTGCAATTTATATTGAGGTATAAGACAATCTGTTTGCATCTTGATTTAGTATTTATAGCTTGGAATGTTATTTTATTATTAAGTGTTCTATGCAACTGTTAGTAGGGCCACTAATAGATTAAGCTACTATTATTTATGATTACAGTTTCTGCTTTTCAACAAGAAAAGAAGCTGAACATTCAACAGACGAATTTTAACATGCTTTTTCAAAGCCTTAAAGTAAATCAAAGAGCTGGGCACTCTACAGCAAGCGTGAGTGGTGGTTCCAGCCCTTCCAGTGAAGACTCATGATCCAAAGGAGGCAAAGGGCATTGGACTATTGTATCACTAAGGTTTCAGGACCTTTTCTTAGGCATGAGCAGGAGGAGATTTTCTAGAAAAAATGAGGTACAATTATTTCACCTTTCCTGTGCTGTGGACTGTCAGGACTAGCACTGAATATTCTCATGGGTGAGCTGATGTGTCGGTCTGAGGCTTCGAAACATTATCATAGTGAGAACAATAACTGGGACTTCCACTTACTCCACAAGTAGCCCTACAATAGCAATTTGAAGAGTATATACATTTTAGATTGACACTGGGGTGAAAAAAGGCAAGAAGGAGGAT
>VZTU01016749.1:0-22348 GCA_013400835.1 Zapornia atra | reverse complement strand
CCCTGCTCCAGCGTGGGATCCCACCCACAGGACACAGTCCTCCATGAACTTCTGCAGAGTGAGTCCTTTCCTATGGGGCTTCAGCTCTTCACCAGGTGCCCCAGTGTGGGTCACTTCTACAGGTGGCAGTCATAAATCATAGAAAGTCTCTCAGGCCCAGACTGCTCCAGCCTGGTCCTCCACAGGATCACAAACCCCTCCAGCAAACCTGCTCTGGCATGGGTCTCTCTCTCTCCTCTTGCTCATCTCTGTGTCTCTGACTCTCTCCATGGGCTGTAAGTGCTGGCAGGGGCTTGCTCCAACACGGGTCACAGCATCTCCTGTCTGTCTCCCCCTGCTCCAGCGTGGGACCTCTCCACGGGCTGCAGGTGGGGTCTCAGCCTTTTCTGTGGGCTGTGGGGGGACACCCGCTCCACCATGGGTTTCTGCATGGGCTGCAGAGGCATCTTTTCTTTCTCTCCAGCACCTGGAGCACCTCCTGCTCCCCATCATGTTCATTGGCCTTGGTGTCTGCACAGTTTCTTACATCTTCTCACTCCTTTGCATTTTTTGTCTTTTTAAACGTGACTCCCAGAGGTGCTGTGACCATCGCTGATGAGCTTGGCCTTGGTCAGCAATGACACCGGCCTTGAGTTGGCTTCTGTTTGCTCTGTCGGGCCTGCAGAGAGCTTAAGGCTGCAGTGCTCCTCCTCCACCAGAATCTGGCCATGCAAAACTGCAACAGCAACAATCATTCACACTAAACTGTTATCTGAGTTAACGTGTTAACAATGCTACTGTGATACCAAACACAAATCTATTTGCTTCTTAGCAAAAAATCTATGCTGTATTAGATAAATGCTGTATTAGATAAATGCTGAGTTATACAGAAGATGGTCCTAGTAAACTGAATTTAATGGTCAAACCCCAATGAAGGAAATCACACTGACAGTTTCGTTACTGCAAGTAATTACTGCCAAATTCCAAGTTACTTGTAAACATCTCCAAGTAACAGAGATGTGTCTTCCTACAGACCTGTTACTTCTTTTGGCAGTTCAGGGTTTGTTGAGTGTCTTAGTTTGTTGTTGTGGTCTGGTTGGGGTTTGTTTAAATTTCAAGAAATGAATAGAGGGAAGATCAAGAAGAACCCTCAGCCACGCTGGTGTCATGACCCAGAGAAGCTATTCACGACCCTTTAGCGCACCAAGCAAGGAAGGGAAATCCTGGATCAGCTTTTCTCACACCTATGGCATGTAAAAACAGTCTAGCTATGGGACATTGCTGCCATTAGCAAGGAACCTGGCTGGTAAGCCATGTTAAATAGATTCCTCAATTATGTTGCCATCTTAGTCAAGTACTTGGGACAAGTAGACGGCCGCAAAGACCAGTGAGTCAGCATAAAGCAAGCCATACATGGGAATTTATGTCTCCTGGAAGCCAGGGATCTCATCTGTCTTAACACTTCCCTGGCTAAAAGACTCAGGACAGTAAAATGGGAATGAGAAGGCTGCATTCACCAAAGATAAATAAACATTCTGTGAGAAGGTCTAGGTAAAGTATCTCCCAGTCATCTGTAAGGCTGCTTTTGCTCCACGTCCCAACAGGCATGGCTTCCCACTGGAGATCCAGGAAAAAAACATGTCAGCTGTTACTTGAACCTTGCTGTGGTGGTTTAGCCCTAGCTGGAGGCCAGATGCCCACCCAAGTCAGACTATCACTCCCCTTTTTAGTTGGACAGGGGAGAAAATATATATTGAGGGGCTTAGGAGTCAAGATAAGGACAGGGAGAGATCATTCTGTCATCAACAACATGGGCAAAACAGACTCAACACAGAGTGAAGGAAAGAAAACTATCTAATTTATTACACTACACTACAAAGAACAGTGAAAACTGTTCTTTGAAAAAGGGGAGTGACAGTTGGGAGCGCGTCCAAATCTTAAAACAACGTGACCAGATCTTAAAACACTTTCCCCCCACCACTCCCTTCTTAGCAGACTTTAGTCAGAATTTTGCTTCCTTCTTCCTTCCCATTGTGGCACAGGGGGGACAGGGACTGGGAAGAATGGGGTTCTTGGTAGCACCTTCCACACACACACCCCCATTCTAAGCAGACTTCCCTTTAGTCATGACTTTGCTCCCTTCTTCCCCCCGATCGTGGCACAGGGGTGCAGGGACTGGGAAAATGGGGTTGTCGGTCACTTCTTCATGGGCTGTTTTCCTTTTCCAGATCTTAAAACACCTCTACCTCCACACCTCTCCCTTCTTAGCAGACTTCGCTCTAGTCATGATTTCACTCCCTTCTTCCCCCTTCATTGTGGCACGGGGCGGGGTGGGGGGTTGCAGGGACTGGGAAAATGGGGGCTTCAGTTGGTTTCCTTCTCGGCCGGGGGGGGCATTCATTCCACACCCTCCCCCTGCTGTGCCGTGGGGTCCCACCCACAGGAGACAGTCCTCCACAAACTTCTCCAACGGGAGACTTTTTCCCACAGGGCTTTTTCTCTTTCATCAGCTGCCCCGCCATGGATCACTGCTACGGTGGGCAGCAATAAATCACAATGTTTCTCCAGTCCTCCACAGGGTTACAAGCCACCCCCCCAGCAAACCTGTTCTGGTGCAAATCTCTCACTCATCTCTGTGTCTCTGATTCTCTTCATGGCTGCAAGTGCTGGCAGGGGCTTGTTCCAACATAGGGTCACAGCATCTTCTCTATGTCTCCACCTGCTCCATCCAGCGTGGAGCCTCTCGATGGGCTATAGATGGTCTCGGCCTTTTCCATGGACTGCAGGGGCATTTCCATGTGTTTCTCCATGGGCTGCAGGGGCATTTTTTCTCCCCCGCACCTGGGGCACTTCCTCCCCACCCCGCCCCCCGGCCTTGGTGTTTGCACAGCTTGTTACATCTCTTCACTCCCTTCTCTGATGGCAAAATGCATCTTCCAGCAGTTTTTTTTCTCCTATATGTGATTCACAGAGGCACTTTGACCAACATTGATTGGTCAGCCACCACTTTGGTCTTGAATTGGCCATTGTTTCCAGTTTGAGGCTGGCAGAAAACTGTAACTGCTGTTTGCAAAAAACATCTCAGCAGCGCACTACACAAAACTACAACACTTACTGATTGCTACAAATTCTTAACTGTTAATATATCCTAGTAATACATTGCTTCTGTTCCAGTACATGCCTCATTTCTTCTCAAGGAGAGCTGTAGTCTGTGGAATGTTTACTTGTCAACAAGGATTTACTGAAACAAGTATCTGTTAGTTCTTTTGTCTCCATACAGCTTGTCTGCTGAACACAGCTCGTACAGAACATTGGCATACATTGTCTTAATTTGCACTCAATAAAATACAAATATATATGATTATGTTTGACTGCATTATGTTGCTAATCAGTGTATTCAAGATGGCTGCATGCATATTATAATAAACTCCTATTTATTATGTACGTGCATGAACTGTATTAAGGCAATACATTGCCTAATTGTGTAGGCAGGAATTAATCTTCCCTGTTTTTACACGTTGCTACAGTTTACTATGATAGAAATAGCTTTTACTTAGACTCTTTCTGTAATGTGAGAGATTAACAAAGCACTACAATCCCATGGAAGACATCAATGCACTGGGATTAATTTGCTAAACTAATATTTTTCCTCTTATTAGAAAACCACTATATTAACATTTAAATACCTTGTTTCATCTGGGTATCAGAATGCTGTTGTAGTTGCTCATGTTTTCTGCATCTGCCAAATCTGTACTCTTAGCAAATATCAATTCATTTCTAATAAAACACTAACTGCAGCAATTAGGTTCTAGAGATAAGAATATTACATTCCTCAGGAGAAGCTGAAGCATATTATGTTAATTTGATTGTCTCTAGTGACACTTGTCTTTAATTAAGTAGATAAGACAAGTTTTAATGAATTCTTTCTAAAATATAATAGTTGAAATTTACCTTTAGTAAGAGAAAATTTGATGCTCAGCACATCCTCAGCAGTGTTGTTTAGTTCAGGTGCTGTAATAACTTTTCATTGTAAGTGACAATCTTTATACTATCTGCTTATTTACCCTGAAACATCAGTCCATGAGATAATTTAATTCCTTTTCAGGAAGGGAATGTAAGCACCACGCATCAGCTAAATCTCAAGCCTGCAAGCACGGATGGACATAAATTTTGAGTTGGCTTTTGGCGGCAGGGAGAACATAACCCAAATTCTATGCAGGGAAAAGAAAGTATGGTTAAGAGCACTGTCCTTTCACCCCTAAAAATAACAGCTCTAAATTCTCAGCACAACTAGTTAGTTTGAATGTGGCACTAAACTAATTCTAGTTCAGAGTGATTTAATCTGTGCTACTAATAGAGTCACATGTAATAATCTGTGACATACTGCAGTGTATGGACCTGCGCTCTGCTGCCAAAATAATACACCCCTCTCCCCCTTCAAATGCTGAGAAAGAAAAGAAAGACATCTGATGAAGATTGTGACAGGATATGCCTGCAGACAAAGTTTTAAACATGCATGGTATAGGGTGAGGGGATGTTACTTCAAATAAAGGAACTGAAAACAAAGTAGATGCTATTACTGCCGTGTCACTGGCAGGCATCTTGCACGTGTCAGGCATCTTGCACCTGAGGGCAGTCCTGCAGAACAAGGGATGCTCCAAGCAAAGTGGAACTGCAGAGGAAAAGACCTCTCAGTGGCACAAGCAGAACACAGGCGTGCAAGCTCAGGCAGAAAAAAAACCAGACATGGAGAGCTAAAACGAAATGTAGGAGTTCTGCTGCCAGTGATGCAGAGAACACAAGCAAGCTGGAAGGAAAATACAGGAACTGACAGGCTTTGAGTGAGGGACAAACTGTATGTCCCAGCACTGCAGCTGTGTGAGGAAGGAAAAATAGCAACACACATTATTTAAGATGTCAGAGGCATCTAATCAAGACAAAAACACTCATGGTATGATTCAAGTAAATCTTATGAGTCAAAGTATGTGAACTTCAGGAAAAAGCCACCCCTCCCCTTACTGTGTCATAAGGGGAACAGACAACTATTGCAGCCAGATTCCAGCAATGCAGATGAAGTACAGCAGAAGACAGTTCTTGTGACAAGTCCTCGTTATCTCCAGCAACATCAGTTGGAAGACTGTAAAAAACCCACCACATTATCAATGCAATATTCTAAAAAGCACCAAGAGATGTCAATGCTTGCTATTTACTAGACACACTGGAGTGTAATCTCTCGTTACACCATTTGAAAGTACAACCTAGAAATTGTCACACACCAGCTTAGTTTTCATGGGACAAAAGTGAACACAGACACTATAAGCTTTGTCTAGTGTTCTCATTGACTGCAAAGGCAACTTTAAGTCTAGAGAGATCCATATGTATAGATCATGGAACCATTCATGTATAGTTTCCTGACTTCTGAGAGACTTACCAGAGGGAACCCCAGCAAGCCTACAATAAGTAGAGAGCTCCATGCTATTTATAACACTTAAAATTTAGGCAGACTCATTAAATAAAAATCTTTATAGGAATTTATGGAAGTACACACCTACGGACAACAAAAAGAAATCACAGCCTGCTACCTGTAACTGCAGGTGTTATCAGCAACTTGAAACCACCCACTGTTTTGTGATCAAGAATAATATTCTGCACATTGAATGGCGGTTTCCTTCCAGAAATTAGAGACTGCAAATGTAACAGGCAGAGCCCATCATCCAGAATATATTGTGAGGGACAGCAGGACAAAAAACAAACAAAAAAAATCAAAACCAAACACCCCCCTCCTGCTAACCTATCATTTATTGACATTCTATCTGATTTTTGTACTTCAGATGGGTCTGTCAGCCCTTGGATTAGCTCAACTGTCTAAGGTGAAAACTGAAATTCCCTAGAGAAACAAATGAACAAAGTAGGGAGTCATGGGAAGAGATGATTTTCTCTCAAGATAGTGATGTGGAGAAAGTCTGTTTTTCTGAAAGGGACTGTGGAAAATACAGCAGTGTTGTACCATGAGAGAAAGAAACTTCACATCTAAAGACAGAGAAAGGCCACAAACAAATGAAGTTTTATGTCTTCTGGCAGGTGTGATCATTTTGTAAGTGGAAGGCGAGTAAAACCTCAGAAATGCCTCAGAGATGCCATTTCTTTCCCACACCTCATAAATAATCCAGGTATATAACTCAGCCTAGCAGTGCCTCACCTTTTCAAGATGATTTTACCAGCAGGATGGCTGGTAAAGCTTTTGGCAAGGTGCCCCGAATCTCATGGGTCTGCAAGGTCTCTTCTGCCTTGTTGAATTCAGTGCTTATACATACCCTACATTAAAGGTTTACAGCAGATATGTGTTGGTTTTAATATTCGGTTCCTGAACGGACTAGTAGGAGAAGGCAACCAGATTTGACTTATAGGCAGTCTATCCATTCCAGTATGCCAGAGGGGACAGATGGAGGTCACTTTCCCTCTCTCCTGCCACTTTATGGTACATTTTAACTATTTTCAATAGGTCAAACTGTGTTAAGGAAAAGGAAATAACAGCCAATATTTTTGTTTAAATATTTGTGCCTAAATATGTCTGCTTTCCCAACCAGCTTGCATATGAAATTACCATCAGTTTTGCCTTTATAGAAAATATAAAGAACGCCTTTTTTTCCATTAAATATGTTTCTTTTAAAAAAATTAAAGTACCTTCTTTTACTTGTTTATGTGTTTGTTACAATCTTAATTTTTTACTCAGCAGACCCTGAAAAAACAATGAAAAAATTATTCAGATGCTTGCACGGTGCAAATTTTGGCAAAACTGGAGGTTATACAGGTGTTTACTTTCTCTATTCAAAACACTGAAGTTGCAACCTTCTTTAATGTGGAAAATGAAATACAGACATAAGAACCTGCAAGTAGGTTGTGTATCAGTCGAAATGCCTCATCTGAAACTAAAGTGCTAGAAATAAAGAAGATGACTGCAATGAAATATATTTATTTTTATTTAACTTTTCTCCACCGAGTTTGAACACAGCTTTACAAAACAGACATCAACAATTGTATAGGAGAATTCAGATTCATGGATAACTGCTACCACCTGGAATCAAGCAAAAGGATTTGTTCTGTATTCAAAATACAGGAAACTACAAATGCATTTTCAGTTTCCTAGTAAAAAATAATCATGAAGTAATGGAGTACTCCTAGATTTTAATTAGTTAACTGACTGGGCAAGAATAATTTGGCTCTATCTATTAAACATGCTCAACCTACTCTTTGAACACTCTAACAGTAGGAAGACTTTCAAGTTCTCTAAATTTACTTAACTATTTGATTTGAAGCAAAAAAAGCAGTACAATAGCCTAACAGAGCCAATAGACATTTTTTATCTTACGCTCACATGTTATAATGGTGTTCGTAAGTTCCCTAGGAGAGACAGTCATCAGAAGCTTTGAAGTTTATCTTCACAGTCTTTCTGCATCTGAAAAATTAAAAGAGATTTTAGTTTACATTTTAATTTGTTGTTTTGAAGTCAGTAGGACATTTGAGTAAGCAAAATGACCTCTCTTTTTTCCTGTATATTTTGAGTGACAGAACTTACACTGTATGTTACTGCAGTTACATACAAGACAATTTAAAGGAAAAAAATTTTTTTTTTCTTTTAAAGGTTTCAAAATGCAGTTAAATCATTTTTGCTTTGAAAATTCAATTAGAAGTTTTAAGTAGCCTTAAATAACTGGATCTATCAGAGAAGCTAAATGGAATCTCTGGAGTACACCTAGAACCTCCGCTTAGTCCATTCAAAGAACTTAACCCCTATCAGATTCTTGCAGAGACTGCTACTTAAAAGGGTATCTTTAAAGCACATTGTCCCACAATAGACCAGCACAAAGGTACCTGTGAATCCATAGCTCTCTTCCTGGTTTCTGCTGATGGCAACGAAAGCTGAATGGGAAGAGAACATCTGGCACCTCACACCTGCGAGAACTCACAGACACAAAATGTTGCACACTTGAATTGTAAAATCATTTAGGTTGGAAAAGACCATTAAGATCATCGAGTACAACAGTAATTTCCCTGAATTGGCATAGAAAACCCCTGAGACTTGTATCTCCATGTTTGAAAAATGGTGTGATTTTAAGAGCACTTATATTGCCCATTTACATGCTAAAATACTGGACTTTTTTTTCCTGAAAAATAAAAATAAAAATAAATTTTAAAAAATCAACTGTCTTGCTCCTCTTCTGTCAGAAAATGGTGAAATGAGTCAGCCACCATGCCCATCTGCTGTGGAAGAAACCATAGTTGCTGCACATGGAGTCACATCACCTCCACACAGCTAGTTTCATGCCCTGACCAAAGCACCAGATCGCTGCTGCTGAAAGGAGAGGTCCATAGCACCCACCATCATGATGCTCAGTGCTCATCTGCTTAGGAGATAAGTCAGTTCACTTTGCTGACACAGCAAAGTGCTCCAGATTTACTTCCTGGGTCTCTTTTTTACTGTTTTACTCTTGAATGTGTATGATGAGCTGAAGCACTTGGATAAATGTTATTGGCACTTCTAGGGAAGGCGAAGCTTCACAAACCTGATGCTTTTGTAAGGAATCAGAAGAGTGTTACATGGGCAGATCCAGTTGATACAATCCATTTACACTTCCAAATGATTCCCAACCCTTACTACAGGCTCTGAGGGTATTTAAGCATAAAGCAAAACAGGTAAAGTAGTTGAACTGCTGAACAAGTAGGAAGCTGAGAATAGGATAATTTTCTGCAGTCAAGAATGATCGCACAGCATTCTGCATTGAGATCTCTGATGTTTAGCATACCTGTATTATCATAGGAATACACTGAAGAACAAGGTGGAAAATTTTGTTGATGGTAGAAAGTTATTCAGAGTAGAAAGGAGCTGACTGCAAAGAATTCTAGAAAGACTTTATGACACTGAGAAGCTCTGTGTCAAAAGGCAGATAAAATTTAGTGTAGAATAATATACGGCACAAGTTGTAAAAAGCAACCCTAACTTCAGAAAGAAAATAATGGGCTTTGAGTTGACCTTTACCAGGAAAGCAATCTTGGGATTATGATAGATAACTCTAGGAAACATCAGCACAGAGCTCAATAGCAGTCAAAGAGCAAATAAAGTCTTAAGAACTACAAGAAAAGAAGAGAGAACAAAAGAGAGAACTTTGAACCACTGAATAATGTGGTTTGGCTTTCCCATCTCAAAAATAACTGAGATCTACAAAAGGTTCACAGAAGAGCAACAAGGATGATCACAGAGTAGGAAACACTTGTGTCCAAAGAATGATAAAGGTTAGGAGTTTTCATCCTATAAGACAGATGAGCAAAGGGAAGTAAGGCAGACATGGAGGAAGACATGAGTGTTGGACAAAGGATGGCAGATCAGCTGTTCACTGCCTTCTCCATTAGGAGAGGGTATTATCTGGTTTCCATCGGCTGACAGGTTGAAAGCAAACAGAAGGACGTAGTCCATTGCACAGTACACAGCTAACCCGTGGCTTCTGGCCAGGGGTTATTGTAAGTGATAAAAGTGTCAAAGCTTTGATGTCAAAGCATTCAAGGAAGGACTGGATGAGTCTACCCTGACAAGCTCTCTGCTGAAAAAGTCACTGAAGGCTATCACATACCTTGATGCCTGTTCTGGATAAGAAAATCTTGAAGTCACAAATTGCAGGAGGGTGTTTGGGAGGGGTATAACTATCTGAGTTTTCTCTCCTTCATTGAGCATTCAGTTTTGCCCATCATTAGAGATGGAGTCCTGTGCTCTGACCCTGTATGGCCCTTCTGCATGTAAGAAATAAAGTTGGTCAGATAGGCGCCACAGTCACTACAAGGTAAGCAGCAGAAACATATGCCTGGGACCAGGAGTTAATGGGAGAGGAAAACAGGCTTTATCCATTCTGCCAAGTTTTTAGAAGAGTTCAAACTATAACACGTGAACATATTTTAGATTGAAACATCTAAAACAGAGAGACTGCAAACAAAATAGCTTTGTTCCTAATGGTGTTAAACTTCACACAGGATGACTGAAAACACCTAAACAGCGTGCATAGCTTCCAACTTTTTCAAGTTACCTCCCTACTGGGGGAAAGGCAAGGTACCTGATTAAATGTCCACCACTCATTTCCTCAGCTCACATAGTGTAGTCATGTTGAGATACTTTAGTATTCTCATTGCACCAGGGGTCCTCACAGTCCTCAGGCTTCAGGTAAATTATGTTTTCATTGAAATTATGTTCACAAAGCTCCCAGGAACCTTCAGCAGAATTGTGCTCCACCTGCATAAGATAGTGTCAACATATTTAGAAGAGTGTTGTCAGGTGGGATTAAAAAAAATAAAATTATTAGCTTTAGCTCTGTAATCTTAAATTAATTTATACTATAAGCACGTGTAGCTGCTGTACACACACCTGAGCATCAAATGCCACCTACAAGCTAGATATAATGCCAGGAATATAATTATAATAAAGTTTCATATGCTGTTTCTATGCTTACACTTCCTAATAACTCTTCCAGACCTTTGGGCGATGAAGCGCTCTGTGCTGTGAGGAGAATATCTGCAGAGGAGAGTATCTGCTATATTTTCGCGATTCCTGTGTCATTTGAGAAGCTTTAGGAAATTTTACTGCAAATTAGATATGTAACGATCGCTTTACTCATTACTGAAATGTCAGGGAACAAGCATTTCTACTGGAGCAAAGGGCAAAATCCTTTTAGCAATGCAGAACACAACAGTTTAGTAGAAAAATTAGGGATATCTGTTCTAACATAAACCAGTGAGGAATTTTTGAGTAAGTAGAATGTAATTATCCAATTGAAATTAAGCCATGACATTGCAGCTTTTGCCTCTACACTTGAAAAAAGTGGCCTGGGATCCATTAAATGCATGTGGTCAGGATCTCAATTCTATAACTCATACAGAAGCATGATGGGAAAGGATGTCAACTCAGCATTTAAAAATCTCATTTGTTTTATGTGTAGCTTGGTAATATTTTTAAGATTTCACTTTTTATTGATTTGTTCTTAATACTCAGGGAGAAAGAAAGAGCTTACACAAGAAGGACTGAAGGTACAAAATAGAAAAGTGATCTCTCTGCACAAGAAAAATAACATTGGCAAGAGGAATGCAAAGATACCACAACCTTCATGTGCTAAATGTATATAAAAAATACTGACAGAAGAACCTCCTGTCCCCCTGAAATTTAAAACTTTAGTGAATACTCACTCATAGGGAGATATCTGTTCATATCTTATGTAAATATATTCACAATATAAACAGAAAGGTAAAATAAAATTGGATTACTTCAGCCACAGCAATGAGTGCAAATAATTTTTGTTAACACAGCAACTCAAACGGGACAGATGTGGCACACACATGTACGTGCCTACATGTGTTACTATATCAACAGCATGAATAGCCATAAATGAATGTAGCATACGGCACAAACTGGTACACCTTCAGATGGTGTATGCTGTACTTAGAAATGAGGCATACACAGCCTTCATGCTTTCTGGGCCATTTCTATTCATCCTTAAAGGTAACCTTAAATTTAGGGAACTTCCTCAAATTCTCCCCTGCTCTCAGCTCTTTTGCCCTGCAGGTACTCCAGTAGATCACTAGTGTGTATTGGCACCAAGTTTAGACTCAGACTGGATCCTACACTGCCTAGATGGAATGACAGCTAAGAGCGACTATAAATAAAAATAATACTAGAGAGACATGGGTCCCAGTGATTCTATACAGAGTCCCAGAGGACTCAATGGATTGACACAAGGAAGCCAAAACTTTACAGGGATAGGTCAAAACTGTATCTAGCGTATTTTCATGCAAGTACACTCACACCTACCCAGCTGTTGAGGAATTCTAGCTTTCTCTCCCCCTTTTACCCAATGTCTAACCCTCTAATGGAAACTCAAGCAGATGAGAGTTTAAATCCGAGAAAGCTAAAGACAGCTGGAACCAGAAGGGACAGACTATGGAAGGGTTTAATCAGAAATGCTAGTATATCAAACATCTCTGTTCAAATCCAATGATCAAGGAACATAGCATCAGCTGTGGATAAAAGGAGGTTTGTTACAGGCTTCAGCACAAAGACAATCTTTGTACAAATCACTAAGGTGAAGGCAGCCCTGATTATCAGTATGGTTACCAGCTCAAAGACATCTTCAGATGCTGTACAGAACACCCTGTACACATGTGCTTCACCTTCCTTGGCATGACCCATCCCACCTGTGTATGCAGCACCAGCAACGCACAGGATCCTCTCTAAAGGGTAAAATAAGCCTTGTCCTCCACAGATAAATGTGAGCCTGACAGCATACACTGCTCAGTTAATGCTTTCGTTCCATCCTTACACTGTTTTAAAGCACATTGGAACCTCTTCACAATCCAACGGCTGCCTGCTGCTTGTGATACACACAGTGCTAATGTCCAGAGAAATGTTTTGGCTGACACACTTTTCAATTAAACATTATCATTATAAACATGTTTTATAATACAATTTGCTGTTAGTTAAAGCTGAATTTTAATTCACATTATCTGTAATGACTAAAGGCATGAGGGGTTCTTGAAAGTATTGAAAATTTTAACGTTTGAAATGTACAGTTAATTTCTGAGCAGAAATTAATCCTGAAAATCTAGAAAGATGACACTGTGTACCTCCTGTACAATGGAAACTAAAATGTTAGAATACTGCTCTAGAAAATTCCATATACCCAACAATTACACCAAAACCAATCTAGGAAACATTCTCAAAACTTCATTTTGTTGAACTCTTCAAAAAAAAACAAAACTGAAAGCATCTGTCTGAAGTAATACACAATATATACTTTACAAGGCAGGATCTGGAATGCAAAACGTTTTTCTATCTTATTTATCTATCTTTTCTATTTTGCCTGTCTCAAGCCCTGTAGTCAGAAATCTGTAAAAAAGCATATTCTAATCTGCAGCATCTAAGACCAGTGGTCAAAAAGCAGACCAAAGCTCTTTCCCACCTCCATCATCTTAAGTCCATTAGGTATAGTAAGTATGTTGGTGAAAATAAGGATTTGGATTCCCTTCTTGTTCTTAAAATTTTGAACCAACAAAAAACGATCAGGGCAACTTCCTAAGGTTCTGCTGAAGAGGCAAGATCACAAAAGTGAAACACAGCAACGGTCTCCCCTAATCTTCCACATTACTCCACGCTTTATTCTTTCCTTCTGCTTCACTAATCCTTCTGTTCCCAGAGGTGATGACTCAGCCAGGTTTACTTTCTTTTTGTAAAACTGTTCCCCTTCTGACTAACCAAGCATCAGACCCTTAGTCCAATCTTTATACAATGTGCACAGGAAATTTCATCTCATTTTCAGCAGAAATAGCTACATGGACATAATAAATACACTACATCAGCACTGCAGCTCAGACCAGAAGCACATGGAAGCAAATCTCTCATTTTACTTCCCTTGCTGTAGTTTTGTCTCTCCACAGCTCAGTGTCAGAGCACACTGGTTTGATTCCTTTTGGACATAACTAAGCTGGAAGGTGCGTTGTAGTGTGCACAGTGTTTAGCTCCTAAATACGTCAAGTCATTCTTTTCCTAATGTAACTTCCCAGCACATAACACAAGAGTGGTCTTCCAAATGTCATTTCTGTCTTTAACTCTGATAGATGTCAATTTTTATGGTCTGATATTGTAAGGAAAGTCACCTGTAGCTGCTTTACTCTGACTTCTCAAAATGAATATAATTTGGTTCTTTTCAGCCTCCACTCTCCTTCTTACCTCACAGCACATTCGCACAATGAAAAGAATGCATTTGAAATAATACCACATCCTTCTAAATGAAATATCTGGAAGAAGAGTGGCACACTCATGCAGTACTTACTGCTATGAAGCAGTACTTGTTACAAGAAACAATGTGTGTTTGTGTGTGCATATATATGCATGCATTTAAGACAGTAACTTTCTGAAGAGAGTAACAGTCCCTCCAGAAAACCTTCTGGCACAGACAGATATATAGACAGAAAGACGATAATTCTCTTCCAGAGTTCTTCTTGACCATATGCCTTTATATTTTCTTATCAGGCCAGTAATAGGCTGGAATACTGAATCCAAAGATACAATATTTGGCATTTAGTACAACTGAGAATTTAAAAAGGTTTCTAAAACAAAACTCTTTGGATAAATCAAATCTACCCCTTCTATGTAAATAAAATGAATAACCAAATATCTTCCCTGTCCTTACCTCTTTACAAAATGATTTTGCATACTTTATACCAGGGATTAGTATTTTATCTTTTCTTAAAATCCCTTTTTGTATTGTGACTGTAGCATGAAATATCTACGTGATCTCAGTAACTGTGGTCTTGTAGCCAGAGCAGGAGACCTGAAGTCAAGGCAACACTGTACAAGGTCGGCTTTTTCAATGGTAGGACAATAGGCAAATTCATCTCTGTTTTCAGCATTCTGAATACCTGTAGTTTGCACTGGACATGAGAGCCTAACTGTAGACACACAGGTTTGAAAGCTGGAATCAGATGAGATGGACTGTCTTGTTGTCTTAGCAGGAGGTGACAATTTACTATTTAAAAAAAAACCCAACAGAGTTACTGATGTTTAACTACTTCTTCTAAGCATCTTTTAAAAATACTCTATGGAAGGTGCTGTAAGACAGCAATGGATTTTTACTGTTTCACATTTCATCCTTGGTCCAAGAAAGGCAAAGATTTTGAAACCTTCATTAATAATTTCATTCTGCATCTAAAACCAAACCAACATTAAAAAAAACCCTATTATTGTCTCTGCCCACATTACAGAAAATATCTTTCCCAAAGATCAGTCCCTGGTTTGTATTTTCTCTCTCTGCTCAAAATTTCTGAACCAAGATAGGACAGAGTTGCAGCCTTCAAGAAAAGGGTCTTTGTGGCATGAACCCAGGGATACCTTTAGCATGCTGTTGGGCATGGCACTGAGCACAAGGAGGTGCTTGGTTACCAAGAGCAGTGGAGGTAGCTCCAGGGAAGGGTGTGAACCAGAAAGTGCCAAGCATGGCACAGGCTCATCCATCTTCTTGAGGCAGTGCCTCCCTCACTGAGTTACAGCTAGCTTTCTTGCAAAAACACCTTCTTGGGTTTGACAGAGGGATGGTTGTTTTGGTTCACCCACCTATGAAAGAACATGGGAATGAGTAACCATAGAGGGGACAACCAAAATACTGCATCCAGAGGATGAATGAGGGCACCATGGGGTATTCGCTAGTAATCTGTGAGAGATCACTGTGCATGTTTACCCTCCTCCATTCCCTCATTTGGGAAGTTGCCCAGCCATTTTGTCTTTGCCTTCCACCTATGTAGGAAACTTGGAAGCTTTTTACAAATTAAGATACTCATGTCACACTTCTGATGTATGCTGCATATATGTCTGTTTCAGACAACTCCAACTTTTGAGAGTTCAACCCTCAATAAAAGTACCTGGATGGTTTCCATCTAAAGATAATTATATTTCAGGACAAAGCATGTTTCTTCACATTTGCCTCACAAAATGCCATTTTATATTGTTGCCTGGGTACCCTCCACTGAATTCAGGCACAGCACTGTTTCTGCCCTTTAAAAATGTACTAATTACTTATTGCTGTAATTACAGCGCACTAGTTTAAAGGTTTTATCATTACCTTGGACAGATTAACATATGGTTGTAAGAGCCCTTCAGAGCCTGTTGTTTTCATTTTCCATCACTAATCAGGCCAATGTTTCTGTGAAAATCCAATATTTATATTGCTGATAACAATGTGTGCACTTCTGGGCATCTGTGTTCATAAATGACATATAAAAATACAGGTAAACCAGTGGTCACTGAGTACATAATGCATCTTTCTTATGTACTAGAAGTATTATATATTGATGAATCTCCTTTTTTCCTGCCATGGCAAAAAGGAAGAGTAGTGCAGGATTTGCTCACTCAGGTCCCTTCTGCTTGGCAGCAGAGCATTTGAAATAACGTTTTTCCACTATCTGAGACCTGAGTTCCTACAGAAGTTTTATTTCTAATTTCCAGCAGCGTGAATTACAGGCAGATTACAGGTAATCCTTAATTAGTATTGTCTATATATAGAAGCTTACTATCATTATCCGATCAATCAGAGGCAGGATTTTCAATTAAGAACAAAGCTGTGGCTTGGCCTGCCTACGGAGGAAAGAAAAATTAAAACAATTCTAAGTCTCTGATCTGGGCAGGAATAAGCACAATCCTTGCATTCAGGGATCCCAAAATTGCTAAGTACCAACAGACCACAACTGTAATGGCCTCTCCATTGCATAAAGCAAGAAGCAGGAAAGTGGACCAGCTCCCAAGCAAGGACTAAGACTGATCTGTGGCATGTGTTGCAGCCTGAGGGGTGTTACAGAGAACGTGTTTCATAAAGAAGAATAATCAGAGCAAACTCAGTTATTCCAGAGATTAAATATTTGGAAATTAACTATGATGTTTACTAATTTGTGCAGTGGTCATTGGGTACCCATTAAAAGTTATGTGCTGTTTATCAAATCACATTGTAGATTTCCTCTGATTCAGTAAGATTATGATTTAATAAAGCAATTGCTTTTGTGTTGATAAGACCAAGCTGACATAAGAATTCGATTTTTTTGGTAAAAGAAGTATGACTTTTAAAGCATCTTTAAAATTTTTAAATGAGGGTGTTTCTTACCTTAGAAGCAGAGACTTTGAACTGCTTTATTCATAGCTGTGCAACTAGAGGTCTATTCTGTCCCAGAGAAGTCCATCCTTCCATTCTTTTCAGAAGCCAGCTATACAGTTGCAGCTTTTCTGGCCTTTCCATTCCAGTAAGAGTCCATTCCAGCACTACTATCTCCATCATATGCTAAGTAAAAAGTGACTGATTGCCCATTGAAACACTTCCTGTTACCTTTATCTGGGTGCTTTTACTGCCTACAAATACTCCTCAAAACGGCATTCAGCTGTATGCTAGTACTCACTAAAAAGTACAGGAGCTAGAGCATATAGCAAAACATTGAAATATTTATTTTCATTATATCTTTCCAGCTTTA
Organism: Zapornia atra; assembly: GCA_013400835.1. NCBI lineage: Eukaryota > Metazoa > Chordata > Aves > Gruiformes > Rallidae > Zapornia > Zapornia atra. The sequence continues at coordinate 5,329 of VZTU01016749.1, read as the reverse complement.
TCTGTCTTCAATCTATGGGCCAAATTCCCACCTACAACAGCCTCTGACTGTGCAGATTCTGATAGGGTCTTCTTCAAGTTATAAGCATATGAATTACCTTTTGGCCACCATACAGAGCTGCTGTTCTTATTGACTAAGTGCTATTGGAAACTGCTGAGTAGAACAGCCACGCAAAAACAGTTCAGGGTCCACGCACCTTCTTACAGCTTCTTCATCATCACTTCAATGGCTGTAACGCGTCGACAAAAGCAGGGGAAGTTTGTTTCATAACAGAAATGAGTGGCTTTCTTCCACTTAGGTTAGTCACATCAATGAAATGGTAGCTAAATTTGACCTATTGACTTCCCTGAGGAAAGGGCCTAAATTGGGATCACAAGACCGGAACTTACTGATACTGCCAAAGCCAAAATTTGGGAGAGTTTTCCTGCAAAAAAGGATTGATTTTCTGTCTAAAGCAACAACTGATACTTCATTTACCCAATTACTTTTCTCTTGCTCCTGACATGTCATGAAGTTTCAGTCACTTAAAATGCTTCTGATGCAACAAAGACATCAAAGCTCTGGGTTGCAGACACTGGAAACTCTAAAGACTACTGTCTAGTACAATCACTGGCAGTGACTGAAAGTACTTACATATAGCAAAGACAGCAAACTGGTTAAATCATGATGATAAATTATTAATGGGCAAAATACTTGAAAAACAGAATCAACAGCTTCTACCTTAGCTATTCAGTCCTTGCACACACAAAAATAAAAATGCAGTAAATATAGCTACAAAAAATTGAAATTTAGAGTTATATATACTTTTTATCAGGGTGTGGTGGTTTTGGCCCTAGCTAGAGGCCAAATACCCACCCAGCTGCTCGCTCACTCCCCCCTTCAGCCGAAAAGGGGAGAAAATAGATATTGGGAGGCTTAGGACTTGAGATAAAGACAGAGGGATCACTCTCCAATTAGTGCAATGGGCAAAACAGACGCAGCACAGAATAAAGGAAAGTGATTTATTACTACTACAACTAAGACACCCAGTGAACCGGAACAAGATAAGAAGTGGCCAGGTCTTAAAACAGCTTCCCTCTACCCCTCCCTTCTTAGCAAACTTAAAACTCATCATGATTTTACTCCCTTCTTCCCCCCCCAACATGGCGCAGGGAGCGGCAGGGAATGGGCAGTGGGGTTCCAGTGATTCCTCACAAGCTGCTTTTCTTCCCAAGATCTTAACACTTCTGCTTTCCCCCACCCCTTGCCTCTTCACACTCTTGACTTTAATCATAGATTTGCTCCCTTCTTCCCTCTCGTTCACAGTATGGGGGGCAGGGAATGGGGAGTGGGGGGTTTCAGTTCGTTCCTCCCGAGTTGTCTTCCATCTCAGCTGGGGGGGGGCGGGCAGCATTCCACATACACATCTACTTCCCCTGCGGCACCGTGGGGTCCCACCCACGCGAGAGTCCTGTCCATGAACTTCTACAGCATGAGACCTCTCTATCAGGGAGTCATCTCCTCACCACAGGCCTCTCAGCAGGACTTCCCTCCATAGGGTGCTGACATCTGGGTCCAGACCCCCCGGCCTGGTCCCCCACAAAGTCACAAGTCCCCCAGCAAACCTGCTGAGGCGTGGATCAATCTTCACAGGGCATAGGTGTCTCTGCTCCCCGTCCTCATCCATGGGCTTCAAGGGGACACCCGTTTCATCATGGTCTTCACCACGAGCTGCAGGGGAAACTCTCTTTTCGCATTCTTCACCCCCCCTCCTGCGGGCCTGGCCTTGGTGTCTGTGCAGCTTGTTATAACTTCTCACTCCTGCTCTGGTGGCAAAGTGTGCCTGCCAGCAGTTTTTTTCTCCTATATGTGACTCACAGAGGCGCTATGACCAGCTCTGATAGGCTCAGTCTCAAATTTGGCCTTGAATGGACCAATGTTTTCAAAATATGGGGCTTGCAGAAAGCTGTAACTGCGGCTTACAAAAGTCACTGAAGCAGCACAGCTACACTAAACTCAACACAGGGGAAAAAAGCTAATAGCAATCAAGTTAGCAGCCAAATTCAATACATATGGAAAGAGAGCTTTGTCTAGAAAAATATTTCAACTGACTCTTTTTGCACTTACACAGCATCTTCATGAGAACATCAAAGCACTTTCTAAAAATTCTCAGTATCCCTCTTCAGAAACACTGGTGAGGAACTGTAGTACAGTTCCACTATCTACCAGGACAGTTTTCTATTAAAAATAATGACCTGGTTGTGTAAATACATACTCTGAAAACTTAAATAGAACTGGGAGTCATGGAAGTCAAGTAATCAGCAATGCCTGATTTTCTTCTGATGTACCTGGGAATTAAAACCAGAAAAGGACAAAAAAATAAAGTCAGGGAAAGCTGAATTTTTAAACACAGGACTTTCTATTTCTCTTGCATTACCTTTAGCTATTTCCAATTGCAAATAACCTAATTTAAGCAGAGGTCCTTCACAGGACAACTCAGTGTTGAATTATGATTCATATTCAAATGGACATGGCTAGATTTGTATATTAAGACTGTAATAGCTTTAGTAACAGAAGTAATACTGCCACCTCATGGCTTAGTCTAATACATACCCTGTATCTCAGAGCTGCATAATAGCACAAGTTCATCTGGGTGTTGGACCACATGTACTTTTTGGAAAGAAAAAAGTGCATTCAGTGTATTTATTCTATGAAAGAATACATCCCACTCTTGCATCTTTCCATTGGATTTGCTTTCTTTCTGTGGCCATTTCATCCAGAAGTCTCTCCTTTTTGGCTTTGGTATAATTCACTTCAGTTTGAAGCAGTGAATGAACCTTTGGGGGATGGAAAGATGTATTGGTAATCAGAAAAGCCAAGGTCAAACAAATTGAATCCCTTCCTAAAACTGACAAGTGCCACTTGTGTTCAGTCATAATTCCTAGACTCAAAACACAGTTTCATTAAGTGCCTTTACCAGGCACTGCTGCTTTTCTGGAAGGGGAAGGGGGAAAGGGGCTGAGAAGTTATTAGTGAAAATGACAGAGATAGAGCTACCAATAAATCATGAGCGACACGTACCAAGAAGTTCTTCACCATCTTCTCCAGCAAAAATCTAGGGGGATAGAGTGAAGAAAGTAGAGAAACTTCACATGCAAGGTAGACCTGCAACATTTCTTCCTAATGGGGGTCTACGACAGCCATTTGAAAGACTGACATGGTAATGGGATAGAGTTCCATTCAACAATCACTAAAGACATCCAATCCAGCAAGTTCCTGAAGACAATACTAGTTGACTGCTAGGAGGTATGAGGTCCAGCTCAGCCCTATGTTCTATCTTCCATACAAAACCACACATAAGCTGCCTAACAACCCTATTAAAAGTGCAACTAAATAGTCACAATAAGACATGAAATTATACGCATTCCACTGCTCAAAGCCACTTGTAATTATACAGCACTCCATAAATTTCCAGAAATCAATTGTCTTCCAATGGTTACTGCTAATGATCACTTACTAATGATCACTCTTCCTTGGAAGTCCAACCCCTTAGAAGAAGCCACAGGAGGAGTAATCTCTCATTTAGAAGAAGTGGCTAATTTAAATGAGGAACAAGGAAGACAAGGAAGTACCATGAGATTTAATGGTGGTATTACTGCTTTGATCCCTGGTGCTCAAAGCAATAATCCATGAGTTTTAAAATTCAAGTGCATGACTGAAACTCTGAAAGCTCAAGTGGATTTCAAAGCACAATTGTTAAAAGTAGATCTTTAATTAGACATTCACTTTATAGGAGATTTCTTTTATGAATATTAAGGAGATTTGAGGAACTATCATAAGTTATTTATAAAGCACATGCAGGTCTTGGTATTTTTTGCTAGGAAGCCTCATGAGTAGGGAAAAATGGGTACTTGAAAAAAAACACCTAGATATGAGCTGAACATATACTATATATGTAAAGTCATCAAATTACAGGCATGAAATATGTGGCCATGATCTAAAACTGACACTGGGTGGTTGAAAATCCCCACTAACCTGAAGTACCTGTAATATATGAAACACGATGTACAATTTGCGATTTTAAAGTTAAGATTGCATTTTCTTTGTCATTTCACATTGCAGCTTTTTTCTCTTCTGGCTCAGTATTTCAGTCAGGTATATGGCTTTGAAGAGCCACCTGAAGCTCCCTATTCCCCTCATTTGCCTTGCATCCCTCACCATTTGCCCATCTGCCCGTGATGCACTGCATTGGATAAAGTTGCTGAAACAATGAGAATTCACACCGAACCCAAATTGTGGCAAATACTCCAAACACATTCATGTTCCATACAAAAATAACCTGTTCTATATAGTATATCAGTTTTCACCCTTTTCCATCCCCACTGTATTGTCAGGATTATTTTAACGTACTCGCTGTATCTTAAATTCTTGATGAATGACAATTTATTGTTGGCTAAGAAAACAGTCATCAGCTGGATTCATTTAGAGGCATTTTCTTGTTTTCTCCCATGGCCAGAAGCAGCTAGCTTATTTCCCAAAAAGAGAAAACAAGATTGTTTGTGAAAAAACAGCTGGAGCTGTGTTGGAAGAGTCACAAGCAACTGTGCATAAGTGTCTGCAGTTTATCTCATGCACTAAATGAAACACTCAAAAAAGTTTCAGCTTTTGTTCTCTGCAGGCATTATATGATGCTGTTTAACAAACAGTAAAATTTGTTGTGAAGAAAAAGGATGACATTTAATTTACCCAACATCCAGACTCCCTTGTTGCAGTGCATTCCTGCACCCAAGTCCACTCACGGAAATGCTCCTGTTTGTGACTATACCTTGAAAATTAACTTGAAAGTTATAACCCAAATTTCTGCCATTCCCAAAGCTAATCCATAGTTGGGAAATACCTATATCATCTTAATGCTTTTAATGTACCTCAATTTTTTTTCTCAGCACACTTTGCTATCCCCTAGAAAATTCTTAAATAACAGCAGCAGCATTAGAAAATAAAGCCCACAAGTTTAGCTTTCAGTTTGCTAAATGATCAGTACTACATGCCTGGCACAGAAATGCATGTCCAAATTAGTATTTGCTCTTCCTTAGTAAGGAAAGAGAGAAACAGAAATGCTCCTGTTATCTTCTTATTTTTATTATCTCTCTCTCTAATAATGCATACCAATAATTTTTACTTATCTCAGGTGACATAATTTGTAATAGCTGTAAGCTTTTATCCCATAACAATCAAAATATTTTTTCCTTTATTTGTTTACAAAGTCCCTGGTTTATATTTGCTTAATAACATATCATCTTCTGTGAGGAGTCGACGCAAGTCAAAGTGGGAAAGCAAGCAGTCGATTCAA
>VZTU01016743.1:20762-45228 GCA_013400835.1 Zapornia atra | reverse complement strand
TTTTTTAAATTTTAAAAAAATGCTGATCTGTGTCAGGAACCAAAGGGCTGCTCAGTTTGCCAAAAGCGTAGTATTAAAACAGAAAGGCCACCTGTGTTAGCCCACCCGATAGGAAGGTCAGAAGCTGGAAAGTCTGTCCGTCTCTATGTCTCTCCCCATCCTTTTATTTTTTTGGTCTTTTTGTTAAGCATACTTAAAGACAGACTTGGAAGGAAAAAATATCTCCCATCAATACAAACTCTAGATAGCAGTGCCAAAAAAGCTTTGTACATAAGTCTGATTATGTGTGTGGCCACTTCAGGATTATTTCTGTTAAAATAAAAACTAGTTCCTCACTTAGATTATTAAAATTTATTTTGAAGCAAAGTCTCTTCAGGATTTTCCTAAAAATCCAGTAGCAAGAGTGGAGAGAAAAAAAGAGGTAACACATTATCTACAGCCTGCCACAGGCCTGGGTTTTTTACCTATGTTTTTAAAAAGTGTTTTAAAAACTTTCCACAGAACAGAGACCATGCTGATGTTCTTTGAACACTTTAGCAGACAATCCTGCAAAATGTTGTGCTTTGTTTTCAGCATCAGGAGGAGGAGAGATTGATATAACGTGACAACGACAGGAAGGCCTGAGCAGCCTCAAATTTACCTCTTCCATATACGTATGCATACGTACATGTGTGTGCGTGTGTAAGTTTATACATAAAATGCATACCAACAAATAAATGAACCCTACCTGGACACACACAAATCTGCAACCTACTCTGCAGTGCATGGAGATTTATGGAGAGTCACATGGACTTCATTCTGTTGTCTCTGAATGTTTTATTGGGGGGAGTGGAGGAGCTGAATAAACTTTAAACTCTCGTGTAGGGATGTATTGCCTGTATGTCCCTGGCAGATGTGGAAAGGAGATGAAATGGGCAAGGGAGAATCGAATATCCCATCACTGCAGGTTTGCGAAGGGGAAAGAGCACTGCAAAGATCTCACATCTGGCAATCATTTGTCAATAGCTGGAAAGAGAACGGCAGGAAACTTTCTGGCTCTTGTGGAAGATGAAAAGACAAAAAACATGTGTCACACATGCACAGTGCTGGTACAATGACTACTACATTTATCCCCCCTCCCCTTTTTTAATTTAATGATCTTCAGATATACTTTCCTCTGTGGTGAAAATCATGCAGTCACTTGACTTGTTAAAGCTGCAGTGTATGTACATTTTTCAAATAAACCCCAGAGCTGATGTTAGAAAATCAAAATCATTCAAGCATAGTCTGCCTGGTACTTTGGGCAGGAATCCTTGTGGCTTAGTCAATAAACAGAATCTAAATGAAAGACACCACAGAAACTAGACAGTAATGTTTTGAACAGTCCTTAACCCAAAAAAGGAGAGACAAGGAGAAACAGAGGCTGACCAAGTGGCCAGATCCAGTACTACCAGGTTCACAGATATCACCCTACGGCATACAGCATCTGTGTTTGAGCACACACACTCGCTGTTTTTAAAAGGGAACACATTTTTATTTAGGGCCATTTTTTATGGTTCTTCTGCAGATCTGGGTTCAGTTTTGGTTTTGCTTGCCCCCTCCCCCTTCTTTTTTCCAGAAAGAGATTCTATTTACTCTGCAGAAATATTTCCTAAAAAAATAAAAAATTATAAGGATCACTTTGTCCTTTCTGAGCCACAATGCCCTATTTTACTAATTCACAAGTATCACATTGTACAATGTGAACACTCCTAGGGAAAAAGTCACTGCAACCTACAAAAACTGAATAGGCTTGTACTCACTGGTACAACTGATGACCCTTCACAGTCAGTTTTCAATTCATTCTGCTGCTGCATTTAAGAAGAAGCTGCTGCAGCAGAGGAACATCTTGTCCTTGTGACTCTGCAAGTAAATGCTGCAGGTTGTTTAATCTGGCAAAATCACAGTAGCCTGTCAAATTGTAACAGGAACAATATCTCCCCCAAACAAGTCTGATCATGGTTAATTACAATGCAGACCAGAGAGCAGCCACAATTATTCATTATTACAGGAAGCACCTTATTTAAATTTTATGGAAATTTGCACTTGCACTCCAGTATGCCTGGGAAAAAAAAGGGAAAAGAACCCCACTCACACAAGGAAGGACCTCAAACGTCTGAAACATCACATGTGGACTGGGAGTGAAACGTTGCCTCGGTATTTACATCAAGACATCGCAACAGTGATATTTACCAAGTCCAACCAGCATGCAAAATTGTTTTCAAGTGACTTTTTGTAGTTTAATCACAGGAGCTGTAAACACCAGCAAATTGCAATGAAGCATATTTGAACTGGAAAAGAAAACCAAACCTATTCCTATAAAGACATAGATAAGTAGACTGAAGACAGACAGATGGACAGACACAGATATAGATAGATAGATATATATGAGTTGCGCTCATCCTTTACATGAAGGGCACCTGTTCTTGATATGCTCCACAGTGCAATAATGTTTCAGGTTCCAAGCATGCAGCCAGGGAGGAAGGAGAGGCAGAGGGGTGGGTTGCTTGAGGGTAGTCCATCAGTACCAGCTCATCAATAAGAGCATATTGTCAAGTCTCATTGGAACAAGCAAGTATAGCAGGGTGCCAGGGAAGATGATTTCATGTGTGCAGGGGTGGGTAGGAAAACACACTTGCTTACTTGTGCACTACAGCACAGTGGTTTTTCTCTTTTTTTTTTCTTTCTTTTTTTTTTTTTTGCATGCCATGTGTGCAACTGAAATAATTTTGCTGATTTAGCTTTTTTCAATTTTCCTCTAACAATTAGCTATGTATCAAATGCTGCCTTTACCCATCCCATTTATGCTTTGAGCTATCTCACTCCAGCTACAATGGAGAGCATAGGTTTCAGAGAGTAAAATTTACACAAATCATTATTCTTGGTAACATGGGCAGCTTCAAAACCAGATTTAACTCTGCTATAATACATCAGGATCACAAAAGATCATAAAAGATAACCCTAGGGATGAGTTAGCTAGTTACAAAATGGTTTCTGAAAACATCCCAAAAGGCAATTTCACCTGAGATCACTCTGCAGATCCAGCTTACCACAGAGCCCAATAAACAGTTCTGACAGGAGCAATGGGAAGGTGGGGTGAATGAGCATGGGTGTTAAACCATACAGGAGATATGATGGAGAAAGGCTGTCTTTGCTATCATAGAAACTGTATTCTGGAAAAATCAGAGCAAAGGGGAATAAATCGTTAGAAATAACACAGCACACTGAAAAGTTCTTCAGGAATATATGGGCCTACAAATGTAATAAACATTTTCAGCTGCTAGATCCCCATAACTAGCTGTCCTTAAAGTCACATATAACAGCAAGAGACAAGTTACAGTGACAATATTCAACACTTAGAAAAAGCTTTCCATCTTCAAGACACTGCCTAAACATTAACAACTACTGTTTACCCGATATGTGCTGAAAAGACAGCGGGGCTGCTATTTAAGCTGGAAGTGAACTTTAATGACTGTTGCAAGCTTGCCATTCTGCTTGCATTTCAGGACTATGCTTGGTTTTGTACATTAATAAAGCATTACATACGCACACACACAGCCCTGCTGAGATTTACACACACTTCTCACCCTGCTCATTGCTGAGAACTCTTCTAAGAGCTGAGACACTAGCCCATTGGCCACCGTGGCATCATCTCCAAGCTCTCCCTAACCACCATGGGAAACAAATAGGGCCTGGATTACACTCTGAAAGTGTATGTGCAAGCATAGAAGTGTATAAGTAATTGTAAACACACACACACACACACACACACATATATACGGACTCTTTACACCCTGCCTCAGGTCCACGAGCACCTGGGAGAGGGCATTCTTGTCTGAGGAGGTTTAAAAAAACCAAATAACTTCAGTTAACAAAATAAGTATATGACCACTGGTTGTGGCAATTTGTTTGGGGTTTTTGGCAGGGGGTTTGTTTGGGTTTTTTTTGGGGGGGAGGGGTGCTTGCTGTTTTTGGTTTTGGTGGGGATTTTTGTTTGTTTGTTTTCCAAAAATGTCAAATAGAAAGCAAAAAGAGAGAGTTGGACAAAACTTGGCTCTAAAAATCTTACAAAGTCTGGATCAAGGTAAATGTATCTTTTTCAATGGTGGAAGCACCTTTGTTATTTTTAGTGGATGCAATGGTGATTTCCAGTAGCTGCAGATCTTTGCAACTCAAAATGTTCACTAGGCAACACTAGCACACAAGGAGAGAAAAAGGGGTTCTAGCCCACTGGTCTCCCTGCTAGCCCAGCCAGAGCTACTAGTCTAATTCTAACTAGCTACTAGTCTAATTCTGAGAGAGCCTTCCAAACCTCCCCTGCAGATCGCCTGCATTGACTGAAACAATCAAACATATATAGATTCCACCCAACTATGTGCTTCTCAAATCTGTACTTTCTTTATTATCATCTTGAGTCATCTTTTAACATTATTCTTGAAGGTCTCTACACTGCAGGTTGCCATGCAGCGATAGCAGAGCTAACATGCAAATGAACTCGGGCAATGAAAACATCCCAAACGACTCTGGAGCAGTGAGTTCTGCCTTCCAATGGCAGAATAAATTGCCTTATTTTGCTCTTGAGAAAAGCAGCCCACACAGAGTTTGTGAACCTGCAGCTGGGCTGCTTTTGGCATGCGAGCTAGTTTGGATTGCTCTACTCCAAGGCACACTGCTACACAGGCAAGCTGAAACACCTTGCATTGTTCAAGTTGCTTTCAAATAAAACAGAAAAATAAATGCCAGTGACCAAGAGCTCCAAGCTGCTAAAACAAAATTGAAGGCTGTCTCCATTTTTCCATGGTTGACCTGTCCTAATTCTGAGCATAAAACTACACAGGAAACAAGTTATACACACAAAGCTGGTGTGTTGCACGCTTTTTCACCTCACAAAATCGATGCCATGTGGACCCGTTTCTTCACTGTGCACTCTGGGTAAACACTACTGTGCAGGTATGGTTTCACCATAAAAGCAGCGTCAACCAGAAAAATGGTTACTAATTAAATTTCAGCCTGAATGTCAAATTAATATTCTTTATCTATAGACCATTTTGTTCCTCCTCTGCTTTCTCTCTTAAATGCTTCAACTTTTTAAGCACATTTCCTATTAATGTAGCATGAAACTTGTAGTATAAGGGATTTCTCACCTATTGCCTGGATCGTGTCACTCCCCTCTTTGATGTGGAAGGTAAAGGAAGCTGATTCAAGTCCAGGCTCTTCATCCTGAACTTCAAGGCTCTGAACAACTCTGCTTCTGGCTACATTTCTGCTCCCCATCATATTCCTTTCATTCTGCTCCCTGAAGCCCGTAGCCTTCCTCCTCCCTTGTCTATTTAGCCAGCTCTTGTCTTCAGACTTTCTTCCCCATCTTTTTTCACACCTGGGCAGTTGCTCTCACTGCATTCCACTTGTTCTTTAAAACAACTAATTTTCTTCTGTGAAGCACAAAAACCTTAAGCCACCTAGGGAAAGCCATCTCTGTCCTACCATTAAATGTCAATCGCAATGCTCAGAGAGACAGTCATCCCAGGGCCACTGTGTTTCACGACTGGATCACTCTGAACATCTGTTTAGGTTATGAGTGTTCATAGGAGGGGCCCATCTCATACTGCTTGTTCACACAGTGCTAAGTACACGGCTACCCTGAAAAAACCCCACACTTTTAATGTCACCATTAACAGTTTAAAACTTTTTTCTACGAACCTATCTTTCTGTCATTGGCTGCTAATATACCTGTATAATTTTTTTTTAAACAAGAATTTAAATAATTTCAAATGCAAAGGTTGTCTTTGCAGAATAATATTTACATTTAGGCATTCTCAAAAAACCGGTGAAACTGGATCCTTAGGATAGTCAAGAGATTTAGAATCAAATCTATGAGCGAGATGTAAGAATCTTGTACCCTCACTGGAAGGATTACTGAGCAGATGCAACAAGAGAAAAAAGGGATGGTCTGAACAAAAGTTTAGTCCCACCTGGAAGGAGAAGTTAAAATTCCACAGATATATTGGGAAGTTCTTACTGTTGAAAACAAAGTGGGAACAGACTTCTGAGACATTACACCTTTAAAAAATACTAAAAAAAATCCTGATGGCAAGAATCCCTTTTTTCTCACTGCCATTGTTTGTCAAACACCAACTGTGCAAGATTCCTATCACGTCCAAAGAACTTAAAAAGTCTTGAAGACAAATACCAAAAGACAATTTACACTGTGAAACCAAAGGGAGAAATTCTTCGGGCAACTTGCTTCGGTAGTCTTATGCAGTTGTGTTTTTTTGGAGCTCAAGGGCCTAGAAAAATGAGTGTGTCTTTAGGAAATCACTGGAAGAAGGATAACGTGTCTCAGTAACATTAGGAGATTTGCAATAGCAGACACACGGACACTAAGAGTACACAGAGATGCCAATGGAGGAAGGACATAAAGGCATTCCAGAGCTATCACAACGAAATGGAAGCAGAAATGCAATTTGATAAGAAAGCTAAAACATAGTGCAACATCCTATCTGAATGTTTATGCTTTCCCTATGAAAACCATTAGTTTACATTGAACTCTTAACCTCTGACAGACTAAAAAGCAGTAGTGACCCCATGCACAGTTGCGATATCCCAGCAGTACAAGTCATCTTCCTTTGTGACACAAAGTGGCTTGTTAAACACCTGGCCTCTCCAGCATTTATTCCATCTGTCAGCTCTCAGAAAATCTGTTTCACAGCCCCATTAAATGGGCAGAGAACCCATGCTTCATCTCAAAGTCCTTTCGTTTTGGGCAGTCTAGGAACCAAAATCCCAGAATGTATCCAAAGAATGGAGAGCGACAGTGCTTGAAACATTACATGGTGTATCACCATCAAATGCAAAATGGCAACCACACCAACCTCTTTAATCCAGCACAATTATTCATGTTCCAGAAAAGCACTATGCAGGTAACATTTGGTGTTTGAAATGAAACATTCATGGGTCTTAAAATTTCCTCACAGAATATAAAAAGATGTGCATTTTCCAAGATTCCAGATATATTAGATCTACTATTACCTGTAAAAATTACTTTGTTTTGTTTAGGAGTTGGACTTGATGATCCTTATGGGTCCCTTCCAACTCAGTATATTCTATGACTCTTTTTTTCCTAAATGAATGCCAACTTTTATACGGGCTTGCTGTTTTCCTTATCTAATCAACTGCCCCAATCTCAGAGTCACAAGCTATGTTATCTTCATAGCACGGCCATTGTGTTTTTTAGCATAATGACTAGCTGCTGTACTTGGGCATCGCACAGTCACTTTGATCTGTGACATGACACAAGTTTACTCCAGTGTCTTAAAGCTCCAGATCCCTTGGTTAATGTAATACACGCTTTTACAGCCACCATCTAGCACAGCACACTTGGAACTACAAGGGACCAAAACACTGCAGCCAAGAACAGTCACTTTCTCCAGGAAGAAAACTAATATTGTATCAATTTAGACCTGCATCTAATTCAAAATTACCATCCTAAGTTTTCAAATTTCTTCAGTGAGGCAAAAAAGACTTAATGAAGTACCTTCATATCTGAATTTCCAGTGGATCTGAATGCACTCCAGTGATTAATTTTGACAATGTATTTTAACACCCTGCAGCTATCAAATAATATGGTCTCAGTCCTCACTCCTCTTACAGGTCCTTTTTCTTTCCACTTGCGCTGCTCCATGTACGTGGGACTTTCTCCATTACACTTTTTCAAGCCATTAAGTCATCTTTGTTCAGCTCTACCCTTTTACTTTCCTATTCAGTGTGGCCAGCTCAACCCCAGTGACTTTTCATTTTCCATTACTGCATCTTTCTGTTCTTCTTTAACTAAAGTACCCTACACAAACTGGCTCACATCACTCTGCATTTATAATCCAGCTTTTCTTGCTCCTCTGCTTCAGGGATTCTCAAGCTGCTTAAGAGCACGGACATTTTAAGAGACAAAATGCTGTGTGGACCACTTCTCCCATTCATGCTCTTGTGGAGCACCTCCTCTCCCACCTGTGGTTACTTAACATCCCATAGTGATTATATACATGGAAAAGTACCAACGAGAAAATGTGCATGCAATTCAACCACAGAAAGCAAAGAAAAAAAGCCAGCACCACACAACTAGTCAGCTCTCCATAAGCCACCAGGAAGTTCTTTGATGGCCATCAAAAATGAATGACTCTCTTGAGCTGTTCTTCATCCCACTGCTTTTCTATTCATGATCATCACTGTAATTGTTGAAAACATCACAGATAGCAGTATCACACAAAAGTGATTTCTGGATCTGTTCTGCACCTTAGCTCTCCAGAGTCCCCAGTGTCCCTCCACTCCTAATTATAATATGCAATGATCCTTTACTGGAGTTCAGAGTAGACCTGAATTTTCCGAAGTGGCCCTTGATATCTCCAGAACTCCAGGGTAGCAGGTGCAAGTTTTGCATCATTTTTAGGTATATTCAAAGTTGAGGTCATTATTTATCTTAAACTATATAAATTAAAATTAACAATACAACCAACATCATATTTCAAGCACTAGGGAAAGCAGCAGTGGAGATGATAGATAGTACTCTGAATGTTAGCAAATAGACACCTGTACACACATAAGCTCCCTGCACAGATTTTAAGTCAAACATGTCAAAGAAAGTTTATTGCCCAGGAATTTAAAACTATGCTCCAATAAGTTTAATACAGAACTAACACTACAGTCTGTTTTGTCATCTATACTCCCAAGATTTAAAAATATTAAAACCAGGTTGAGAGCAAGTATAATTAGCCAAGAATTTAGCATTATTCACTTCAAGAATGCTAGTATATCCAGGTTTGTGAACCTTGTTTGATTGATGATAGAATGTTATTTATTCTGTTATTGCTGCTGTTATTACTTTTATTTGGAGGGGAAAAAAATGTACCTGATTTTTTTTTTCCTTTGGTTTTTTTTTTAATTTGTGCATTATAGTGTAGATGTCAGCCAACATACGAGGATTCAAACACGCTGGACTCCCTGTGTCATGCAAAATCCATAGTTTGAGATTGTTTGATACTGTGCTGACTGCTACTAAAAATTTTGAAATAATGTTCAAGCTTTAATGATTGGATGATATTTGTCTGATACAAAGCTAAATTTATTCCTGTCAAAAAGGCAGAAATGAATGAAAAGGGTCTTTAAAGTGTCCCTCTCTGATCCCTAGGGCATAGCAGTGCTGCGAGCACAGCTATTGTGCAGCATCTCTCTCAAAGGAATAACAGCTCTGTGTGAAGGAGCTATTTACAACTTGCTTTGTGTATCATCAGCAGAAACAAAATATAGAACAAGCATAAAGGCTTTTCCTCATCTATCCCCACTGACCTTTATGCCTCCCACCCACCCAGGAACTAAGAGCAGGGGGGAGCAGAGGGCCTTTTATGTCAATAGTGGATTTTGAGGTAAAATTATTCTGAGTTACAGGAAAAATACCTGCCCAATCCTTCATTCCTCTTCTCCCCACACAGGCCTGGGCATGCATCTACATGCTGCCTTTCCATACCAAGTCTGTCCAGGGGCAACAAGGACCTGACCATGGAATAAATTAGGAGTGATGTTCTTCTGACCAGGAGTTGAAAAGATAGGCCAAAGGGAGAGCAGCAGTAACAAGAGGTAAAAGTGAAAGACACTTCAATGACTAGTGCAGCTAATGGAAAATGCCCAGAGCCATATGCCTCTTCTAAATAACGAGACTCAGAACGCCTCCCGAGGCCAATGCCAGTGACCGTCAAGGAAAGGTTATGAGTAATGGAATCTGAACAGGTCATAGGGGAAATCTGCAATAGGCAGAGTACTGGTCAGAAGACATGACACCACTGTGGGAATGCCACTGCCATCATGTTCCATAGTTCTAAAGGGGCTTGAGGGCTGCTGGAAAGCACTTCTGAAACTCCTAAGGAAGTACCAGCATGTTCTGCAGTCCCACAGATGGTGCCAGGATTCTGGATACCAAGACGGAACCAAGTGTTCAGGAAAAGGAGGGAGGATAGTCTCAATTTCAATCCTTTTCCCTGTTTCCCTGAGAAAATTTCTGTCCTTTTCCTCTAACAGTCTTTACTCTTTACCTAAGGCATGATAGGCTGCAGGTGGATGCTTGAGGTGCTTCCCCACTGGAAGATTCTGCTTTGGCCCATAGGCACCACCAGAAACCTTGTCACGACAGACAGGCGTGCTTTCAGAAACACAGAGCAAATGCAAAGATGAATCAGCAGACTGTCCCCACACTCCTGTACCTGGCACAAAAAAGAACCAAGAAGATGATTTTTGAAGCAGAAGGTAAAGCTTGCAGCACTTAATTCAGTTCTGACATTTAAAACACTACCTTCAGAGAAGGCACCTGTGCCCATGAAGGGGCGTAAAGACTTTGGCAGAAATACCATTTCAGACAGTAATGTAATGACACTTTGTATAGCCAGACACTAACAACCAAGAAGGTGAGATTTTTAATACAGTATACAATGTTTTCATGACTAATTTTAAGTTGCAGTAGAAGACACAGCCCAGAAGTAAAGAAAAAACCCAGGAAACAAAGCATCGAGACAAAAAAATTACTCCCTGATCTGAGAGATAGTGTTGTAAGAAATGCATTGTTGAAGGCTATGCTTACATCTGGTTCCAAATTTATCGCTATCCTACATGTTGGTCTCTTTAAAAAAATGTTACAAATGTGTTTTCCCACCAAAAAATTAAAGCATATTTTATAAGAAAATTCAATAGATGATTACCTGGCTTCCTTCCTAGTGCAGCTTTCTAAGAAATGGGCAGCATATCAGTAAAATCCCAATATTAAATTAACAAGTTATTTTGGATAGTATATAATAACATAGTCTTTGGAGTGAGATCAATGAATTGAGGTGGTTTTCTTTGTAGGTGAGGCATGAATTTGGTTTTGGAGAATGAAGGAGGAAAAGAGAGCGAACACAGTTTGCTTCATGAGAAATAAGCACACTGCCAATATACACCTCTGTTACTGAGTACAGTCATTAATTTAAGAAACTCTTCCCTCTCTGTTCTACAACTTTTTCAAAGCCTTAAAAGAGAAGTATTTTAATTTTGCTTTGCAATTAGGTTGTGCCTGTAATTCTTCATCACGGTCTTGGTCAAAGATTAATGGGACTTCCAGCAAAAGGATTAGAACATTATGTACTATTAGATGGAATAGAAAAGCAATAAATTTCCCCAACAAACAGCACATCCAGCAGCTCTCTATTCTCCTGAAGAAGATGAAGAATCCTCACATCAGGTCTAAGTTTGGATTCATCTTCCCTTCCTCAGTTTCTGTCATTCTGAGGTCTACGTGCAAACCCTGTCAACTCAAATTGTTGAATGCTGATGAAGTGCTTTGTAGGAAAAGCACTGGAACTGAAAGAGGCTAATAATTTATACTTGTGATAGTATGATGTGGTGGGTCCCATGCCTGTATCAGTTAACTGAGTTCACCTCAGTCTGTGGCAAGCACCAGCAAGAGGAAGAGTAGCTAAATAAAGAAACTAAATATTAATGCCTTTTTTTTTTTTAACGTGGTATTTAGTCCCTTAGATAATGCTAAGAGACGTAAGAGGGAGGAGTATGCGTTGCTCTGTGATTCAGAGGCACATGCTTTACTGTCCTTATCCCTACTCATCCCACCACAAATAGCACTAACCAAATGACAGTGTTTATACAGCACTTCCACTGTGAAAGATCATCTCACATGCAAGATCAAAACAAGAACTAGATTAATTTATTTCCTACCATTTTATCATCCTTCTTCAGTTTCCAAGCCAGGAGTAACCTGTTTGTTTGCTGCTGTTAAAGCAAGCCTACTCCCTGGAGAACCTTGTTTATTTGTTTTAAACATGTTTTCACAGGCCTGTTAATAAAACAGGGGTGGGGTGGGTGCAGGTAAAAAGTAGTGCCTGGAAGTGGTCTCAATTCATTGTTAGCTGTGGTGCCAAGGAAGTTCAGGCTTAGTCCACACCCAGAAGATGTATAGGTGCGTGTTTCTGCCTTGCTCTTCATATCCGAGACTAAGCAGGCAGAGGGGCGATCTCCTGAGCACACACTGCCCAAATGAAGGGATCTCGCTCAGGCTGCCTGTGGGTCCACACTGTCTCGTCCGATGTAGTTCCAGAAGTCCTTACTTAGACTGAGGTTATGCGCTTAACTAACGACACAGGAAAACACCCAGAAACGGCCCAAAAATAACTGAACTTAATAAATGACTAATAAAGTGGCTACAATCTAAAGCAATTTTGGAAACAATTCTACAAGACAAGCAAGGAAAATTTTCCAAAACTACTACGGGAATTTCATCTTCACAAGACTGAAAATATATGATCCCTGAAAACATTGGTTTTTTTCCGGAAGAGTAAAGGACAAAACGAGTAACCAGAAATTAAAAGATATGTGCTTGCTGCAGTTTATTTCTGAGCCTTACCACTGCCTGATTTTGCCACTGACACTGATTTTTCTGGGCAGAGTCAGAAAGTAAGTTCTCTCAGGTAATACAGCTAACAAACTATCAACAGTGCTACAAAGTCAACATGAAACAACAAATAATTTATGTACCTTTCAGTTCAAGTTGTCCTGTAGATACATGTACACATCATTTCTTCTGTTCCTCATTTGCCAGTCTTTCCTAATGCAGGCTCTATATATAAGCCAAGTACATAACTCTAAGCACATAAAACACTGTTCCATGCCTAAATGCTTTACTTATTCATAGAACAAAAATCTAAATAATTTTTTTCAAATTTGGCCTTGAAAGAACTTGTTAACAAGAATTATTTACATAACAAGGTTCAAAGCTATGAGGTTGTGGGTTTTTTTGAGATACCTGCAACATAAAATGTTGCAATTCCTCAAAACTCTAAAATAACTGGAAAGGTCCTGACCAAAGTGGAAAAAAATATACTGAAAACACACAAACTGCATCTTTAACAGATATGGAAGCATGAAAAAAAAATCCTATGTAAAAGTGATGAGAAGTCACTAATTGGTTTTTTTCCATATTCAGTATTGTACCGAATTTGAAATAGTACTCTCACTGCCACATGAGATTATGTTCTATTAAGACTGGACTTGAAATTCTATGTAAGGAACTATACAACTGGTAATATTCAGTTATGTATCTTCAAGATTTTTTTTTCTTTTGATTAACTTTGTGATATGGTAAGCCAACCATGAACATGTGTGAGAGATACAAATCATTCTTAAATGATATGTCAAGACTTACCAAGAAAGAATTCTCAAAATGACAAGTAAAACTTTTGTATTATTGCAAATAAAGTATCTTTCCAGAGAAAAAAAGGGGAAGGGTGTCGGGTGGTGTGGAAAACAGCACAGGCTAATTCAGCTCACCTGTGCTGGCTGCTTGGGGAGGTTAACTCTGGCCTGGCCAGAACCAGGACACCAGAGAAAAAAATTATAAAATATATTTTGCCTCAAAATATTTGGTTATAGCAGTCCAAACCCCTAATGTAGACATATTTAAGTAAGTTCTACCCACATTCACACAGATCCAGCTTTGAGTTCAGGCACACAATTGAATTATCATAGTTTGAAAAATTTTTGCATATCGGCTTATCTATGGTACCTAAACACGTATGTATTTATCTCTCACTCTAAACCTGAGATAAAATGTGGACAATTAAATTTCTGTGAGAGAGGTTTTTTGCTCACACATTTTTACCTCACATTTGTTGTGGTAAGTGGATTACTGAGTTAATTACTGTAGCCCAGCTTGCTAACAAAACCAGATCATATTCTGAGCTATCATTCATTGAATTACTGGTTTAGTTCAACACAGTTATAGCAAAATTTAAACTGGTTTAAACAAGTCTATATTAGAACTTACAGAAGCATAATTAGATGAGTATACAGATGCATGTATATATAGATGTCTATACAGATGTGAATATAGATGTGTATATATAGATATATGCATACATATGTCCCTGTGTATAAATGCATGCACCTCAAAATAGCTTCTTTTTTTATATTGTTGGTGAAGACCCAACTACTGGGAGCATCAAAGTAAAATAAAATGTTAGTTTCTGCTCTACATTTGCAAATCAAAATATAAAGGCCTGAAGTCAGCGTATTCCAAAGTATCAAAAGGCAAAAAAAGTTAATGTTAAATATATTATTTTTAATCTCTAAATCTTCACACCAGCCTCACTATTTTATGAAATCCAAAACATGCTTAGCAATTAATGCTTAGCAGTCTCTTAAATTCCCAGCCAATGTGTAGCTCACATTATTCTCTTTAACACAGCAGTACAACAAAAATGGTTCTCTACCGCCTTGAGAAAAGGGACTGAAAATGTATGAACTTCTAGTTCTCTTCAGTGGAAAAGTCAGAGTCAGTTGTACTTCCACATTACTATGCATCTTCTGTTTTTAAAATGATTAAAGAACTTTGGTTTATTTTGACTTCAGACTTGCAGTGAGGAATGTAAAATAAGACCTGTCAAATTAACTCTTTTCAGTATGGTATGTGAAATCTATTTGTGGAGTATTTCCAAAGTTTTCTTCATTCCAGTTTTTAGGAAACTTGCATAATTTACTGTGACTGAATTGGGAAATTATTTTTAACAGTTACAAATAGTAGCATAAATAAATACTTACATACATTATGTGAGTATATATCACCAGCCACTTATCTTTGATAACTGTAATTTTAAAATTTTTGTTTGGAGATTATCGTAAGCAAACTCTTAACAGTTTGTACTCAACATAGTTTAAAACAGCTAACACATACTCAAAGTGCACATTGTTTAGAATTTATGAAAGGTGTTAATGAGGGTTTCTGAAATTTGAAGTAATGATTCCATTCATAAATCATTCTTTTCCTTTATGGCTGACTGCTTGTTGAGTTTATGACCCTCCATAAGCCTCGTCAATTTAACTGTTTAAAAACATCACCACCAAGCCATCATAAATGGGATCTAATCAGGTTAACATCTTGTTTATCTGACAAAATTTATCTCTTTTTATGCAAGCAAATGAAATAAAGAATACTGTCAAACATAGATGTCCTAAGAATTCTTATGCAATAGGTAAGAATATAGTTTCCTGTAGGTTGTTTGAGGATCTTGTTTTTTCCTAGTGTTAAATTCCTTAAAGGAAAAAATGTCATATACAAATGGATTCCCTTGCAGATGTATGAATAAATGAGAAATTACAGTGTATGCATCTGCTTCACAATGTAAAAGATTTCAAACATATAATTTTTTTTCTGCTAATGTATACTATACTGATTTTTAACTACAGATTTGAGAATTGAGAATTGTACGTATCAGTAAAAAATTACATATGCAAACACACACATGTACAGGCAGGCTATATACATACTTGCATAAGATGGAAGAAGTTCCTCTTCTCATGATTTATAAAAATTTCAGAAATCAAATATATAACATATGGCCAGATGAACCCTTGCAAAAAGCCAAACTGTCTAGCAGGAAGAATGTGAAAAACAATAGCAACAACAAACTTGAGCTTATATCTAACCTTTGAAGTGACAACGTTGCAAAAGATGGTTGCAAAAGATGGTTTGCATGACCGAATCGTCTCTGTGATCATTTCTCACTTGCAAAACACAAAAACCTGTCACATCACTCTTTAGTGTCACATATTCTGTGAACACAAATATCTGCATATTTCTTACATTTCTTGTCTATACATGCAGCAGCATTTTTGCACTCAGACCCACACGTTTAGGTAGAGGCATAATACGTAAAGACCTAGAGCATTTTGTCCCATAAGTGATTAAATCAGTCTTCACTTACATCCATGCTGCTTCTCTGACATTAGTGTCTTCGCATGAGTACATGCATGAAGTGTGAGAGTTTGTCTGTGCACATGTGAATGGCACACAAAGTCCATAAAAAACTAGTCCAAACACAGATGCCTACCTTTTTCTAAAAACAGCCTGATTTTTAGAGATCCAGGCTAACCGCAAATGTCACTTAGGTCCCAATTAGACCAACATTTGCATATCTACGCAGTTTACTATCACACTAATCACCAGCAGCATGTACATACAAATAATTACAGTAGAAAATACGATGTAATTTTGCCCTGCAAAGAGGTCTCACAGAACTGAGGACCTCACAGGAATTTATAAAAAGAAGTAGGTTAAAAATCACGTATGGCACATGACTTGAACAGCCTGAGACCATGTGAAAACACAGAGAAACTGACTGAAATCTAGTATGACTCAAAACAAAGTTTCTTTCCAAGGATTGTATCTGCATGGCTGTCCCTCCAAACTCCCATCTTCTTACTCTACTAAACAATCCTGTTTAAACTTTGCTATAAGTCATTAGTTGCAACTAATGTGAATTGAATTGGGATGGGTAAGTTTATTCCCTTAAAGAAATAAAATCTTGCAAATGCACAGCATTGTTACGTTTCACTGTTTTGTCCTCCTGCAGTCTAAAATTAAATCCTCTTGAGTCATGTAAACTATTAATACAAAGAGATGTTTAAAAAATGTAAAAAGGAATGCGGGAGTAGTAATGGTAACATACAGTACCATGAGCTGCTTTGGCCTCCCAGTCAGTGGTGTACAGTTAACAGATCACTCCTGGCCTTCAGCACACAGGGGAAAAAAGAAAAAAGAAAAGCCCAACCCAACACCTTCCCCCCGCCCCAGGCTCTGGGCTGGGGCGCGGAGCGGGAGGAGGACGGGGGAGAGGTCTGGCAGTTTACGGGAGAAGGCAACCCAGCTCCCTCCCGGTGCATTCCTTCCCCTCTATCTCCCAACCTCCTTGCGTGTGTCTTGTCATATTTTCTTCAGCTGCTAATTGTCTGGTCTGTGAGACTTTAAACAGCCTCAGCTTAGGAAAAGCGAAACCCGTCTAAGTGACTATCGCGGCCCATCAGCTTCATGCTGCCGGGTAAAATTTTCCAGGGGAAGTGCTGTTCTGATAGTTCCCGAGTCTCTCAGTCACCCTCCCTCCCCCTTTCCCCACCACACACACTCCCCTTGAGGCCTGAATGCACTTGTGGCAATAAAACATTCATGCGACTTGGAATTTTAACACAATGCCATTTCCCTAGTTTAACCTGAAAGGAATGCACTAGTCACAACAGACTACATCATCCTGCCATTAAGCCCTGCCAAGGAACCGTTTTTTTGGCTGTGCTGGGCCAGCTCTGACGGGAAAGGAGTACACAGACCCACACACAGAGCACAGAGGGGCCACCTCTGCTTCCTCAGCCTTATCCAGCAACACCCTGCTCTTAACCATGACCCCTGGCCTGTTTCAGCGCTGTGACAGGCCTGTGATGCATGTGTCACTTCAGGACTTCTGCAGAGTCACAACACTGAGCAGGCAACTCCAGCATTTCACTGACTTGCTGCTCTGTCTCAACAGGCACTTGATCATCTGCCAGAGTGTGGGGTTTTTTTTGTCTCTCTCTCTTTTTTTAAAAACATTTTCCAGCATTTTATTTAAATGTATACACTATTGTTGCTGTTGAATGTTCTCTGATTAAATCCAAAGACCTTTCCTCCACTTATATACCCTCTACCCATTCAAACACAAAAACCCCACAAACAAAAAGAAAAAAAAAATTAAAAAGGGGAAGGGGAAAAAACCCCAACAACCAAACACCAAACCCAACCTTTCCAATTGCTGGTGGTAATTAGGTTATGATTACTGACAGAAGAGTTTGCTTAGGGGACTAGTTACCAAAGCTACCAGCACTTTGGTATTCTAGTGGCATTTTTTTTTTTCTGTAATTAAAGAAAAGGGGAAGAAAAGGCAGAAGAATTTCCTTGATGATTTACAAAGAATGCTGATGGGAAAAGGAAAACATTAAGTGTCTCATTTGCCCTCTGTTAACCCTTTCACAGGATTATGGCAAACACAAATCGGAAGTGTAGTGCAGCAGAACACTGGACAAAAAGTATTTACCTGTCATTTTGATTTCTGAAACTATAAGCACAGATTTCTAAGACCAGAATTTACTTCCTTTGCCCTGTTCTGAGTGACAGCACAGACACCTTCACTGAAAATATTTTTGGTGCTTCTCGCCCTTCTCTAGTCGCTCTAATCCCCGTGCAGCTGAATTACCTTCGTTGTAAGTGGACAGTGTGCACTACACAAACAGGCAAGGAAACACTTTTGAAAAACTGTGAATATAACCTCAGCTATACTGTCACTTACTTTAAAGAGGGAACCCACACCAACTGTCCTTGTGTCCTTGTTCTGTCCCTTATGCAGGTCATTACAGATGTCTGTAAACCAAATTAGGAGATAAAAGCGTGCCTTGTTCTGCAGAACACAACATTGATTGTAACTCATGAGAGTTGACTAGCACTCCCTCGTGACTGATTATCGTGTTATCATAATTATCGACATGCCATTGTGGTTCCACAGATGCTTTACAGAAAGACCCAAGAGGATAGGTCCCTCTGCCCAAGGAGTTTACAAAGGGAATGAGACATTACCACGTGAGCAACAAATACAGGGTGCAGACAGAAGAGGAGGAGGAGGAAGAGAAAGAGGCTACCACATCAGAAAGCCCAGGAGTTCTGTTTTTGTTAGATAGCATCTCATTGTTATGTCATAACATCTGGAAGCGTATCTCCCCATGTAATCACCCAGAGGTCAGAGAAAATAAGCACAGGTTAGATAGATATTCTGTCAACACACAACAACATCCAACTGCTGTATTTCAAAATGCCTAACATATTAACAGATCTGTTGATGAAGAATGCCTCGTGTCAATGGCATTGAAAATAATTTTTCTGTAATTTTTCCATTTAGAATATTTTTTCCACAGTGCAAAAGAAAGCAGCAGTTCCTCTGGACTCTAGGCTTGTCTGACTAGTGCATATGTTTTGAGGAAATTCAAGCTTGATCCTCTGTTTTCTAGAACAACAGAGATTCTACAAATGCCAAAGCAGCCACAGTGAACAGTCATTATTATTACATACTTCAGAGAAAGAAATCCAGTGTTGGACAAATATGGGCTAGGCTGCCCACAGAACAGACTTTTTATAATCTCCACTCTGTTACGGATTAGTTTATGGTATGATGTGAAGATGGAGATAATACGGGGGGGCAAGAGGGAAAGCTGCAGTTTTGCAAATGATATTCTGGTGTCCCCAGAAGTTCCTTCTGGTTACAGCAAACATTCATGACTTTTCATTTAAACTACAATTAGTACTTGTGTTGGGTGATATTGGGTGACAAAATATTTTTCAATGTGCTTGGCTATACAGAGTCAAGTTTGCTTTATGTTTGCCATTAATGTGCAACACAGCAGTGTAAATGTTTAGTGTGAAAAATTGCATTTGAAGCAAAGACAAAAGTGCGCATATACGCAGTCAAAGCTGCTCCACTGCTGAAGGCAAACAATACTTTAAATTTAGTCTGTGGATAAAAATACACTCAGTCAGGATACAAAGCTCCAAGAAACAACAGTTTTTCTGTTCTGAAAAATCTGACCTCATTGCTAAAAATCCATAGCTGTTCTTTTAAAAATACGCTCTGCATTTCAGAAAATTTTCAGCACCTGAATGACCCAAATCCATGAGCTGTAAAAGGACTGCCATCTTTTTAAAGGCCCTGCTTTTAATTCTACCTAGAAAGAGTGTGAATGTATTCAGCGTTTAAATACAGTTTACAAACCTATGCCTGCAAGCTCAAACATATGTATGCAGCCCAGACTTTCTAGTACATGGTATGACCTGTCTGCACTTGTGATTACTTCTTTTCATTTCTTCTCAGTTTCTTCTCATTTCTTCTCAGTCAGTCCTTTTTATAAGGAGTAACTGGTAATTTCTACTACATTCTGCTTTACACAACACTATCGAGTCTTTGCTAATGGTCTTCCACCTAAATGAAAAATCCTCAGTCTCTCTTCCATCAAAATAATCTATTAGCAATCCGTGATAGCATAGACTAATCAGGCAAGAGGGTATGTCTTATTGTATCATATCCATCCAAAACAAGGAGGATAAGGGGTAGATGGTTTGTATCATCCTCTGCTTTTATAGCTCAGTTGTATCATATCGATTCAAAAAAAGAGGGGAAACAACCAACACTTACAATATACTTTGGAGTAAAATTTACTTGGGAGGTGGTAGAGTTTAGTTTCCTCTTGTGAGAAAACTGTCTTTGACACTCAGCTGAAATATATACAGAGATAATCTAGAGTACCAGCACAGAACCTTTTAGTTTTTTGTTTCGTAGATGCCTAAAAATTTCTTATGGTGAAATGGGCATCTTTACGAAAGAGATACGGAGTGATCCCTAGGATATATGATGTGCTTCTCCTAATTATCTTTCACAGGAAGCTTAGACACAAGTCTCAGGGAGCTTGTAGACTACAGATGGAGGGAAGACATCTATGCTGCAGGGGGATTTAGAAACTTGATTTTCAGTGCCCCAGGTTGAAGAATACAATTTAATTCTGACTAAAGGTGCGACAGTGGTCTGTTTGGGGCTAATGAAGCAAGGACTTTTTTTTGGCACCAGCATCACTGCAACAAAGATTAGGAACTATGCCCACAGCACAAGCTCATGGGTCTCTAGGGCATAGCTGAAAGCATCAGTGGCAATGGGGTTCGTGCTGCATTTTCTTGCCTTCACTTCAGATGGATGCTCTCATGGACTGAATTCAATACAACTGAAATATTATTCCAGAATTAGTCGACTTTACTATCTTAAGAGTGGTCTGATTCCCCTTGACCTCCTAGAAACCATGAAGTAATCTAAGGAAGTGCCAAGAGGCCACTAGGCTGCCAAGGCAGAATTGAACACTTAGACACTAAATGAGGCACCATATCCATGATCTTTTTCAGGTCCTCAGAATTCTCAAGGAGTTGAAATTAACTTGATGCAGGATAGGAAGGAAAGTTATATCCTTGGTTCTTTACTGCTCTACCTATTTCTGACAACTGACAAAGCGTCCATCTGGGAAAGATGAAAGATCCCTACTCAAACTCATCTCTGTAGAAAAACCATCAATGGTATCTATTGTGTATATGCTTCCCTAGCATACCAGGCATCTTACCACTTCCTAAATGTATCACAGAAAGCCTGGTTCAAGCTGTTCCAAATAATCCTCAGCCCTGAACACTTTCAACAAGAAAGAAAATGCTCTGCAATCCTGCTTTCTTTAAGCTTGAGTCAGGGACAGTGGCCTTACGTATGATAAACTATGTTTTCTTTAAGCTAATCAGTCAGTACTTCAATGACAGAATGGGTGAAGGTAGCAAGCTAGTTCTAAACGTCTAGAAATTTCTGTGCTCCATTAACCTTTAATCTGCTGACAGGATAGAAAGGAGATAGTAGAACATTGGAAAATCAACCCTGTCAATCAGAGTTCTGTCCATATAGAATATGTTGGGAAACGAGCTATACAGAAAAAAACCAAAACCACCTCAGTCAACCATTTTCATGAGGGGATGCCTGGAGAATATATTGGGGGGTCTGGCACAAAGCCAGAGAGGGTAAGATAGTGGTATCAATATAAGGTAGTATCTTAAGCAGTATGAATAATATTAATTCCTTGATGGAGGATGGACATTTTGCATCAACAAAAGCCCAGTGGTAGTTGCAAGAGAATCAACATCTTGGTGCCTGTCTGACTCCTCCTCTACAACAGTAAATTTTTTTTCCTAGTTAGAATTTGGAATCAATGCAGGGGTTAGTGCCAGAGGAGACAGCTGCAGAGTCCTGAGAAGGCAGTGAGTGAGTGAATTCACATCTTCAGTTAAAAGTTTTCTGGCTGCTTGTTCAGGTTCTTGCATCCCTGGAGAAGCATCTGAAATGACAGTCCTCTGCTGAGTTCATGGGGCTTGGATGCTGAGGTATCAAACTAGTACAACCCTTCTGTTCCTCCAAAGAGCTGGAATGAACTGCTTATTTGGTTGCCAGGGCCTGGCTCTGGGGGCTCCTGTACCACCATCTGCAAGGGAGCTTTCCCAAGGGGTTGAATACTGACTTCTTCCCAGGCAGAACTGGTGGAAACATGTGCACCTTCATACAAAAGCATAATCCTGCGAGAAACTCGCCTTTACTTGACGTGGTTGCAAATGTTGGCCTGCACAGGGTAGGGAGACTGGGCACAGAAGGAAAGGCTGCTATATGAACTCTGCTATTTCCATCAACTACCTCTACACACAGATCTGCACGGTGCATTCAGGGAATTAGGCAGTTCATATGAAAGACTCTTTACCTGAAGGCTGACCACCACCAGTCCTTTCCTTTGTTCTTCCGTCAGGGCACTAAAGCTTGGTCAATACTTGTAGGACAATCATAAAATAATCATAGGCAGGCCTACATCTATTTCAAATCATGGAGGGTTGTGCAACTGGATCATGACTTGACATTACAAGCAGTTTCAGTACATTTTCAGTAAGCAGGAGAATCATTGTTACTGAAATGAGGTTTGCAGAGTGCAATGACTAAAATGTAGAGAACAAGTTGACAAAGGAGATGCAGTGTAACCTGTCATTCATGTTTCTTTCTTATTGAGCAACCCTAGTTATGAACTAATGTCTACAAATTGTTCCTCTTACTGGGAACTCACACCGCTCCTGGCATCTTTGGCAAAAAACAGTGCACAAAAATATGAAATAACAGAAGAATTTAATCGTGGAACACCAGCAATACCTCATATTAAATTCTCTACAGAGACAATTCAGTCCCTGTGGTTAGAAAAAGAAGTGGCATTTAGAAATTCAGTTTCTGCTTTGCCACAGTACTTAAGGTAGTAACATAATTCTCTATTTAGGTGCTTTCAGATCATTTGAAAATGGGGCAGAAGAGGTTCATGATCTGGTAGGGCTCTTTTACACCCACACATATATTTAAAATTTTTCTGGTGAAGTACATGTAAGTGAACCTCCAGCCAAATGCGTATTTCTGACTCATTCTACATAAGACCACTTCTAACGTGTCTCCCATAAAAATGGAGAAAAAAAGAAAAAAGCAAAACCAAAACCCCCAAACTGAATAGAAGTCTTTTTTACAATTTTTTTTTTTTTTTTATTGTAAGGAATGACCACTCTGCCACATTTATTGTCCGATTATCTATGGTGATAGTCCATTCTCCACATTTGCTTGTCATTTATTGGGTTCCAGTTAAATTCTAAAGTCTAGACGGACAGGACTGTGTTGATTTCTGTATGACTACAGAAGATGAGAGCACATCATCAGCTGAGGCTTCGATTCAACCACTGAAACGAATAACCCTAGTGATAGGGAACCACAGTCAAGACAACCTACACAACCTCATGAAAAAGCCTGCTTAAAATCTGTGGCTCTGGAAAATGCTAAAAGTCTTACAATTTTTCAGTAGTAAGAGGTCAGGAATGCTTCTAGCAGCTTTAATATAATTAACGATATTAGGCATTCCTAATATTAATAGGTGTGGCAGATTTGAACTGAATTTAGGACAAGGAAGAAGACACTTAGTATTGTGAGTAGCTTTGTTTCTATCTGGTCATCTCTTTCATTAGACCTCCTGCAGATCCTTGCTCTTATTTCACCTCTTCCTCCAACAGGGTCCAGAAGCTTCTTCCAAAACCACCACAAATTATGCCTGAGCTGAGACTAGGTGCTCTGAGGGCATCTATGCAGCATTCACTTCTGCCAGGCCCCTAAGCCAAGTGTTATCATTTGCATGATTAAACCAGTCTCCAATGGTTCAGAGCCCCACTTTGCCTAAAATAATAGAAATATATCCATCTGCATACACTGTGTATCAGATGCACTTCAGCATGGCATCTCATGTTTATGTAACATTAACACAGCAGGGCACACTTGGTTTGTCCTCTGCACGCTGCACAAAGTTACAGTGGCAGCGCTGGCAGTGCTCTCAGAAGAAAGTAAGACATTCTTCCAAAACACATAGGAAGACCTACTGTCCTCCATTTCTACTCTTCATCTCATAGGTGGTTTGAATTAGCTGCTGACAGCCCCGTTAAAAGAAAAAAGTCATTTAACCCCCCTCAACTCTATGAAGCCACAATTCTAAAACCATAATCAGAACTGATTACTCAGCCAGGATGCTATGTTAATCTTAGTCTGCTGAGTTCAGGTTTTGAATATAAGCATGCAAAGAACACTTTTTACTTTATATTTGAAAACTGATAAAAATTTTGCAAACAGCAAGTACGCTAGTTCCATTGTGTTGGAAACCTAACAGATGCAGATAATAGTTGCAGAACCTTGGAAGAGATGCAGAACCTTGGAAAAGATAACATGTAAATAGGCAAGGAATCTAATCCATGTTTTCCTGCAGTCAAAATGCCTCATTGCGTTAACAGCAACACAGATTTTCAAAATATGGCCCCTCATTAGTACTAAATATTTTGCAATTATTAGAAGATTATGCATGTAGCTATAAACAGAATAGGTGACCAATGTGTATGTTGCTCAGACTGTCTGAGATTTTGAACCCTCCTTACATTCTGTTTCTGATG
>VZTU01016743.1:8262-15762 GCA_013400835.1 Zapornia atra | reverse complement strand
CTACGGTTGTAAATATTTCAATAAAGCAAAACCAACAGAGTTTAAAGACTTGCTTTTTTTTCCTACTTGTTTTTAAAACATCTTTAAGTTATTTCGGTGTTTTCAAGTTAGACAGAAGGAACATATGTGGCTTTGGACACAAGAATTTCTAGACGACTTTAAATGTTCATGTTTCTCGGGTGCTGAAATGAGCCCTTAAAACATAATAAAAGCTCCAAGAGGCAACTATGATTAGGAAAAAAAAAATCAGTCATCCTCACTGCTGCATTCTCACACAAAAATCCCACCAAACTGAACGAGACTACCAGGCATACCTGTATCAGCAGAAAGCTAAACTCCAGAGCACTTCACTGACAAGAAACAACTCCACATTTGGAGCATTTGTTGATGGGGAGAGAAGTGGTTAGGGCTTTCTTTTAAAACAAAACTTTATTCCTGTATCTTTTTTCAACTAACAAGTACTGTAGCAGAAGCATCCTCAAGAAACAAAGGGCATAGTGATCTAGCTAACAGTGTTGTGGTGACCTTTGAGACACTGACTAGTCCGTCAAGCACTATCTGCGATATGTACAGCAGAGTTACGAGGAGGATTATTAACTGGCCCAGAAACTGGAGAGCCATTTCAGTCATAAAAAGAATAGGAATGGAATTTACTGAACTTCTGCACCTTGAGCGTCTGAGGGCCTGCAGTTAAGAAAGCCTTCTGCTTCACAGGATGAGATCCAAGGATTATGTGGAATACATGGCACCTCTCATACCAAATTCATCCTGAGTTTTGGAAGACTGAAATCAGAGAAGCGTTGTATCACAGATCACCTTTACTGTCAGGAAGACCACCTCTGCTTCTGAATGAGATCATGGATACAGTAAAGGTCCTAGGAAGCACAGAACCACTGGCGAATGGAACGGAAAGACAGGTACTAAAGAAGCCTTAGCTTTTCCAAAAACATGACTTCTTGATGTAGGATATGCAGCACTAGCATCCTGATTCAGCATCCTCAGATTTTAATCATGCAACCCTTTTCACGTTGCTGGATGAGAAGTAGAAATGACAGCAAATAATGGGTCAGAAGAACCACTTGCTGCTAAACTGGAAAGCTCCTTTCCTTACTGCCTACAGTAAAATAGCCCATTAAGAGTTGCTTTTTGATTAAAAACAAGTAAGTAATTTCAGCTATGGTGAAGTGACATGTTTTAACTTGACATTTTGTTAAGGATGAGTACCCTGCGAAACTCATAAAAGACTGAAGAGATTCAGTGGAACATTAAGATTTACTATATATACTCAATGCCACTGTCACTCCTGTGCAAAACACGTCAACCCGGAAATATCTGACTCAACAGCCCTAAGGTTATTTAGAATAGAAAGTGAGATTTTTACATGTTTCACTTTGATGCCATGAGAGCAGCTGCATTAAGTTCTCTCAGTGGTTTTCAAAACCCAAATAAAATGCTTGCTCTGTGTTTTAAAAGTTACTGTGCAAATGCGTGCCACCCACCCAGTCTGTAATAGCTTACATTCACCATTTTCAGAAAAGATAAACACAGTAGAGAAGGAAATGATAATATAAAAACAGCCTGGCACGTGAAATGAGGCAAAGCATTGTAGACTATCTGGCAAAGACAAAGCACACAAATGTTATTTTGTGAAAATTAATAGCATCTGAAATTATACTCCCATCCCAGGACTCTCCCCCAACCTCCTGCCCAAATTAAAGGTATTTTATCTAATTCACAGTTGCTAAAAGTGGTAAGTCACAGCTGTGTTGACATTGAGCTTCTTGGACACGAAATACCAACGTCACACTGACACACTTTGCAGATGCTTCGTTACAAGCAGCACCAGTCACTTGATTTGAAATACCTACCCTAGCTGTAAAACAAACTGTTAATCTCCAGCCTCTTCTCCAGTTAAAGTCTTCTTTACAGTTCTGGAAACACACCAACACCTTATTATGTTTATGCTAAACTTATCTGCATTTTGATTGGAATTTGACAGTGACCAGTGGTTCAACTCAACGCTACCTCAGACGCAGCTGAGAACAGGCCCCGCTTATTCACAGCGTTAAGCAGATGCTCTCCTTGTTCCCACAGAAATCTATAACACAGTGACCTACAATTTAAAATACAAACTAATTAACTATCAGTTTCATGGAAAAATGTTGGTATAATGTTGATATCTGACTTGCCTGGAGAATTTAAATTAGGGACAGACTTATTTTTCCTTGCAACACAAGGCGGGCTGGGGGGAGCACTAGACATCAAATTCTGCACGCAGCTAAGGGGTGCTTCTTTACAGCAGTTACCAGTATTTGCTTTGGTACACATTGTTTCAGAGAACTGTATTCTTACAGCACTTTCCTTCAGACACAAAATTGCAAGTACCCATGTAGGTGTGCCTACTGTAGTTGGCTAGTGTGGCAAAGGAGAGAACTGCGGCAACATCTGCACAGTAACTTCACTTCTGAATCCTGCAAGCGTTTCATCCAGTTCCGGATACGCCATGTGAAATCTGTGCTGGAGCTGGAAGCATTGGCTCCCAGAGCTTGCAAAAGCCGACGACCAATTTCAGTGCTTTAATCATGACTTCAATAATTACAGCAACCTCTGAGGTTTTTACCTTCCCAAAGACACTTTGCTTATGCCACAGCTGTCTAACACGACAGCGCTGACTTCTGCCTCACGTTCTGAGCAGTTTTATGGCAGTCAGTGCCTATCATAAGTACAACTTAGGGCAAAGCTCTACCAGCATTATGGCTGTGACAGAGCTGGCCAGTGGACATATTTCACTGCCATTAGGAGGCAGGGACCATGCTTTCTCCAAGCCATCCCAAAAGCCTACGCTCCAACCCAAAGGGCGTATTTTAAACCCTAAATTTGGTTTTTAGTATTTTAAACAACCATGGGGTTTTGTGTGCTTTTGGGGCCCATGGATGCCTACATTTCAAGATGCCAGTTTCCATATCTACAATATGGCAGCAGCTGTAAAAAAATACCCTGAATTCTGATTTAGAGACTGTAATGGGTAACAGCAACGTCAAAACAAATATCAATGAACATACTTTATTTGATAACATGGAACCAGTGACAGTTTCAGAGTTCTTTTCAGGGAGTATCATGGAGCATGAATGGTTTAACAATGGATATTATTCATAATTCAAAATGGCATCCCTACCAACCAGTTACATACTTAAAAAATATAAAGAGATTCTATCTACACTAGATACCTGAAATTACTACAGATAATATCACATAAATCCATTTAGAGTAGTTAAAGTAAGAGACCAGTACTTCTGAAGATGAAATAATTGAGAACTTGGATAATTTTAAGGGCTTCAGTTATCTTCAAGAGAAATGCTTTTCAAATGAACTACTATGGTTTTCTATAGAATGTCCAGATTCTGTACTATGGTGGTTACACAGATACATTATTCATGTACTTGATTCATTAAAAAATTATTTACAAGGATGCTGTATTATTGCAATGTGGATTTTTTGCATGGAGGCTGGGCTGCGTTACGACTCTAATTCAAAGGAGAAAGAGAGAAAGGGTTACAGGCTTAATAAAAAAGCATGTAGAAGAGATTCAGACTGGCACACAGTGTGTGATAAAAATCAAATATGGAACATAATGGGACATATGGAAACATATCTTTTGTGCAGGGAAGGATGAATCACAAGTTCACAGCTGGAATTTATGTGGATCCTTATTTAGTGGAGCATCTGTAGCTACTGTTTAGCTACATTCCCACATCAACAACAAAATGGTGCCACAGAAGAGAGCACATGCATCACGCTCCAGCTGGTATCTGCGCCCACCACTCCCTTCTTTTCCCTGAAGCCACATTTACTCAGTTTTCTTTTTACAGTTTGTGGGTGTATAAACATGCATATGCAAGCCAGTGGATAAAATCAAAATGCCACACCTGACCACTGCCGAATTTTGGAAGGGATGGGGATCTGGTGTAGAAGAGATAGGTTCAGGAAAAAAAACCCCAGTAATTTAAAATCAGTCCCATGTCTACAGTTTTACTTAATGCATTTCACGTATTTACACACTTTGTGTACTTATTATGTGAGAAAAGTCTTCTTTCAGTTCAGTATCATTAAAAAATGCAAAGTGAAAAATCACAGAAAACTTGATTTATGTAGGTCCGTTTGGAGAAAACCAAATTTCAACTTCGTAATAAAACTGCATATAGATTGAATACCTTTAACATTGTTGCACCTGACTTCTACCTTCTCAACACTAGTGAAAAGCAAAACACGAATGTGGAGCAAGACATCATTTCATGTCTGAGAATTGTTCATGCAAATGATACATAAATACCAACTCAAGATCTTTAAAGTGGGGTTAATTTTATTTTGGGGATTTGTGATGTTTTACTTTTTAAGATCATTGCTGTCTCTGCTGTTAGTCAGATCATTTTCTTCCACTGTCTTCTGAAAGATTTTGTTAATGAAGATACAGATAAAGGAAACATAGATTTTTATGCAAGAACAAAATTGCATTTCAAAGAAAAAAAATTACCTACACTATCAGAGGATTTGTTTTTTAACAGCTAGCATATTTCATGCAGTTTCTCCTAGATTTGTGATTTAAACTTTGAAGAATCTTGATTTTTAAGGTCATACTTTTACAAATATCGCATTATTTGAAACTAGAGTACAATGCTGTAATCCCTTTCCCAAATTTTACTTCTACTACCATTTCCTGAACTAACAGATATATTTTATATGTGCTCCACCACGGAACAATCAAAATGTGTATTACCTCTTCCTGAGGAAAGACTGGAGGAAAATCCTGCAGACCAGTTCTGTGATCATAGACTATACTTGTATTTATTTCAGTGAGAACAGGACTAGGTGCTTAAAATTAAAATTTTCTAATGTTGTACTGTTTTTCCACAGAAACCATTTGTACCAGCGGAAAAGAGTTCGAGTTACTTTGATTTTGACCTGTAACACTGTACCGACAACTTGACTACCTTAAACAAGCTCTCACAATGGGAAAAATAGACAGAAATTCTTTTAAATAATTTTTCGGGTAAACCTGGGGAAGTGGGATATTCAGTACACCTGAACTGTCCAAGCATTTTCCACATTCTTGGTTGTGTTCAAAAACCCAGTTTTTACTTCTCTCCTTAGACAATCAGACTGAGAAGCCACTGGTGAAACTACCCTCATTAACAAGAAGAGACACCGGTATGTATCTACTTCAGTTTTTCCTCAATCTTTAAGGAAAACAAAATGGCACTTTACAATGAATGACTGCTATGCCAAAACTGTAGAAGTCATATTTTCCTTGGAATGAAAATTCACTTCTCATGAGAGCGAATTGTCCGGTTCTCGTAAATAACATACCTTTTATTTGCTAAATACCAATTTAATGTTGCAGCTCATGCAACCAATTTTATTTTTAAAATATTTAAGAAAGGACAATGTCTTCAGAATGCTATATCAAAAAGTAAAAAAAAATAAAATTCACATTTCCAATGAATTTATGTTGTCTTTCTTATTTATCCCTGCAGAGAAAAAAATTCAAGACCTCAGTTAATTCCAGAGTAGTATTTCAGGAGGTCTTGCAAAGTAGCATAATAATATTCTACTTAGATTACTTTGCCTTTTGTGTTGAAAATTATTTTCTTTTCTTGGGAAGGTGGAAGCAAAGTGGGAAGATACTGGAAATGATACATAGCACAAGACAAGCTAAGTCAGCGATATACATGTAAAAGAGAGTTTACTATTCAGTTATATCACTATTCTAGTAGAAATCCAACACTTCTTTAAAAGTAGAATATAAGGAAGTGCAATAAGTAACATCTATGACAATGATATCCCTTATCAGACACACCGAAGCCGTACCTTATTTCTATACGAGAACTAAAACATATATGGTGAGCTAAGCTTTCCCCCACACCAGCAGAAATTAAGTGATTGATAGCCCCCAAGTTAAAATTTATTTTCCTTAAAACTATATGATAATTCTTTCACATTACTTCCCTCTCTTCCCCTACCTCCCCCGCGCCCCACACCTGGACTGAACTTCAGCACTGCATTAACAATGGACTGGTGGATAGGAGGATCTATTAAAATGAGTAACTCACTGTGTAAGGCACTTTTCTTGCTGCATGCTCCATCTGCATGAAGCCAATGTTTTGGTGTGCTGTCTGCTGCTGTAACCAGTTCTCTCCCAGATATCAATGAAGCTATGCACACATTTTTATTATTCTATGCAAAGTATGGCTTTGGAGAGGTCATGCCTCAACACCATTGAATTAATAAGCAGCCAATATGTGATATAAAGAAGATATTTATAATCATCAATCACTCCTCAGATTATTACACTGTTTGCAGAACATTACAAAAACTGTTAAGGATCAGGCATTTCCATATGGCATTCTGTATAAAGATGCTGCAAAGCATATGAATAAATCACTTTTTGGGGAAGCTGGTACCGAGAGCACTTTTCCTGCTATCTTTAAGGACACCAGTAGCTAGAGTGTGAGCTGCTTCATAAACTGTTTGTACACTGATGGTTAAGTTACACTTGAGGGATATGGTAATTTACAAAATGGATTTTTGTTTAAGGCTCTGAATGCTAAAAAGACCCACCCCACCCTAAACCCTGGGAAAAAAAAAAAAATCGCGTCATCATTTAATCTCAAACAACAAACAAACAAAAAATAGAATCCTTACAATTTGTAGCACAAATGATAAAGTTCTTAGACAGCTGTTTTGGGGTTTTTTCCTGGTTTAGAAGCAACAAGAAAGAAGTTGCTTTTGCTTTTCATACCTGCTTTCCACAATCCCTTCTTCCGTGCATTCTAATTTAAAAGAAAAACTAATATTAGATAAAGCAACACATAATTTGACAGCCTACCAGTTAAATTCTGACAGGGTCAATAAAATGAGAGCTTGCAGGAGTCCCAGATGAGGAACACTTTCATGAATGCCTCCATTGTGTAAACTCTCCGTATATCCTGCCTGCAAATGACAGTCATATGCCACCAGCTGCAGGAGGCATTCCAGCAATGTCAACTGCTGTGGGGCATTAAGGCAAGGGTAGATGAGTTGGTACTTCTTTATAGTCTTTTTCCCTGGCCATGGTGAGGGCTGCTGTCACGCTTAACTCATTTAAGTGTTATTTTTCTAAAGACTACGGTGTTTATTTAGGAACATAAGAAAATATATAATTAAAGCCTCACTAATAGAGCTCCTCATTTTAATAGTAGTTTTATTATATAAAGCCAGCTGGAAGTAATTATTTTTTTCCTTGCATACTCTTCATTACTTTGTACCTCCCACCTCCCCAAGACATCTATTTGAGATGTTCTTATCAAATTCATGTATTTTTAAAAGTAAACTGTCCAGGGAACAAACAGCCACTAAAAGTTACGATAGGAAATGTGAAAACCCCAATGTCCACGACTCAGAAATGCAGTCGCTACCACTTCTGAGAATTTCGGGGGGGGGGGCGGGAAAAAAACCCACACAAAA
>VZTU01016740.1:0-22476 GCA_013400835.1 Zapornia atra | reverse complement strand
TGATTTATAATACATGCTGAATGAATTCAGGGTTTGAAAATGAGCAAAGGGCTGAGGTTGATTGTTCCAGGACTGCTTTTATTAAGAATTCTGGCTTTGTGCTATAAAGAGGGTCTATGTTTGAATGGTCCCTATTTGTCATACAACTGGCATAGTCCAACAGCGGCAGAGTGTTTTGATGAAATAGTGGCAGCTGATGAGTAACAGACAGATAGTTGTCATCTCTATTTACAAAGGCATGTAGTGATAGAACAAGGGGTAATGGGTTTAAACTAAAAAAGGGTAGATTTTTTGCTAATGGAATTCGGTGAATAAACTAACATAATGTAAAAATAACACTTTACATTATTTTGTTTAAAAATAAAAAAGTGGAAAAGCAGAAAGACCAGAATAGCATTAGCAGTTTTCTTTTCAAATGCACCTGTGAAGGAGAAACTTCATGGTTAAGTGTGGGGCTTTTTTTTGCTGAGAGATATATCTTCATCTCAGAATGAAGGAATCAAACGTGTTTCCTATTAAGTGCTCTCCCTCCTAGTTTATTACACCATCACGTTCTTGCATCCACTATGAAAGAATATTTAGCTGTATTTTCATTGAGAGTGAATTTTGTTTGTACGCTATGTATATTTTCCACCACCATGGATTGCACCCTGCAGGATTTAAAGAATTCTCTGTATAATTTTTGGATTTCTATCAGACTTAAGGCAAACTAAATGAACTGCTAAAACTGGAATGGTTTTGAACATGCTCCGAAACAGACTCCTAGATCCTAGAGGAATTAGACTAAGTCAAACAAAGAAATACTTCTGTGGTTAGATAGGAGTGAGGATGGAGCTTTTTCAGACACCATTTTAGACTTTTCCTCACCACAGTTGAATTCAGGGAGAAGGGGTGGGGTTAAAAAAAAAAATTCTAATCATTAGTGTTTTTCACGTTAACACCCAAAAAGTTGAAAGACATGCAACTTGGTAGAGCGACAGACCTCTGGATTGCAAAGACATTGGTGTTAGAAAAGATGGATCAAGAACTTGAAACGTATCAGATTTATCCGGAAAGGAAATAAAAAACAGCTTGCATTTTTTTTCTCTTGGAGACTAATCTTCCCCTCCCCCCATCTCTGAAAAATAACCAATTTTAGCTGTTTCTGTTCTCCCATTTATTTCAAATGTGTTAGAAGGAGAAAGACAGACTACATCTTCTTTTATCAAGGAAATTACAGATAACAGTTTCAGTCTTGGAGTAATCTTTTGAAATTGTCCATGGCCAAATTCAACAATGTAACCCAGCCCAGCCAAGTACTTCAGTATGCACATAATTTTATTCACTTACTTAAATCCCTCTGACTTCAAGAGGATTTAAGCAGTGCTTAAGTGCTTTGCTGCAACAGTGCCTTAAATTGGTAGATGGCAAATTTCAGACAGAGAAAGGAAGACCATAGTTTTTGCAGTCTTTGCTGGCAGATGCCTAAAAAATTGGATTTTTTCAGATGATCTTGTAATTCCTACTACCTCCAATTTTCTTTTATTCTTTGGGTACTTTTTTAAGAGCTATCTTTGTCTTTTTATTAGGTTCTTCAGTTATAGACCACTCCCAGCCTCATTCCAAACCTGAAAGAAGAGATGTTCTGGTCTGGAACAGACTTTTGGGAAGTCTTTGCTTTGGGAACGCGAAGTTTCAGCAATTACAGATGATGGAGGTAACTTCAAGACAAATCAGGCATAACCTAAATCAAAACGGATGGATCATGCAAGAACACGCATCCAACACATAAGACGATAAAGGTAAAAAGGGACAATTTCTAATGGGTTATTTTCAAAAGCAGTTAGGTGGTAACCCAAGGGAATGTAAGTTGCAACTTTGAAAATGTCACCTTTTACATTTGCTTTTTGTTTGTTCTAGTTTACATAGGTACTATCTTCTTACTGCAATGACCGCTTTTTATATGATCAATTGTCATTCCACTTACTTTACTGGCAAAATGATCGCAAAGTGTTAAGATGATATTAATGTAACTGTCAGGTGAAATATTCATAAATTTAGCTGACCTACCTCACATGCAAAGAGATAATATATATATCAGGGTTTATGCGCTTCACTTACTTTGCCAAACACAGCCTCTGACTTAAGTAAATGCACGCTAAATTATACATATGAAGAGAGGAGAAAAGAGTAAAAAGCACACTATTTTCACTTTCTTATTTCAAATCAATCTTTACAAACAGATCCTTTTACCATATGTTTGTACAAAACAGTCCTCACGCTGATTGGAAATTCTGGACTGCACAGAAGTTACTAATTAAAAAGTTAATTATTAAAAAACGGTTTCCATTAAGAGAAAATCCATGGATCAAGAGAGAAGGAGAAGAGATATTACAGTGTCCTGTGATGGGACCTAACTTTGTGCTTGTGGTCTTTTCCCCATTGAACAGAAGGTACTTTCAGCACAAAACCTGGATCTGTAGCTCAGATAAGAAATGGAGCGTGTGTATCAGGCAGTTGATGTGGGTTCAGCTCTGGCCAAACTCTGCCCGTTGGAACCAGTCCTCAGCTGTATCTTCTGGGAAAGAAACATCTCATTTCTCTTCGACAAAAGCACTGCCACATGCATTAAGCAAGTGGAGGACTCACTAGCTGTGTTGAGAAAATAAGCAGTGCATTTAATGTGGACATTTTTTTCAATTTATTTTTTGCAAGTATAAACTGAAGAAACCTCCTTAGATACAGTGGCACATGGTAAACACTTGACTTGGGCCTGGGCAACATACCAATCCTCTTTCAGAAGATAGAACATGTAAATACAGTAGGTCAGGTGATCTGAGTGGCACCAATTTTGGTTTTCCTCTCTTCCCCCAAATACTACTGGTTTTGTAATCCAGCTAGTAAGTGAACAGAGGAATTGAGTGAATCTGACTGTAGATTTCATATAACTGTAGTTGTTTTAGGTAGCCCACTACATATATGTGTAAAATCTTTAAAGAATTTATCCAGAAAACACTTTGGAAACACCTTTTTTTTTTCTTTTCTTTTTGGTGCTTTTTGAATATTAACATGGAACATTTCTGAGTGCTGTGCTGGAGCTTTTTGTTTCCAACATAAACTGATGGAGATCAACAGTTTTTTGACACTCCTACTACCAAGTGCTTATAAAGTGTTTATGTCTATAATTGTGTCAAATTATGATAATTAAGTGCTGGAAGACACTAGTAAGTTGAAGTGCTCAAAAAGTGCATTACTCTGAGTATCACCCAGGGGCTCTTCACATCAGACACTTGGGGGACAATTTTTTTCCTTCCAAGCACCTTTAGAGCACTATGTCTTAAAGTGTCATTCTGGCATTAATTAAATTAAAAAAGCAAGTGCCAGTTAAGTGCACCTGATTTACTCTAATCTTTTGAAATGCAAATGTATTTTAGACTAAAATGCCCTTCCCTTTTTATAATTCACCATTTTCCTCCTCAATTGTCCTCCACACCTTTTCTTATTGAGTATTCAACTACTAAAAACAATGTGGGAAAGGCTGGGAATTAATTCCATTATGAATGATTAGGAAGAAAATAGAACCATTCAAAGATTCAAATACCCATATTAAGGTTTCTAATAGCCTTATGAATAAAAATTGTATTAACTTAAGAGAAGTGTTGTGTAGACCTGGGCCACTCTGAGTTAGTTCTTCTTATGCCTGCCTCTACTCCTCTGGGTTACTTATGAAATTTATGCTGCTGGTTTCTACAGCAACTGCAGCAGACAAGAGTTATGGTTTTCTTCCAGTGAACTTAAATCTTTAGTTGGTCATTAGCCATATGTTGGTCACATACATGAGCTTCCAAAGATTAAATGGACTGGCCAAGACGATCTAGTAAAATGGAAGATTATGTCCAACATTACATGGTTGATCTCTCCTGCTGTTGTAAGATGGAAGAGCTTCATACAGCACTGTAGATATTAAGTATGAGGACAGAAGGAAAAAAAAAACTATTTCTGAAGGAGAACAGTTTGAAGATAGAGACAGCAGCTCAAGGACACCAAAGTTTAATATATGTTCCCCTGAAGAGTAATAAAAAAAAACCCTAAAACATTCTGATTGAAGTCTGATCAAAAATAAACAGGCACTTTTAGGAATGTTGTTATTGAATATCCTACTTCAAGGGCTATTCTGTTTCATGATAGAACATTCTTCTTTTCAGTGTGAGGATAACAATCCTTACATTACCTAATTCTGACTAGGCTCTATTGAAATTATTTTTTCACTTTTCTGAGAAACTGTACTTAATCCCTATGTCAATGTGCTGAGAAAGATAGTAAAGATATATCTGAACTTTAAACATCTTTAATCTTTCTCTTTAGCTTTCATTCTTCTTACACAGCCTCAGCAATCAGATTTCAACACTCCATTCCTCAGAAAAACTCACACATTTATAAACCGTAGTGAGATAAGATTCTCCTTTGACCCAAAGACACATTGTGCTCTATCTTTGGAAGGTCTTTTAAATAACGATGTCTACTGCAATTTTCTAAATACATAGCATTTTATTTGGTAATGACTAGAAATTATAGGGCAGGTAGTATGAGTCCACATGCATGTAGAGGTTAGTTGTGTACTCCAGGTGAAGAGGCATCCCAGTCAGTCTTCACTAGAAGCCTTATCTGAAAGGTCCTTTTTAGCTTAGAGTTTGTAAACTGATTTGTCCTTAACTTCGTTCCCTGGGGAAAGTTATCCATTTCACAAGTGTCACTCTCCATGTAGCAGGAGTGAAAAAGCCAAGAATTGGGTAAACATTGAGCTTGTTTTACTAGTTCAAGGTAAAATATATTGTCATGGCATCTGCAGCCTTTCTCAACAGCTGCTCACACTGTGTATGTTTTGGAGCAGCTTTCACTGCTGTACAAAGCAGAGGGTTTTATGCTCTACAGATCATAGTCCAGCTCTTACCTACAGGTTGATCCAGTTACTGGTGAAGTCAATTATTAAGGGACTGATTTAGAGTGAGCTGAATAAAGTCTCCAGAGTATCAATTAAATGTAGAAAAGAAAATTTGAATCGTGATTAGTTTGAACTGTTATTCTCTGCAGTTTGGAAGGAAAGGAATCAGTGCTCTGATTGTCTTCTGTAAGGTTACCTATTATACACCATATCCCTCTTTTCTGTCCTTCTAGCTACTTGATTGTCTATTTATTTGCAATAGTCTTTGGAGGTAATGAACAGATTAAATTTAGATAGAGGGCTCAGATTCACTGTTGGCACAGCTCTGCTGAAATAAGTGGAATTAGCCAGGAGAGTCAAAATACCTTGCGTTCAGCAACCATAAGCTATCTGACCTGTTGATGAATTCTAAAATCCCTCCAGCGGGTGCTAGTGTGTGGCTGCAGAATGTAATTTTAAAGGGCAACAAATACAGGTCTGAAAACTAGAAGGCATTGAAACATAGAAAGTATTACATTATATAGATGAAATAATTGTCAGAATGAGTAAAACTTCAGAATGAGTAAAACTAAGCATTTAGAGGAGTGACAATTGTTTTTGCTTTTGGGCAATGTTTAATTTGGTTGGGTGCTTATGTGGGTTTTTTTCTGGGTCTTGGGTAAAAGAAAGCTGGACTGGTTTGGATCCAGGTCCTCTTAATAAGAGGCACATGCCATACACCAAGTGTTTTGAGTAGTTAGACAAATGGTATTGGTTACTGTTATATAAATGACTTTGTAATTGAAGCATTGGCCAACAGATAGCTTGCAGCATTGCTATTGTTGTACATGCTGCCAGTGTTCCCTAATTCCAGGGTACCACAGGTCTTGAAAATCTCAAATCATCTGTCAGACCTTAGGACATTTGCCACTTGTCTATCTGGGAAAAAAAGGACTGGTATGCATACAAAATCAGAAGGCTGTTAAGGTACAGATTTAAAGCCACAGCCATGTAAAGAGCAGGACAGAGAGGAGCACTAACACATTGAGAAGTTAAGACAACAAGCTTGCATGACAGAGAAAAAAATTAAGTCCTGGGAGCAAGAAGAATGAACATTTACCTGAAAATATATGCCATAATATGTGGCAGGGCATGCAGAACATACCACTTTTTACTGCAGGCCATGGGGCTTTCTGGGATATGATGATGCAAAACTGTGTGTTTTGCCACTAAGCTTTTAGGCCATGAAAGCAGAAATGTTGAGTCTCTACTTTTTACTTTCCATGTCGCATTTGCATGAGGGAATGAAAATGTAGCCTTCAATAAAAATGTCTCATTTGATGAATAGCTTATGCTACAGAAATTTTTTAATAAAATATTCATACATTACATACTTGGCAATTATTTTCCATTGCCCTAAACTTGTATATATCTTCCTTATGCAGTCACTTAGTACATAACTCCAGTGATGTGTTTTTCCCTCCACACCTACAGTAAGTTAGTTTTCATAAGGATGAGAAAGTGCCTCCTGAGACAATGCATTGCTGAGAAGAATTAGAAGACCAAAGGTAATAGATCTTTTAATTTAGGATAGAGCCATTTGCCATTTCTGTTCCTTCAAAAAGCAGTCAATTCTAATTATAGAGATTTATCTTGGATTAAGGAATAAAAATACTAAAGTAAGCACTGCTGCTTCTACTATAACTCTAGGGTTAAGGCTTTTCTAAATGGGAATTATACGTACTGAGGACACTAAAGTGACTGCCATCAAATTCTGAATTAACTGTTCATGTGATAGAAGCTTAAAAGTGGAAAAAAGTAGGCACCACTGGCAATTACCAATGTTGAGGGAGAAAAAAAGAAAGGGAAAGGCTTTTTGAAAGGAGGAGGACATTTCTAATAGCTTTTGTGAAGTAATATTAATTTTCATATCCACAGAATATCTGAATACCAGTGGAAGAAAACACTTGTGTTAGATCTTAACTTGTATCCTTTCAGTCTAATGCAAATAGTGAAGGTTTCAGTAAAAGCTATAGATGCAGTGGTTGAAAAAGATTAGCATGGAAAGGGTCACTTTCAGTGCAGTTTCAAAGACAACTGTTGCATTTCCTCATCTTCCCTTTTTGTCTCATGTCCATGAAATGTTTTTGATTTTATCATGTCTTCCTTTTGTCTGATACTGTTTGTTCTCCACGTGGAAATTCTTTAGTACTCATCAAGATATCTGGTATCCTTCCCTGAG
This sequence comes from Zapornia atra, assembly GCA_013400835.1. Classification (NCBI taxonomy): domain Eukaryota; kingdom Metazoa; phylum Chordata; class Aves; order Gruiformes; family Rallidae; genus Zapornia; species Zapornia atra. Next base: position 15,334 of record VZTU01016740.1, on the reverse strand, counting down.
ATACCATTTATCATGGGACTGTTTATCACTTTCCTTATCTGGGCCACAGATGTGCTGGTCTGTGTGTGAAGTTTTCATTCTTTTCTGAGCTGTCAAAAAGTCTATTGAAAGGAATGGGACAACAAAAATCAAGTCACTTCCAGCAAACAAGGATTCAGACTCTTTGTAACTTTAAAAATATTAATCTCTCCTTTTGTCCTTGTCACCCTCTTGTTGTAGAAAATGTGATCTGACTTTATTTAGTATGGTAAAAAGTCAGCTTTATGCTAAACTTTCTAGTATTTTGTTATTAACTACATGGGGAAAGTGGTAGAAATGCTGTGCTACTTGGTATTGATATTGCTCAGCCTGCAATATGTAGTGCTCAGTCTGTTTCTGAGGTAGAACTAAGGAATCAGAGTATGTTTTCAATATATTTTATTATGGATATCTGTGATCTTACCCTGAAAACTACAAGCATCTCTTAAAACACATATTCATGAAATAAAATGCCAGGGGAGACTTTTAAGATTCTCTGTTATATCTAACAAAACCCTATAGTTATATATACTCCTAACTTAAGTATTTTCTGTAAGCAGCTTTGGTAGAGGATTGACACGTGGCCAATACTAGAATTTGGAATTAAATATGAATAACTGAAAAATATCTTGTTTGGTTTTACATATTTTATTAAGTCAGTGTTCTCAAACTAATATACTACTAGATGATTAGAAGTTGTGTTCTTCCAACTGCATTATACTTTTTACTCAGCATGCCGTTCTCTTATTTCTTAATACAAATATGTTTGGAGTCACATTTTCTAAAGAAAACTGCCTCAAGATGAGAAGTCACCAAGGATGAACTCTTGAAGAGTATCATGTGCACAAAATTAACGATAAATATATATGAAAGATGACTGCAAAATTATAAGATGTATATGCAAAATTATCACAATGCAATCTAAATAACTTTAAAGGAAAATGTGGCTAAGTGTAATTGCAACCATAATTGAAGTAGTTTGCTGACTACAGATGACAGCTGAAAAATCTGTTCGTGTATTGATGAACTGCAAGAAGAGACAGAACAAACAAAACAAACAAGCCCTATGACAGTGCAAACATCCATTTGAATTTTGACTATTGGGTTTTTGTTATGTTATTTTTCTGAGTAATGAATGGAAGCATATACTCTACTTCAGCTTGGCCATTTGTGGCCCAGAGGATGCACTAAGGACATAAACAGGAGTTCAGAGCCTTTGCCTAATTACGGAAGTGTGTCTCCAGTAGACCGGACTGTACTATCCTGTTAAACCTCCAAAGTATAAGGACAGGGATGAAAACAGACTTGGCAGCATGGTGAGAGGTAGTGAGAAGCTTGCAGAAGTCTTCAGAATCTAAATGCAAAATCTTGAGATCTCCCTTTCTCCAGCACCAACAGATTGGATGAAAGCCAGGACTTCTTTCACATCTGCAGCAGAGACTGCGTCTCTCTGGATGCCTCAGGAGACTTCTGCGCAGCACCACAAAAATCCCTCACAGTGTCTATAAAATGCTGATGCCAGGCTGGCCCAAGCAGAAATGACATTGCAGCTTGAGAGATCACCCAGCAGGTGAGATCTGAGCAGGCAGTGCAGGTCACAAGCAGGGTAGTAAGTGCTTTCTCCTCCAGCCTGCTTTCTCTTCCACCTTGTCCAAACACATTTGGGGCGCTACCAAGAGTCAGTTGTTCTAGACCCGTTTGGGGGTATGTTTTAATTTTTTAATGGTTTCACATGCTGTTACTGTCCTTTCCCAAACTAATGTTGTGTTCCAGTCTGTTTAATGAAATTATTTGTTTTGTACAAAAACTTTTGGTTGCAAGTGGGAATGTCTTGTCAAGCGAATGATCCCACAAAAATATTTGCTTCTCCTGTGCGGTTGCTGTTTTGTTGGTTTTTATATTTTGGGTTTTTTTGTTTTGGGTTGGGTTTTGGTTCTGGGTTGGGTTTTTTTGGGGGGAGTGGGGAGGAGGTAAGTATTGAGCTGATTTTAATTAAATTTTTTAAGAACTCTGAGTTCTGAACCTGGCAGTTGCTGCTATTGAAAACTCCTAACAGAGCACACAAAATACTGTATACACTAGGAAAAAATATCTCCAGTAAATAAAATGGTAGTAATTCAATGTTGTAGTCATTGCTAATCTAATTAGAAATAATTAGAATTCTAAAAGAGTACATTTTTCAGCAAACCTGAAGAAGGCTTCCAGATTTAACGAATGATTCAATCCATAACTGGCCTGAAAGAAGAGTATTGAATACATTTGTTTAAGATATGAGTACCAGGCTTTGGCCAGGAGGAAAAATCTAATAGATATTCTGTACTGCCTTTTAAGTGTCACTGAAACAAGTCTGTATGGAGTATGGAGCTTCTGTTAATGCTTGTGTGACCCACTCCTAATATTAAAAATTGAATGCTACTTGGCTAAATGTTTTTGAGTTTTGGGTTGGGGGTTGGTTTTATCCCAGAATGTTTCCCTCACAGCATAATTAACTACTTCACATTTCAGATTTGAAATTAACACACTTGATCAGAGATAGGTATTAGTTGCTTCTTTCAGAGTATAAATGAGAAAATTTCATAGTTCCAGTGTAAAAATGAAAACAAAATCTGGCCAGATCCATGGGTTTATCCAGCTATTAAAATGAAACTTCAGTAGTGGTGTATTTTCTGCTGAAACTATGTCATGCTTCTTTAAAAGAGCCCAAATTTTCTTTGCAAATGGAACAGCCCAACGACCTGTAGCAAGCATCCAATATTCTGTTATTCATCCGTTACAATGCCAAGAGAAAAAGGGGAGGAACTGTTATTTAAAAGTCTATGGAGACAGTACTTGGTTATTTTCTTTAACTCAGTGATGAATCTGCTTTTAATACATGTGGAGAACAAAGCAGTTCAGACCATTACACTTTCTAAACAGAATGTATGAAAAGAGGCAATTCCTCATGTGTTTGAATGAGGTGCTTGTAGGCAATACTTGTCTAGCACACCAGCTCTTCATCTTGCAATCTGTGCATTATAAACGTCATGACACTGAAGAGCCATTTCCTCATGACTGAGGAGACAGTAACCAGGTAGCAAGTTAATGACAATGGAAAATATATGAGATTAAAGAAGAGATTCTAAGGGTGCATAATTGTACCTTTGCCCGTTTAAAATACTCATCCAGCTGTCCTTGGGTGTTGTGGAGTGCCAGGGTGAGGCTGGATGGCACATGATTTGTCCTGCTCTGCAGTCTTGTGGTTGGGATAGTTGCATTTTGGAAAATGCTCATCAGAAAGTAAGAGCATATTCAGCTGCAGTGTTTGATAGTTTGGCATGACATGATGATGCTAATCTGCACAACCCATGGGTAAATTATCTGTGGTGTGTCACTGGATTCAGTAGTTCTGATATGACTTTAAAAAGTATTTATGCACTGGCCATTGTGTGTCACACGTAGGCCATACACTGTATGCATTGGCCTACAGTGATAGGCTTTGGTTTTTTCCCTGTTTACCCAAAAGGGTCAAAGACATTAGGCAATCCCTGTCTGCCCTTGGGGCTGGGTTGCACCCATCTAGCAAGTGCCTGATTTTATCTGATTGCCCAGTGGTGCTGAGAGCTCCATCCAGAATGTGGGAGTCCTGGCTTCAGTTTCTGTCTGTTCTTGACGATTGAATCCACATTCCCTCCTGGCTCAGAGGTATTTGGGATGGAGATATTCCAAATATTAATTGGATGCAGAAACTGGAAGCCAGAATTCCCTTCTCCCAGGTGAATGCTGAATCAAATTAGGTTCTGGAGTAATGTTTGTTCTTTTTGCCTTTTGTCTATGGCTTTGTGTTTAGGGTGTAACTGTAAATTATACTGTGATTTGTCCATTTTTTTCTAGGAAACAAGTTGTTTTAATTCACTGGAAAAGTTCTATGTTGATTTTCTCTGAATCAACTAATGCTGGACTTTTTTATTAGGCTTTTCACTATCTACAAACATGTTACCAGCTTCCATCACAAACTAAGAGCAGCACTGCAGTGTTTCTCATCTTTATGGTTTGACAGTGCACATTAACAGAGAAGGGATTCTACCTTGTGGGTTTTTTCCCTCTTCCACAAAAGGCAGTCTGCAAAAGACAGATATCTTACATTAGGAATATATTCAAAAGAGATTACATCAGTAGCTAACATGGCAAGTTTTAAAATTGAACAAAAGCCATTTAAGCCAAATGTTTTATTTTTTTTCTGTAACAAATTCCTACTTTTGGTGATTATTTCATATATAATAACTAAGCCTAAGCATGACTCTGCCTTTCTGGAATGCTCCAGTATTGTTCTTTGCTTTAATTCTTTTTTCCAGTTTACTGTTCAGTATTAGACAAGCAAAATATGGTGAATAAAATCTTTCATGAATGTTGTGATGCTTATATTTGCAGAAGTAAGTCAGAAAAAAAGGGGTACATTATTTAATTGAAATTACAAGACTTTTTAGGCAGTTATACAGCAATTACTGAAGTTCTAATTTGATGTTAACAATCTGTGCTGTGCTTCGTGTTTATCTTCAACTTCCTAACGTGAATTTTGCAGGACACAGTACAAATAAAATCTCTACAACAACTACCAAAGTAAATAGGCATAATCCACAGACTCAGCATCTCAAGGGTATTATATCATCTTTGTCTGTTAAACAGAGTTAACATTCGGCCTGTGCATGCTCTCTCACATTTAATAAGGACCCATTCTCAGTACTTATATGACTTTATTGGTAGCATTTTAATGCCAAAATTCTGTATTTTATTTTTGATGCTATAATAGAATGGATATGCTGCTTATTGCAAATCAGGACGATAGTTTCCAAGCACCCCAGCCTTATCAGTGTGTTTCTCTGTCCCACTTCAGGAGAGCTCCCTTCAGTACATGATCAGAAGTGAAATCATTGGGATCTGAAGATAGATTTGAATAAGCCCATTTCTATGAAGACATAAGGAAGAAATGATCAGAAGTTCAAAGGTCAGAGCTCCCTGTTTAATTTTTTAATGATTTCCAATTGTTGCCGAGGTTCCCAGTATCAACATTCTGCTCAGTTATTTGCCCAGCAGTCATCCTATCCATATTTGATATGGGATAATTAGCAACTGGCCTTGAGAAGTGCAGCCCTTTCTACCATCTGCACAATCAATGTTAGAAAGTGTTTTGCTTCCTAGGGATAGCCATGTATTTTCTGAACAGCTCCTGATTTATTAAAAGGGATGTAATGATCATGAAAAGTGTTAAACTTACAGCCTTCTATTGACAGTGGTTCTGTTTAGCTTCATTAGATGTGATGCTAACATCTGTCCGGTGAGATGGAGGCCACCTGCTCATTTTATGTAAATTCTAATAATCATCAATTACTAAAGACCCATATATTCCGCACATTAAGCAGTGCCAGTGATAAGAATGAAAGTATTTGTAGTTCCTGATCAGCCTTCCAATTTCATTTTTTACTGCCATTATTGTATTACAACTTTATATAATCCTTTGGAAGCAGGCAAGGGTAACAGGTCTTTGTCCTTTCAAGTCTCGCTAAGGAATGAGCCTGAGGTGGTGGTGCCAGTTTCACTGGTTGGCAGGATGACTGGGGAATGCACAAGCTGGGAATGATCAGATTTGTAAATGGTTCGTAAACGCTGGAAAAATAAGGACATTCTCCAGCATGACTTGCCAATAGGAGCAGGTGACATTAACATGAATTTGCCATAAATACTTGTAGAAACAAACCCATTTTTTGCTGATCAGTGACATATAAAATGATGCCTCATTCCTTCTTTCCCTTATAAATAACCAGCAGAGTCTAAACTTCTCTGTATGCAGCAACTTACATCATCTGTTATCAGCTAGTAGAATGGTATTTTTAAAAACAAGAACTATTTCTTTCTTTCATGTCTGGTAAGACCCTTTTCCTTTCTCCTGAGGGAGTTTATACTATGATGAATAAAAGGAGAGAGATAAATGGTATTAAAGCAGTGTCAACCATAGCTAAACAAGTACCTTTATCAACAAGACAGACCATTCCTGAAATCATAAAGGGATATTCTTTTTCACAAGGCAACTCTAGCAAAGTCCTAAAAAACTCTGCTGTTATTAAATTAGTATGTCCATTCAGCATGCATGCATACCAAATGGGAATTTATGCTGTGTTAGACAATAATGCACTTATACAATTTTTAGCTTAATAGAAACAATGATCTTAATAAGCATATTAAATTGGAAGACACTATCTGATGATGTACATTTTATTTCACTACTAACAAACTGAATTACATGCTAAAGGTTTGCTGTCAAATTGAAACCTAGTCAGTCCATAAAAATGATTTAATAACATATTCCTGCAGTGCAGTAATCCTGCATCTCCCTTTAACTACTGTGGGTTTAAAATCCATTTTTCTCATCTTATTTACAAAAATGTTTCTCTCTCTTTTGAGCATTATAAAAAGTGAAAATGTGCACAAGTGCTTAGGAGAGATGGCAAAACCAGCCACAGATGTTGACATAAAAGCTGGCCATAGTAAAGTCTTTAGAAAAACATCACGTGGTGGAAATTCTCACAAAAAGTACGACCTCACACAATAAAGACATTGAAAACAGACAGTAGCATTGTTACTACTATATCTCTCTCAAACTGAATAAATTAACCATTTTCAGATAGAAGTATTTTTTTTAATTTGATGATTAATCTTCAATTATTTTTTTTTAAAGTGGCTTATTATCAGTTAAAATTTGCTGAAGCAAGTGGGGTCATTTACTAGGAACAAGCCTGTGAAAAAAAACATTACTTTTAAACTTTTTTTTCCTAAGATAATTCTCTGTGGCTGTATTTCAGGATTTTCCCTTGTATTTAATCATTGTATTGTATGATTCCTGTTCTACTTTCCTACTCTGGGCAAAATAGAATCTTGGAACCCAACTCCATAATTTCAATATGCATATAATTTTACGTAGTTGATGAATCCAGCTTGCAATGGTAAACAGCAGGGAGGGGCTCAATGGAAACTCATTTGTTAGTTTTCCCACTTGGAGGCTGTTATTTTTATAAATTACTGATATTGGACACTGTAGGAGTGCCCTTTTTCATATACACTGAAGTACTTCACTGGCCCCAGGAGTCACTAAGACTAGTGGATTTTAATAGTTATAGATCTTAAATGGAGGGTTAGAAATTGTTTCTTTTCATTACAATTACAACAAGGAATTAACCCCAAGGGTATCCACTTAATTTCATAATATATAGACTGGAACGCTAATAATGTGGCTCTTCTAAAATGTAATAAAGAAGCAACTGCCCCTTGGCTCCCTGGGGTAGATTTTTGTAAAATGTATTGCAAAAAATGTAACGTGAAGAAGATTTTACGTTAACAAGCTTTGTAATGTCACTAGCTCCAGCGCTCAAAGTGCTCTGAAGCTCATAGACACCAAGCACTGGCACTGGATTTACAGCAGGAATTTAATACCAGCACTTTCTCTCATATCGCTTCACTGGTACAAGGGAAAACAGTGACAGAAGGAGTGGAGAGTAATTTACAATTAAGCACATAAAGATCTGGACGAGTAGAGGGAAGGAGTACAGTAGTGCAAAGTAATTGCTTCCTTCAAGGTCCACTCGGACCTATCCTCTAGCCAAGTTTCCTGTGTTATTTTAATCTTCTATGCCCTATCGCAAAGCAAGCCTTGGCCTTACAATTGGCAGCAAGTGAACTCCAGTACAGTTGCTGTTCCATTTGCACTTGTGAGTAGCAAAGGAGCCCCTGACCTCTCAGTCATTATGGATGGTGATTGTGGAACAAATTCCTGGCCAAGATATTAAATACTGGATCAGGCTGTGGTTTTAAATCTAGGTTAAAGACATTTCTATTTGCTGATTATTTTAATGGGGTCTGACTAGATAGAGCATCCTCAGAAAGCTTTGCAGTAAAGACAGCAAGGAAAGTACACTAGTTCAGCCTATTCTATACCAAAAGAAATGCAGTCAGAGGAAAAATCCATTTTGATTTGGTTTGATTTTTTAATGGTAATACTTTCAGGCATTTCTAACAGAGGTCCTAATATTGTTGCTTTTTGGGGAAAATTAATTAGGGAATTAATCTTTTTCCAGTGTCTTTTAATTGTACACGATATACCCAGAATTCTGTATGCCTACTTATATTGCAAATATTCTGTTTGTAGTAGCAAATTGAAATAATTTTCCTAACTAATTACAGGTATGTGCAAATGCTCAGCTGATGTGTTTGTACCCATTCCCTAACATTGGATTCCCCCAGAGTTACTCAAGTGAGAATTTTACCTATAATTTCTGGTTTGTACACATTTATTAGACTCCTACTCCCAAATCTGGGAATCCAAAATTATGGTCTCTGAATTATTTTTTCTAGTTAACCTGGTAGTTCCCATTTAATTTATGTAAAATTTTCTATAAAGATGCAGAAGCACCTGTCTTTAAGAAAAGTTACTCGTGCTGTCGGAGATATGCCAAGGCAAGAGAAACTATGTGTCTAGAAGGCTGCCAAGAAAAAGAATGGAAACCAAAAGAGCAAGATAGCATTTTGTTCACCTAGACAGTACATGGCAATACATCTAGCAATACTTAACGAGCAGAGGTGGGAATGCTAAACACCACACATGCCCAGGATTGCCACTGTATAGGTCAGGCAGGAGAAGGCACAGCAGAGACTATTTGAAAGGTTGGGATGTCAGATCAGAAAGATCACAATCAGAGAACAATTGAGGTTGGAAGGGACCTCTGGAGGTCATCTTGTCCAACCCCTATGTTCAAGCAGGGCTACCTAGGGCAAGTTGTGCAGTACCATGTCCAGGCAGCTTTTGAATATCTCTAAGGAGGGAGACTCCACAACCTCCATGGACAACCTGTGCCAGTGCTCAGTCACCCTCACAGTAAAAATGGTAATGCAGAATGGCACCTCCCAAGGGGCCATTGCCCCTTGTCCTGTCACTGGGTACCGCTGAGAATAGTCTGGCTCTGTCTTCTGTGCACTTTCCCTTCAGGTATTTATACACATTGATGAGATTCCCCCAGGGCCTTCTCTTCTCCAGGCTGAACAGTCTCTGTTCTCTCAGCCTTTCCTCATAAGAAAGATGCTTTAGTTCCTTAATCAACTTCATGGCCCTTCTCTCCATATGTCCATGTCTCACTTATACTGGGGTATACACTGATGAGACACAGGTGTGGACTCACCAGTGCTGAGTATGCTGAGTAGAGGGGAAGGATCACCCCCTGCCTTCCCCCAGCCTACTAGGAGTACTTTGCTGAACACAGCCCAGGATACCATTAGCCTTGCTTAAAAAATAAAAATAAGCAAACCAAAAGACCTGGCTTCTTCAGCTGACATTTTCAACTCAGGGTGAAGTACAGTGGGTAGCTCTCTTCTGAGGTGCCTTTGTGTAGTTTCAAGCCTTCCCTCACTTTTTTTTCTTATTTTTTCCGTCGCCTTTTCCATTCCTGTTTTCCATGGATAGTTACCACAGTATTTTGACTGATAAACTCCATCTTAAAAAAAAAAATTCACAAAAATACCTGGGAGAAAAATTTAAATTCATAAGTCTTGCCAGCTGGTTTCAGTTAATTTTATTTTACTGGTATTAAATTTGGCATTTCTGGGTCTTTTTTCCTTTATTGGCATTAAATTAAAATAGGGAAAAAATTTACATAAGAGAATTTACATTTTAACAACTTTCATCACCTTCTCCAGGTTGCAGTGTTAATGTTCTTAAATGTATCCTGAAGCCAGTTTACTCAATAAGAACAACAACAAGAATAAAAATGTCAAGGAAGAACAGGAGAGGCAGAATAGAAGTTCAGCATGTAACTGAGTTAGAACCCGAAGGCTGAAAGTGTCTCTGAAGAGAAAAGTTTCAGGATTAAAGGAAATGCTCGCAGCCATTTCTCCCACTCTGAGTAATTACTCATATGCAATTGAGTAATAATTGCAATTGAAATAATATAAGTTATTTCAGCACTCAGTGTTATGATTATGGATCATAATCTGGATTTTAATCTGTCGTGGTTTGTTCACTCCCCCCCACAGTCCCCCTTACCCCCCGCAGTAGGATGGGAAAGAGAATCAAAATGAAAAAAACCTATTAAACCTAGCAGGTTGAGATAGTTTAATAGGACAGAAAAGGAAGACAGCAGCACCAGCAATAATAAGTGCAGAACAAATTATGCACAGTGCAATTGCTCACTACATCATGCTGATACTCAGGTAGTTCCTGAATCACCCCACCTCCCAGACCCACACCCTCAGTTATATACCAAGCATGGTATGGACTATCCCTTTGGCCAGTTTGGGTCAGCTGTTTTGGCTGTGTCCCCTCCCAGCTTCTTGTGCCTCCCCAGCCTCCTTGCTGGCAAGTCAGTACAAGAGGCTGGAAAGTCCTTGTCTGCTTGGCAGCAACTAAAACATTTGTGTATTACCAACATTATTCTCACTCTAAATCCAAAGCACAGCTCTGTACCAGCTTCTAGGAAGAAAGTTAACTCTCAGCCAAAACCAGCACATAGTCAAGGACAAATTAAAAAATAAAATGCTGTGCTATTCTTCAAGAATTGTTTTTGTAAATGATAAGTCAGAGTTTAACTAGGTGAAGTCAAGTAGAAATTATATGAAAGTTAGGAATTAAATTTGAGATCTTAGCATAAGGGCATCCATTTCCTTTCTTCATATGAAAGTACCCATGCTAAGTTTCTTCCATTTCTTCCATCTATTTCCAAATGATTCAAGAGCAAGTAATTTCAAGGGAAATCCATGTTATAGCAAGATAACAAATGTGATGTACTTCACAAACAGTATTATCTTCTTCAACCAAATACAAACATAGATACTATAGGCTAGATGCCAATTTGTTTCACACAAATGACATGCTGTAAATCATTCCCACTGTATTGCCATGTATCTAGTCATATTGTACCCAGCCTCTGCAACCCTAGAATAGATTCATTTGTAATGTAAGAAATGTCTTGTAAAACATATACTATAAAAAAAGAGAAGTACCATATTTGAGGACTGTAAGCAGAAATCTGAAGTATGAACTATTCCTTTTAAACCAGTATTGTAATTTTTGCCCTTTTTGTACTGCCCCCATGTAGTGATAGATAAGTATGTGCTTTTTTTTCCAGTAAGGGTGATCTTTGTGATAGGCACCAGATGTTCTGTAGCCTTTATTCTAAAACCCCCATTCTTTTTAAATAAAATAGGGATGCATACCCTTTGTAAAAACACAAAAATATGTTACTTGTCCATTTGCTAGCTTTTTGAGAAGTCATAAAAAAACAAGTCATCATAAGGTGTAAGGTCATATTTACAGTTAAGAAATTGTTTTTGAGAAACCGGGTATAAAATGGAAGATGTTTTTTTAAAGAATAATACCACTTAGGCTTGGTCCAAATTGTACTGGATCTGTCTGTGTTGTACAGAGTATGAAACAGCACTAGCCTCCTGCCTGCAGGAGGACCAATACACAGATCATCAAAACCAAAACGGGTTTGGACTCTTAAGAGGGTCAACGAAGGGGAGAATGTGTAGAACAGTAGATATATCCGTGATGCTTTACAAGAGGTTAAGACCTGAAAATGCTTCATCATAAAGTCCCATAGGGAGCCCTTGTGAAAGTAATAGGATTTTTGATGGAATGCCTAGTGCTCTGCCTGTATATGAGTCTACAGTTTCTATGCTGCTGAGAGACCTCAGCAAAGAAATTGTGGTCCCAGGTACTTACCCACCGTGGACTGAACGCAAAACTGTTTGCAGCTCATACTGACTCCAGTTGCAGGTGTGAACAGTCAATACTTTGGAAAATGGAAACCCACAATATCCAAGCAAGGACACCTGTTGCCTAAGTAGTAATTTTGCAGCAGGTACAACTGAGAAAACTCATAGAAAATGGAAGTTTGTTTTGAAATGGTTATTAGCAGAAAAGAGAGAATGCTCTTTTTTCTAGCCAAAAGTGACCAGTTTCAGTCACATAAATCACAATGTTCTGTCCACAAAATGCTACAGTGTTTATAGTCAATGTGGGGGTCATGCTGAATGCATTGCTGGAGGTGTGATGCACAGACTGAAGGAATGGGGATATAAAAGCATATTTGGGATGGTGAAGTTACCTTTCCCTTTCACTGGAGAGCAGAAGCTAAGCAAACTGATTTCAATTAGTAATTTAGCAGTCCCTAATTATTTAAATTCTAGATCTTTCAAGACTATTCCCCAACCTCTCCCCCTTCCCGCCCCCCCTGCCACTTCCCCCCAGTATGTGAACAGTTCCAGCTGGAAACATGGCATCTCCATCTTCTGTGTATCTAGACAGTCACTTTTAGGGGATTAGAAGGGAAACTTTTTTGCATTTTTCAATGTAATAAGAGTTGAAAACAGTTAAGAACCAGCAAGTTTAATATCAGAAAACAGGACCACGTCATTTCATAATAACTTCTGGCTGATATGTGTTGCAGGTAAAGGCTGAAAATACAAGCTTCAAGGGGGAGTACGGAGTACATGAGAAAGGAATTCTGCTAATGGACTTCCTATTCTCAGGAGAAGAAAAACACTGGAATTGCCTCAGATGAGGTCTTTGAAAATATCTATTGTCCCTAAGCAAAAATATAGTTGATAGAGGAAGTTTAAAAGTGGATGGAGTCCTAGAGGTAGTCTTTGGAAATTATACCCTAGTTTGCTGTTGTTAGGAGCCAAAGAGCACTTGGGGCTTGGACTAAATGATCTCTGGAGGTCCCTTCTAACCCCTAAAATTCTGTGAATCTGTGGAACTTGCATTGGATTCAGTTAAACCCAGGGTGCTAACATCAGGTAAATGCCTGGTATGTATATAATTGTATGTGTGTTTGTATGCGTCTGTATGTGTGTTTATTTATGTACCACAGCCTTCGAGTGTTAAGTGAATGAAGTTATGTCCTTTTATGTAAACCATTTCTCTGTCTGCTTGTCCAGGTCAAAGCTGAAGCAGATGCAGAGTCACAGATAATCAAAGAACTGAGCTCCTTTTTCATCTCTGTTTAGTTATTTAAAAGAATTTTCTACCTAACTTGTTTTTGGTAATCTAATCCATGACTCTGTAGTTTAAAACGAGTAATTCTTTGGTTAGAAAGAAAAACATAATAGGACATTTGAACATCACTGGAAATGACTGAATCTTTATTCAGTAACTCCAGTAACCAGTTGAAACTGGTGTTCAGAGGTGGTGTTTCGACTGTGATACGTTTATGCCTGAAATCTCAATAAGGTAGCATGAAGTTGTAAAGCCCTACCCTTTTAATATCCAGTATCTCAATGAAAAAAAGCAACAAACACTTTTTCTAGGAATAGTGTTCTAGCTCTCATTCTAAAAATGGATGTACTAGCACAATGCCTGTCTTTATCTTGTGCAGTAGCAGATTTCACAAGATAAGACAAATATCTGAGCATTAAATTAGTGGAGAAAGGAGAAAACTCACGAGACTCTTGATTGTGTGTCTGAAAATAAGAATGCCACTTTATCAGTTGTTAGAAAGTGAAAGGAGTTCTCAAGCTGGCATCATCAGAAAACATAAACCATCTATTAGAAACCACCTCAAAAACAATGGAAAGTAATTGGTGAATTAGCCAGACCTCTGAAGCATATCTAGTAAACATCATTGTCAGAACACTTTTTTCAAACTTCCAAGTAAACTGCTGTCTGAACAGACGACTAACTGATCTGCTGTACAAGTGTGCCTGTATCTTATCCCGCTAGTGGGGGAAATCCATGTGACATTTTGCATGCAGGAAATTCCGCAGTGCCTTTCACCATTTGGTGTTCAGGCAGTCTGGGATAAAAAGCAACAGGGATTCAATTCCTCAATGGCAAAGTGATTTCTGGCTTTTTGCAGACCATGGTAACTGGTTTAAAGAACTATTGGACTGGATCTGTTCCCTGTGACTAGCAAATAGAAAAGTTTAATTCTCTGCCCTTCGGCATTATGTGCATCTCTGTTGTAATCTGAGGTGTAAACCCTTCCTGAAGAAGCCTCATTCCCACCTACTGCAAAACATTATGAATCTGAGTCCAGAGTGGCTTATCTGGAAGATTAGCCAAATTCTGAGGTATGTACTTGTACTTAGTAGCCAGGGAAGATATTTCAACTTATGGGTCTCCTAACCTTACAAAAAAAAAAAAATGTTTGCAGATGTGGTAGAGGAAAGGGAAGCCAGAAAGACTGGCCTAGCCAGACAGGAAGGAAGGTATTAAACTCCTGTTAAGGACACCTTTGAGCAAGTAAATAATTTGTTATCCTTGTTGTAGAAAGTTTTATGCAACACATGGCTGAGTAGGGACTTAAATCAGACTGTGTTCAGGGACTTTGTATATTGGATATGGTACCTAGTGCTCAGGAAGTGTGCTGAAAAGGACTGTGAAAATACTTGAAGTGGTTTTTTGTAAAGATTTTTTAAAAACTTGATTTGGTTTATGAATCTGAAGAATTCTTCTCTGTCTCCCAGTTATAAATGTCAAGGAATGAAAAGAGTATAGTACACCTTGTAACCTCTCTTTTAGCAGCACCAAGTCTTAGTGTGGAGAGGCATATGTTGAGAATGGGAGAGGCTTTTGAGAAGTGAAGGAAGTATTTCTATTTTTAATATGGGGCAAGATGTCTTGTTCATCTCTGACCATTTCAAATGTGTCATATTCTTTTATAAATCATACTCCTTTTATTAAGAAACTCCAACTGGTGCTTCTTGTTTTCATGATACCTGTAGAATATGTTAAAGTTCACTTGAGGAAAAAAAACCCAACATTCTACTATCATCCCAAAATATACCTCAGCAAGAGTTGTAAATAGACTGCACTCTCATATTCAGACTTGCAAAGCAAGTTTGTGCCACTGTTCTCAGTAAAGGCAATGTGCAGTTGTACTTCCTCTATGGAGATAAAACTGCCCAGAAGAACAAAGGTATACTGAAGTCTAGGATGTAAGAAGGTACAAATTTCATTCTGAAACTTAATTATGGCTTGATTTTGGTGCATCCAGTAAAGCTTGTGCAGAGCATTCATTGTCATTATTAGAGAGAAGTGGTTTGATCACAGCCAAGACATTTTTCATGGTGTTTCTTACTTGCCTCAAGCAAAGAGTGATGAGTAACAGCAGAGACAGCTGTGCTTAGAGCCAGNCCAGCCTCACTTTGAGGCTGCTCAAAAGTACAGCTTACTGCTTGAAATTTCCAGCCAAACTGCTTCTCTACTCTGTATTTGTTTATAAAGCATGCTTTTCTGCACCAAATAAACGCTTTTGCTTGAAAAAAATCACCACAGGAAATGGTAATGCCACAG
>VZTU01016739.1:0-10803 GCA_013400835.1 Zapornia atra | reverse complement strand
ACTTGACTCTGATTTGATTGGTATTAAATTATTTTTTCCCCAAGTTGAGTCTGTTTTGCCCATGACAGTAATTGCTGAATGATCTCTCCCTGTTCTTATCTTGACCTGTGAGTCTCATTACGCATTTCCTCCCCTGCCCAGCTGAGGAAGGGAGAGATGGAGCAGCTTTGGGGGGTGCACCTGGCCTCCAGCCCGGGTCAACCCACCATACAGGACTAAAATAAAAAAACCTCACCCCACCCAACAGCCCCCAACCCCACTGTTGAGTTTCTGCCAGTACAGCACGACTGCTGGAGCCGAAACAGTTGCAGAAATGGAAATGCAAAAATCATCTCTGTGAGGTACCAGGCTGACAAGCTGATTTTAGAAGACAAGTGGAAGAGTCAATTTTGGACACAATGAGAGGCTGACAAAATTCAGAGAGAAAGGCTGCTGAAGAAAAAAAGTAAGCCAACAACCAAGCTCGATGTCCCTGTTTAGCAGAGTCTTACGTGACAGCCTGCTCCCTGCTCCAGTACAGAACACAGCAGAGCAGGAACTGGGAGTTCCCACTACTTTCCCCTCATTGCACTAGCTTATTTTTTGCGTACAGTTCATTTGGAGTTTCTTTTCCCTTCCTTTAATGTTTTGGAACAAAAGAAAAGGTGTGTTCCAGTACTGAATTCAAGACAAGAGATTTTTCCTTCAAACTAGGATGAACTGAGCACGTATATGAACTTGTTCTTAGGCTGCAGAATAAACGCACCTTCCACGGCATGCTGCAGGGTTATATAAGGGGAAAAAAAGACTCTAAACATAATCACACTCCTCTTGCTGCAAGTCTCTATGGTGTATGAAACCACACTGCTAATAATGCACAGTAAAGTGATTAAAGGAACCTACCTCTCAGTTCGGTCAGAATATCAATTTTTTGCTCTAGAATTGCTTCAAGTTGAGTAGCGTACGAGTCTACATCATAGTCTACTTCTTCTGTCATCTCAAGAAGAGCCTTTTCATCTTCCAGCCATCTAATAGATTCCTAGAGAAAAATTAAACAAAAAATAACGAAAAGCATTAGCTACATACAGGTTTCAAGACAACAAAGAACTGAATTAGACCTTTTCTCAAGGTGACCACCCTTTTACTGTCTAGTCACCTCAACATCACAGACTTCAATCCTAAAACGAAACCTTCCCAACTCAGCATGATTGAAACCTCAGCAAGACTCTGTCTTCTGCATTGTTTCTGTCACACCAGCAACAGATAAGCCCCAGCTACCCCGGGTGTCTTCAAATTCAGAACATGAGGTGGCTGTAAAACTAAGAAACTTAGAGAACAGAACTTTATGTCACAGTAATGTCCCCTTAGGCAGGTATCAAACTTTGAGGTCAGGCTTCAATTTCAAGTATGGGATGGTTGCCACTGACTATAACTGTAGAGTCATTACTACAGTCAACAGCCAAGATAACTCTGCCCACAATCAACACCAGTTTTAAGAGAAGCTCTATAAAATAAGAGCTATTTTAAGCTCACTATTGCATGAACTAACTCCCTAGACAGGTAAGAGTACTGTAAAGGTTAGTTAAAACAGCTCTTAAGCATCTTTGCACTCCAAATATTACAGAAAAAAAAAAGAAAAAAAAAAAAAGAGAGAGAGAGGGGGGAAAAAAAAGTCTTGTAGCAAAGAAGAATGCAACCAGGAGCTTAAAGCTTACAGAACCATGCAAAGCTGCGATCAGGAGAACTTATCCCATTGGCAGTGCTCTGATTTAAGAAAAGCAGCTGACAGTTCTGGGCATGCTGGGCCTCAAACACTAAAATTAAGTCTTCCCCTCTGTGCTTAGTAGCCCAAGTAATATTGAAAGCATAGTTTCAAACCCCAGGTATTGTTGTTTTGCTTCCGGGACAGATGGAGCTCACCTTGGGATAGAATTCACCTCATCTAATATAAACACCTACATCCAAGACACACAGGAAGAGCAACACCTTGAGAGCACAATTCATTCTGTTGATCTATTTGAGTTGTTTTTGTTAGGAAGATAAGTTTTGAATCAGCAGCTTCCAGAAGACAGCTGACAGAAGACAACTTCTGGCGAGTTCAGCTGGTAGATTCTGTACTGGTACAGCTCACCTCCACCCACAGCACACACAATCCATGTTGCCAAGGCAGGGAGCTGAGGCTGGGGCACGTTTCCTTCCAGTTACTGCTGGGAGGAGCAGCAATCTCCAGGAGATGGCCAGATGGACACACAGAGGCAGTAACATCTTAAACTAATGCAGCTTGTCTCTCCCTAAGTCGCAAGCATTAGGGCGCAGCTGCGGCATATGGCATGTGACTTGGACACTTCTGCATGTTTTACTTCAGGGTTAATGTTTCACAGTAACTAAATCTCCACATCTGCTGTAAAATGTGTTACTTACCATCCTGCTGTATCATGAACACACATCAATACTCCTCTAAGATACCTAAATCGAGGCGATGTGTGTATTCCCTATGGGTTGAATGTGCTGCTGCCCTCTTGCAGCAGGCGTGACAGACGGACAGCCTGCCTAAAGCCTCCAGGGTTATGAAGAGAAGCAACTGGCACTCCCTTCTGAATGCCAGTCACCCATACTTGCAGTAAAAAGGTCTGGGGTGGGGGTGGGGGTGTTGTGACCATAAAAGTCTCCGTGATGCTGACCAGCACTGCACTGTCTGGGCAGTACTCCTTCCAAAGACCCTGAGATAAGTGAAAAACTTTATCTATCTATAAAAAGGAAACTCTCATCACGAGGACAGAGATTAGTGGTTTGCCCCTGTTTGTTTGCTTCGATGGGCTTAGCATAATTGATTAATTCTACAAATCTCTGACAGCAGCGGAATGACCAGATGATAACCTACAGCTTCAACAGCACACATTTTCACTGGGAAAACCTGAATTCCTGGATTGGGATTAAACAACGTAGATCTCCTTCTTTTACCTGGAAGACAGCCCTGTGGTCTTCTACTACTTGCTCTTCCATTTCTACCATCTGTGACACCGCCTCATGGAAAGTAAACAACTGTGGAGAAACTTCCTCTTCCTAAAAACAAGTTAAGCTTGTTAGTCTGGAAAGAACTATGGCCACAGGAATCGTATTGAACTTGATCCATCCTATTAGAGAGCATGAAAAGAAACATGCAGAAGGCAGAACCCGACACAAATAGAATGCAATAGTTCTAACAAGAAAATATCCATAAATAAGAGGAGAAGGCAATAAATTAAAAATGTTTAAAGAGTTAAGTTTAATCCATATTCACTAAAAATGTCCAGCCACTACTCCTTGTGAATACCAGAAAAGAGAATATTCCCTGTTAAAAGAAAAAAACCCCAAATTATAATAGTTGTTTGGAAGAGGAAGCCACGAGGGAAGAATGCTAATTTCTAGCAGAAAACTCTGCTTTTATCTCTAGCTCTTTGTTGTCGATTCCACAATAGGTAGGAAAGTTTATTAAGAAAAAAAAAATCAAAAAAACCCAAAAAAACCCAACCACCAAAAAAATACCATAAAAAAAACCCAACCCAGAAGTGAAATTCAACGCATTTCAGAAAATAAAAATTAATCCTTTGGAAAAGAAGTTAAATAAATGTAATGTGAAATATCTAAAATGTACATAGTGATTAATACATTGGAAGAATGCTCAAGTCTAGTCGGAAGGTTCAGAAAGGATGCCCTTGCTTTCTAAACTCATCAGAGTGGAGCCTAGGTGCGACTGGATCCAGTTCTAGTCCCAGACTCGATCAATAGTTTATGTCTAAATTATTATATATGCACAATCAATCCTTTATATCACTTAGTTAATATTTCAACGTTTAGCATGCTTTTAGTCACTTACTGAAGTTCTGTTGCAGCAAGGAATCTCTCAGCCTCAAAAAACCTGAGAGACATCAACTTCTGAGGTGCAGCCCACCACTGTGCAGGATTGCTCATTGGGCTCTGGGCTGTCCACTATTTAAGGAGTAAAATGTTTTGACTTACAGTCATACCTGCATACCATCCGCTGCTCCACACAGCCCCTGGCTACTGTGTTGCCATCTGTCCCCCAAAGTCCAGGGTAAGCCAGACGCAGCCATCAGGACCCCCAAGGGTGGTTATGGCTTAAGGTGGGGGAGGAGCACACCACCACAATTTTCTTAATGATCTTGCTAACAGGCTGTAACCACACATTACTCCGGATTTGCTCGGCGACTCTGCCTGTGTAATGCTTTAAGCCACTCACGTTTTGCTCACAAAGCAGTTTAAGATCATCTCTCTGAGGAGAGCTCCCCACACCCCACTGTGTCTCCAAGTCCTCGATCTGGCTGGACGCATGGTGTATAATGGGGCGGATGTCTCCCGCGGCACTAGGATCCACCGTCAGCTCCTTCACCCTACAGGCAGAACATGTTTGCTTTGTGAATTAGCAACTTCCCCAGCGAGACAGTCACAACCAAAAGTAAAGCTCTATGGGTTTATGTGCAATTAATTCATTTAATAAGGACGATGATGTCAGCTTCGCAAACTTAGTGTACTTTCAGTGACAAAAAGATGTTAGTCCAACTCCTAAAAAGCATAGGTCACTGAATTTCAACTACCTGCAGCTGGGTTACAGTCTACCTTCCAGCAAGCGGCACTTTCTGATCGAAATGGTACCACTCATTAACTGTTAAGAGCGCAAAAGCCTCCAAACCCTCAATATTAACTCCTGAAAGAGGAGTAATACTTGAATGGAAAGTTCATTCCGCACCCTGGGGCGGAACGTCTTTCTTCTTCTGTGCACGCAAGTCCTCTTCAAACAAAGTTAGTTGGTCAATACCCCACTAGCTGGGGTAAAAGCAAATCCACCAAGAATTCTGAATAGTAATCTGCAGGGAAGTATCTCACAGAATGAACATACCCTTTAATTAAAATAATTTCAAAGGCGTAAGTACCTTATTAAAATGTTAAGACTCTTGCAGCATGAAAATAGTTTAATAGATGGGTAATGACTCTGTCAAAACCAGCCCATTTAAAAACAAGTTCATGAAGTGGGCACATCCAAGGCTGTGAGTATAGCAACTTTTACCATATATTCTTCATTTTTTAAAAGGGAAAAATGTTTTTTCAAGTAGCATTTTTTTAACTACAAAGAAAACTGTTCACATTCATCTTCAGAATAATGAATTAAAAAAATATATGGGTGAGTTGTTTTATTTAATTTCTTTAAAATCAGAGATATTCAAATTAACCTAAACACAGACTTGTCAGATTTGGTCCACTAAATGTACAAAGATGACATCACCATTTAAAAAATAAAAAATGTATGAAGGAAACTAGCAAGCCTGGATACAGAGTGTGGATGTTTAAGGAGGGTAAACAAAATACTGGGAAGATGATTGCAGATCATGCAGAACCATCACCTGCCAAACAAAATATAAACAAAGTATGTGTGACTCAAGGCAAGGGGACTAATGAAAGGTTGGTCTGTAAAATAACATAGCCAAAAGAAAACTTAAAGATTCCATGTATAGAATGAAGTAGACCTGGTGATTGAAGGAGAAAAGTCGTCATACTCATAGGAAGGAGAGAGATCAGAGCGACTGCCACTACCCTGTGAGAAGGGAATGTCCGAAGGACTAATTCCAAATTCCTTTACTCTGCAGCAGCAAAATACAGCAGCAAATTAAAAGAAAATGTTCTCGTAAACACAGTTAAAATGACAACTCTTTGTTTAGCATACTTAATGGTTTAACTATAAAGTTACTTCTTACATCAAAACACAAATGTGCCAACACATTTCAAAGTTCTGCAAACAGAGTTACAGGTCACTAACAAAAGCAAACAAAACCAGTGCTGCTAATTAGCAGGGACTCTGACAGCAGTGTTTCCAGGAGAGCAACTCCTGACTTCAGTCGTGCCCTGTCAGTAAGAGTGCTCTACATTCATTATGCCACTGCATGTAGCCTTTCAAAATATCAAACCACGACAGCTACAAAAATTTAAATTCTTTTTGTGCCCTGTCCTACCCCGTGCACACACTGGCTCCCAGCACCTAAAACCCAGCTGAACTATGAAAATGGAACGTTGCTAGGAAAAAACTTCAATACGATGGAGAACGGATGAGGCAACTACACAGTGACAGGTATTTACTTGACAATGAACAATTTAACACCAAGGGGAAGAAACACTACACTGACTATACAAGGAAAAGCTGTTTCATTAGTTTTGCAGGGTCTTTTTATAGTCACTTCAACCATATGAGTTCTACAAGGGGTAAAATACCCAGCAAGTGCTGATGAGTGTGCGAGGTCCTTCCCTAGGTGACTGTAAGCAGGGGAGCAGATGCCTCCTCACCAGGAAGGAGGTCGCACAGACTGGCACAAGCCAGGCAGATTTGCTACAATCTCCCTTGGTCCACACTCAGAGACATTTGGATACTGAAAGGGGCAGGTGCCAAGCTTTCCTAGCCTGCATCTTGTGCCAAATTACCCATCGGCCAGGGGTTCCCAGCCAAGGAGCAGCCAAGGACTTGGCTCTGCCCTTTCACTAAGGAAAGCGGACCACTAGATGGTAGCCTGTTCTGGCCAAACCAGGGTTTCTGATGGCCCAGGGGCAGTTTGCCTCCCTTGTGTTTTGCAGCAAAGCACAGGAGTGTGTCCTGATCTCAGTTCCAGCTGCAGGGGCAATGCAGGACCTGATGAGCCCATCTTCACAGACATTAAACAAAGGAGAACTGCAGCAGGGAAGGGCTCCTTCCACACTCAGTGAAGAGAGATGAACACTTTCAGAGAGCAGTACGGGTCTCGGAGGTGCTGCATCAGCCTCTGGAGGTGCTGATTTCTCTAAACTGATTATAGTCACTGTTGAATTAACTGACTCTTTACGGAGATGCCTCAGGTATTTGCCTGAAGATGGGAAGTATGACACTTCATGTATATGTATGGAGCAGACCAGCAACTGTATGCAGTTCCGCCAAGGGGACGAAAAAAAGCCCCACGCTGTGGAAAGGTATTCCAGCTAATACCCCAGGGAATCATCGTGAACACCCACTAACCCTAATGCAAGAGATGGTGCCTCCAGAGCAGAGGCAAAGCTAATAGGAGCATCTCCCACATTCCTTGTAACCCACACTATCCATCTCTAGAGAATGCCTTAAATGCAGATCCTACTGATTAACTGTTAATGGCTGTAAAAAGTGACAATTTAAATTAAACGTGAGCCTGGATCGGTAATCTGGTTTTCATTAAACTGAAATTAAAAAATGCACATATGGCAAGATCATTTGAGCAGATAAAGTAATTCTACAACAAGGAACAACAGTTCCAAATGTCAGTGATCCAGTACAGGTAGAAGCAGTAACATTTTCCATACCTGTTTGCATATCTCAGTGTATTTAGAGTGTTTTCGCATGATGCCATCCCCGGAGAAATTGTAGCGATCTGCAGGAAACAAACCACACATTAATAAGTTGCTCTGCACTGATGAAATGGTAGGTAATTTAAATTAACTTTATTTTTTAAACTCCATTTTCATTTAAGACCTATGAAAACTGTTTACTATGTACAGCTGTCCTTGTAGAATGACATCTCAAGGAAACAGATGTGAAGACAAAGCTTCAATTTAATTTTTTTAGCCATACCTGGAACATTAAGAATTCACAGACATTTCAGTCAATTTCCCCCCATGTCATGGTAGCATAATATCCAAATGCAAAACTCTTAACTGGAAAAAATAAAAACTCCTCAAAAAGGGAAATAAGCAACTCAGTATAAAGTAAATCTAATATATCCTGCAAACGACTACCAGATTATTACTTTTTTTATATCTAGGTCTCCATTGAAGCAGACTGTACCCTGATTTGAGAGCTCTATTTTAGCCACAGTCCAAAACTATTCTTAATAGTATTAAAAATAAGTATGTGTTTATTCCTAAGATATTTTTTTCTCCTCAATTAGAAGTTGCCTGTAAACATTACTTGATAGCTAACTTACTGTCACATGTATCTGGAATCCACAGGCCTTCCCTTTTCCAGTTAAATTAAACACCCTGAAGATATCACCTTCTTTCCAGCACTCAGCAAAAACAGTAACTGTGATCAGGCAACAGTGGCATCATTGTTTGTCCTAGCTTCTCTCAGCAGTCAAATTTTTTCATCTGTGGTCCTTTCAGGAAAACCATAAAGGCACTTCCCAGGACAAACTCCTCTACGATCCTACACCCTAAAATTTTTTGTGGCAACACAGCATCAGGAGACTGAAGCTGATGAAGATTAGATAATCCTGGTCTTCTCTTTCATCCGGCAGCTGCCATTACTGTACATAAGCACAGGTAGTCATCAGGAGAGGAATTTCTCCTACTGGGGAGAAAGGAAAAATATGTGGTGGGAGGGGGTTAGGAAGTCTGAAGAGCTGCACACAGACGTACATTTAAACCTCTTACACCGGCACACATCAGTTACTAATGAAAACAAGTGTAAGATTTAAAAAAAACCCATATGATTCCATGTCCCTCTATAAAGTGTTCTCAGTGGTATTTAACAAGAACTACAAGTTCCTAGACTCCTTCCGCTCGTTTAACACGACAGCTGCATGCACCTCTTCCATGAGTTCAGCATCCAGAGCCCAGCGCACACGGCAGCTGCCCTCGCCCCCGGGCTGCCCCAGCGTTTTGGAGCGTGTAAGGTACAGCTGCTCCTGGGGAGCGCTGCCGCGCAGGTGCCCCGCTCAGGCACACAAACCTGCCCACAAGATTCACTCTGTTGACCACGAACTACATCGCGTGCCCTTGTGTCTCAACAAACCCAGTCTAGCAGGACAAGAGGACTCTGACTTGTCTGTCGTTCACTTCTCCACTCATAAATCCAAATGAGGATGGAAAAAGCTGTGCTACTTATGGGCAGATACATCTTTAAGTCCTATTTCAAATGTGCCTACATTGCTTATAATCCATCACAGTGGGATCAATGGTCATTCTGGGAGACGGAGGTCTGAGGATCCTTCTCCCACCCCATAGGGCTGAGGGGTCTAGCGCTTCAGCTAGGATGGCAGCACATGACAACTTGCCCTTTTCTTTTCTTGTAAAACCCCTGAGTAAAATTTTGCCAGTGTGTGATATAAAACCTACACATGAACGTGCTTACAAACCAGGCATGCCCTGCCAAGGAAAGCTGAATAAACTGTCTTAATAAGAGAGTCAAAAGAAAACCCAAAAGAGAGATAAGGCTGCTGATCATTATCCACTATTCCCACTACCTGGCCGCCAGAGTGCAAATCTCCTCCTTCCAGGTAACTGGAAAGGACTGGAGGTAATTACAAGCCAAGGTATCTCCTCTACACCTCACTCAAATCATAGAATCACAGGGGTTGGAAGGGACCTCGAGAGATCAACGGATCCAAACCCCCTGCAAAAGCAGACTCCCTAGGACAGATTGCACAGACAGGCGTCCAGACAGGTCTTGAATATCTCCAGAGAAGGAGACTCCACCACCCCCCTGGGCAGCCTGTGCCAGGGCTCTGTCACCCTCACTGTGAAAAAGTTCTTCCGCATGTCGGTGCGGAACTTCCTGTGCTCCAGCTTACAGCCATTGCCCCTTGTCCGGTCCCCACAGATCACTGGAAAGGGGCTGGCTAATTCCCCCTGCATCCCATACTTAAGATATTTATAAGNCTCCAGACTAAACAGTCCCAGCTGACTCAGCCTTTCCTCATAGGGGAGATGCTCCAGGCCCTTAATAATGTCCATGTCCCTCCTCTGGATTCTCTCCAGGAGGTCCCTGTCTTTTTTATACCAGGGAGCCCAGAACTGGACACAGTACTCCAGGTGGGGCCTGACCAGGGCAGAGTAGAGGGGGAGGATCACCTCCTTTGACCTGCTGGGTGATGCTGGTGCATCCTCCTCTTGATGTACCCCAGGATCCCATTGGCTTTCTTAGCCACCAGGGCACACTGCTGGCTCATGGCCAACCTGTCATCTACCAGGACCCCCAGGTCCTTCCTCGCAGAGCTCTTCTCCAGTAGGTCATCCCCCAGCCTGTACTGATACAGATGGTTATTCCTCCCCAGGTGCAAGACTTTACACTTGCTTTTGTTGAACCTCATTTGGTTTCTAGATGCCCATTATATATATATACATATATATCAATATATACTGTTCAGAAACCTGTCAGATCTCTAGAAAGACAGCTGTATTGTGCATCCACCACGCTATCACAGGAACACCTGCTGCAAATGCAAGAGCTCGATTCAACAGATGTACGTTTCTTTTCTTTCCCTACTTCCTTTCAGCTAGAAATCAGAATAAGCCACAGCCTCCCAAATGTCCTTCTTCCCACATCAGCATCTTAAGAAAAAACTTTGCTGATGAAATTCTTGATAAAAATCCCATTCAAACAAACACTAAAATCAGAATGTCACAAGTGGTTCCCTGTACTGAGAAACTACATGACAAAGTAACAGAAAAATTATTGTGAATGTAGGATGTCATCATGAAAGGGTCTTCTTATTCTTTATTCTAAAGTGACTGCAGTTACTTGAGTGTGAAAATAAAAAAAATGATTCAAGCATGCTTCCATTCAGTTTCAGAGGGGACTTTTTTCCCGTAATTTTTAATTATATTGAACATTAAATAAAGGGAATGAAAGCTTTATCAGAAATTGAACACCCATAAATCATGGATTGTGTCCATGTGGAGGTCTGTGATGAGTGGTGTTCCTCAGGGGTCAGTACTGGGACCAGCACTGTTCAACGTACTTGTCAGTGACACCAACAGTGGGATTGAGTGCACCCTCAGCACATTTGCCAATGACAGCAAGCTGAGTGGTGAGGTGGACACACTGAAGGGAAGGGA
>VZTU01016737.1:3440-22997 GCA_013400835.1 Zapornia atra | reverse complement strand
TACATGAGTGTGATTCTGATTTTGTTTGTTTGTCTGGTAGCGGGGCGACTCCTGAACATTTATCTACCACTCTCTGTTTCTGTTTGCTGGGTTCAGGAGAAGGTGTTAGCACCCTGGATTGTTAGCAAGAGAATGTAGTTAGATGAAAACCTAGGTTAGTGATAAGGAAAAATAAAAAAAAAAAGAAAGACTGCAGATAGCCCTGAGCATTTGATCAATAAAGCAACACAAAGCAAGTAGTGTCTGTTTCTTGCCATATAGCTGGAATCCTCTGAAGGAGTTCATATGGTCAGATGACAAGGCACCACAAAGTATTTTTATATTCATGTGTCCTGAAATGCTGGAAAAGAATGAAAATCAGTTCGTGTGTTGTGAAGTCTGATTGGAACACAGTACTGTTACATCTGTATTCCCCTTTGAGGATTTATGTTTGAGGTGGGTTTATGAGAGATGAATTTCAAAAAGAGGGTATCGTTTGTGTTCAGAAGGATTTAATGCCAGGGTAGCAGAGGTCACCTCTAAGCTCACTTGTGTATTGCATACAGAACGTGCCAGCAATATGGGAAGTAATGCCAGTGTTTTCTCATACTCGTGTGGTATTTTCATCTTACTTGGTGGGAATGAGGGGAAAAGAGGGAAGAAAAAGTACACATGAACTCTGAGTGGCCCATGTAGAACAGGAATTGCAGTTTTAGGATTTGGAGGCTCCTAGATTGCAGCCGTTGAGCAATAAGGGGACAGTTGCACTACTGATGGAGCAAGAGCATGTTCCCTGATTTAGTTATTCAAAGAAACTTCTACTCCCATTTTCATCCTTGTTTTCTAAGCACATAAGAAATAAATGCAGCTCTCACTGGACTGGTGCAAAGATCTATTAAAGGAAGGTTCCTTATTCTGTGTTAGTATGACACAGTCCCTCCAGAAGAGATTTGCACATGTGCACATCGTTATTGCAGGCAATGCAATTTTGGTAAGACTCCTTCTATATTATCACAGGTTCAAGATTCTTTGTTTCTGTGATACTATAACTGGAACTAAATCAACTGGGGCATCTTAGAGGTGGCACTGCTTAAGAAGAGCCACACCTAAAAAGGATGCTGATTTGGCAGTAGTTTGCAGAATACCAACTAGAAGGTTATTTCTCCTTCAGTTTTTATACCTGTGTTCCCATGGGGTTTTTCACCTTTTACTGAGTATTCCCCCTGGTTTCTATTAACCAGCTTATCCAAGATTCAGTATGAAAAGCTCTCTGTCTCAGATTTATTTTTTTTGCTATTAACTTCCTTTTTTAGCCAGTTACTCTGTTAATCACAGTCCATGCTTAAAATCGGAGCCCACTATTATCTAAAAAGTAAAAGCCTAATATAAACCCGTCATG
Organism: Zapornia atra; assembly: GCA_013400835.1. Classification (NCBI taxonomy): domain Eukaryota; kingdom Metazoa; phylum Chordata; class Aves; order Gruiformes; family Rallidae; genus Zapornia; species Zapornia atra. The sequence goes on along the minus strand of VZTU01016737.1, from coordinate 21,619 downwards.
ATTCTAATTAAATATTTTTCATATTTCAGATACAAAATAAAACCATTCCAGCCATTGCTAGTTACTCTTTGGATTTTACTTTAAAATGGAAATATTATTTTTCTGCACATTGTCCCTGTTCTCATCTGTGTCAGAGTAGCAAGTCCCTGGAACAATAAGTTCATGTAACCCCTTTCCATAGCCTAGCTGGCTTTAAAGGCAATAGAGTATTCTGTCTAGGAGTTACATAGTTAGAAATTGTGTGCATGCTGTGTCACATGAGCCAAGGGTTATGTCAGTATATGTTCCTTCCATGATGGGAAAGTCCCCATGGATTGGATGCATTTTACATGACTGTAGATGTAGTATGAATTCTTTTTAAACTCTGTGGTTAAAAGCTTATTTATATGGAGGTCCTGTGTACACATGTGCTTGAATCTAGTTCAGGTCTTTTTTCCTGCACAGTTGCTGTGAAAAGGCAGAACACAACACTGTTCTAGGGAGAATCCTTTTGCCATGGTAGTGTTGGTGAAGAATGGAGTTAACAGGGCGGCTTTGCGGAATCTTGAGGATTGTTGATGGAAGTTCAGAATATTTTGAGATTTTTTTTTGGGTGCCCTTTTACATATATATATATATTTTTTTTTTGTCTAGGTCCTAGAAAAACATCTCTATAAAGCTTTGTTTAATTTTGCTGAAGAAGGAAGTAACAACGTAACCTCTTTTTAAGGCAATCTGAGTGTGAAAGATTGCTTTAAAGGAAAAGTTCTCCTGGCTAAGTCAATGCATATTTGCAGGGTATGCTGAGTGTGTCTTTTGGTTACCCTTCACCACCTCCACAGACCAGAATAGATGCCAGAATCAGGCAGCCTTCAACCCAGGAGAACAGTAGTCAAAACAATTTTAAAATATCAATGTAAATTATTGTTCTTTAACAGAAGCTATAAATGTAACAGTAGCTTATTAATTTTTATCTCTTCCAGTCTGGTTTTATTGTTCTTTTTACAGAATTGAACAGAGTACCAGGACAATGCTGTTAATGTGTAAGGGGACAGATGACAGAACTGCCAAATTAAAAGCACTTTGGTGTTAGTATACACTTAATGTAATGGGAGAGCACCAGGCTCCTCACATAAAAGCCCGTGTGGTTGTACAGCTGCTAAAAAAAGAATAGTGATTTTAAATAAATGTAATTTTGATTTCTTAGCATCTTGGATCTTATGGCTAAATTAGCTGTGCCTGAGTAAAAGGCCAGGCTCAGACCTAACAGAAGGGTTCTAAACCAGGTGAGGCATTGCTCATTTAATTCTCAGCCTAAGAGGTGGCTGCATATTGGCATTTACAAATGTTTCAATACTGGATTGCATGTGCTTTGACAAAACCAGTATTCGTTCTTCAACAAGAATAGTGCTGAACAGAGTTAAAGGTTACCCATTAACATCATCTTCATTAGGTAAGATTTTGATGGCTGATGACAAAAATCATTCTGGTTTTGGAAGGTCAAATGCAGCTGTGCTATTGCTGAAAAAGAAATAATAAAATCTTACATAATTTACAATAAAATGTATTAATGGATTCCTTACAGATCGCCATTAATTATTCCAAAATGTAAGCAGTTGGTAGCTTTGTTAGTGCAATGGATGCAAGTTGTTGGAAAATTATTTTTGTTGTGCCTTATTTTCTTTTCATGATCAATTTCAAAGCAAAAGGAAAGTTTCTGGAGCTCTATGACTTTCTGCAGTTTTAAGGAGAGCTATTGCAATGGAGCATTGTTTTAGCCATTCACAAATATATTAGTCTCATCTCTGATCATGTAGTTGGAGCTTAATTTAATTTTTCTGTTTTCAGTGTGTGCAGCTAAAAAAGAACAAAATCAATTAAAGGATGACTTAGTTCTGGGAATACAGGAGGCGGCTCTGTTTAGTTTTAAGGAAATGAATCAGCAGCCAAGACATTCATCTTAACAATATGTGTAAATTACAAATATACGGCTTAGAAATAAAAGCGGTTTGGGCTCTTTAATGAACTTAAATTGCTCAATTCTACCCTTTTCTTATCAGCCCAGTTGTTGATCTCCATTGCAGCCAGTGTGTTTTACTTCTAGACCTCTATAGCTGGCAATGTCCTGTGGGTTTTTTCTGCAGCTAAGCATTATACCTCTGGGCAGGGGACAAGCTCCAGCTGTCGCATCGCTTCCTGAGTTCCCAGTGCAAGAGACTGACCAGGCTTTACTGCAGTAAATAAACCAGGGCTAACAACATAACATTTTAAACCTTATTCTTTGCTTGTATTTTGTGTATGCTGTCATCGTTTCTATGGCATACTGACTGCATAGTCTGTAATGGGTATGAGTGCACTGGGACACTTGGCAGGACATGCCATGCTTTGCCAACTTGACTGATCATCTGCTTAAGTGGCAACAGGGAAACGGAATAGGACTTTGAGTAAGAAATGAGTGAAATAAACAGCCTGACTGTACTGGGATCCTTGGGATTCTTAGTGGGTACCTTATGTACATGGGCAGGAAGCTGCTTCTGGCCTGTGAGACCAGTCTGGGAAGGAGCTGTGGTGCAGCAGTCAGGGGATTGCAGAGATGCAGCATGAGGTGCATAGGTCTCAGAAGGCAACGAGGGAAAAATTCATCAGATACAGCAGAGCCGAGATTGGGATTGTGGACAGCAGTGGTTAAGTGAGGAGGGTAAACACCTGAGTTGTGTTCTGGTTTGGTTTGGCTTATTTATAACTGTGCTCTGGACAAGCTCATTTTCAAGCCATGGTTGCTCATTTCAAATAATTGCCTTCTCACTTCATACTAAATAATGTTATCCATAATTTATTTGTACATACACCTGGAACATGAACATAATGTTAATATTCTGGGAAAAGTAGTAAATTACAAAACTGTGTGTGAGCAGAGACTTAAGTACAAGTTAAATCAATTACAGGAGAGTGGTGATCCTAGCCAGAGACTGTTGCAGAAGTTCTGTAGTGGATTTATGGAAAAAAAACAAACAAAAACAAAACCCAGGAGCAGAAAAAACATTGCAAAGAATGAAAAATCTTCTTTTTGGAATATTGCTGGGAAATCAACATTAAGTTAAAAATACATAAAAATAGATGGCAAAGGCAATATTCTAATCATACTACTTTACATATCACAAACCATTGACTTACTGCTTCTATCTGTCTGAAAAAAGTCTTAAATAATTTTGAAATGACTTAATTCTACCTTGCCTGTAATTCTTCATTTAATATATCTTTAAATATATCTGCTTACAGAGCAGCTGCCATTACTATAGCAATGTGTTATAAAATTTTCTTCTATTTTTCCATCTGGTAGTGTGCTGGTTTTACAGTTGTATATCATTTTGGCTAAAATGTATGAATGTAAAGAAAACAGTAGGACAAGCTAAAACAGCCCAGCCTGTTTTCAGTCAGAAATCAAAAGCTGTCAGTTAGATGTAGAAACAGGATGCCTAAGCCTCTGTTCAGTCAGCTAGAAAAGACAAGAAGACAGAGCCAATGAACTATATGAATGTATAAATGGAAAATTAGAAACTCAGGCCTCCCAAGAGCGGATGAATCTGTTATTGTAAATTAATTATTAGTAAGATGCATTCATTTGCAAGCTGTGAGTCTGTGTGGATTAGGAGCTGTTTCCCATTTCAGATGTACTGTGGACATTTGATGAATGCTTGGATGTTGTATGTCAGCCTGTTCTGGTCTCTTTGTTTTTGCACTTTGACTGCTAGAAGCAGTACAGCTTAGGGCAGCTCCTGCATTGGCCGGGACATCTAATTCTGGAAAAGAAATAGAACTACTTTAGCAGGTCACTTCTAATTCTGCTTATTTTTTTCATGTCATCGTACTGTTTAGTGTTTGCATAATAAGATAAAGATGTTGGAGCTACCCTCTACATATGCCACAGTTCTCAAGGTTTAGCTTGGTTTCCTGAGGAACTATGACTTCAAACCACTGTGGCTCTTCATGGCATCACTGAGCATCTTCCATATTTTCCTGGTAATCATGGTGCTCTTCAGCTCGTGACACTAAACAGGTCTGATGTCTTAATAATGCTGTGAAAACAGTATAATGGGAGGCCTTCTAAATTACATGCTTGTGCTATAGCACAAGATTTTTAACATTAGATTGTATCAGTTGATTGATTAACTTTCCTTTAATTGCAGTAAAGATAACATATTTATCACTTTCCCCCCCAGAAAATCAGGCTGTTTATTTCACTAATTTTTTTCACTTGCTTTGGAACAAAAAAAATAAGTGAGAACTCTTTGGCCTATAGAAAGTCTCAGTCATGCTTTTTATGTGCTTCATTTTTAGAATTACTGTCATTAACAAACTATGAGTTTTGAAACTTTGGGCTTAAACTGAAAGGATGTTCAAAATTAAATCCCATCTATGTAGTATGATTGCTTCAAACACCACCTAGGTGTTGGATCTTCTGGATAAGATTCTTTGCCCAGTATGGAAAACTTCATTAATCAAATGTAAACCATTGTTAGTGAATATAAGGTTACAGACTGTGAGGATGGTTGTGTGTAAATGGGTCGCCTTAGGTTAATTGTGAGGGTAACTGACACAAGTGTTTAAAAGATCCAGTATTCTGTTAAAAAGGGGGTGTAAAAATACCTGCACCATCTTTGACCTTCAGAATTCTTTGATTTTTCAGGAGTTCTTCATGTTTCTGTTTTGTCTGCTTTTCAGTGATGCACATGTGATGTTATTTACTCAGGCTCTGTCTGTTGGTAAAGCTCTCTATTAAAAAGGATATATGTTACTTAAGAGCCTATATGAAATAACCTCCTTAATCCTTCCAGAAGCACACCTGCATGAACGTTACCCACCCTACAGCCACTAAAATACTTCTTTTAGATTAGAATCAAAGTATAGCTTTATTCTACATTAGTTCTGTTGCTGTTTGTTTTTCCAGTGCATTTGCTTTATTTATTCTTGTGGTGCTAGTATTATTTGAAGTTACTACGGCAACCTGTCACCATCTGCTATTGTAAAGTATGCTGGGATTTAGTTGCTAGGTGTTGAAGTTTGTCATCTTACTCATATGACCTGAATGTTTTTCAGACATTTCTTTTTCCTGTACGTGTTGCATCCACAGCTAATATTGCACTTGAACAGGAGAAGAGATTCCACGTTCTTTCTGTTTGACCTTCGAGAGCTCTTTGTTTTACATAATACATCTATCACCCCTTTTGATCTGCTCTGTATGTACTCAACCGAAGCAATGTTTCTTTTACACTATTTTGCAGTGTTTAAACTGAGGCCTGCAGCATTACCATTCATTTAAATTTGATATTAGCAATGATTTTTTAAGTGGGCAGGGAGTTTGAATGTGTTCTGTGGCATTTTCTCCTCTGTCTCATTTCCATTTGACTGCCTATTTCCTCATGTTCCAGATCCCAGTAGGAGTGCAATGTTCATACTATCAATTTCGTTACCTCTTTACCCATTTTTTTGAAAGGCTGTCAGCCAGTTGGTTAATTCAGAAATTAGAACTCCGTGCTGTTTCTCTTCCAGGTTCTTTTACATTTAAGTGGAAATGAATGTTTTTCAGTTGGAAAATATACATTTTATTATTTATTATCTCTTGTATTATATATTTATTATCTCTTGTATTACTCTCTTCATACAGTGTAGTTAGAGTTAATTCTGTTAATGCTATAGCACAAATTCTCTCATCAGTCGAGTCTTTACTTTGATACATCTATTTCTTTTATATATTTTACCTAGTTCTAGTTTTCTGCTGTAATTCACAGGGTAAGTCCTAACAAGCCTAAGTGCAGCCGAAATGACTTGTTAGGATTTGATCTGAAGAACTTTGCCTTCTCTATCTCAACTGTTTTATACTATTCAGTCCCTATGCTCGGTACCTAATGAAATGAATTCTGAATTGCAAGCATTAGACTATGGTGTTTGTAGGTGGTGCTTGATTCTGAATTTCTTCTGTCCATCTAATGAGCACGCAGTCTGCATTCCAAGTGTAATGGATGGTTCTGGTGCAGAACTTACTGTATTTTTCAGACAGTTCGTGCTCTTTGGGTGTCCTAGTAAAAGGTACTTAAACAGCACAGAAGAATTTAAGTGAATACATAGAAACATCTGCAGACTTGATTAGCTTTGTTATAGTCCTATATTTTACTGAAGTTCTACCAGTGCTGAGAGCACATCAGTGCTTCAAAGATCCAAGGCTGTATCTGAGAAGCAGATCTTTATTGCTGGTGTTTGGGGATTAGGAGGGAGGGGCAAGCTTTTACCCTATAAAGGAGCTCGCTGTTAATTTCTAATAGTTGAGACTGCTGGCAAGAAAATTCTTAAAGATCAAACAGTGTGTATGTTCCTGCTTTACAGCTACATAGAAAGGATGTAGGAAGTTTGTTTAGCAAAGCACCTTTACTGTCACCTTTTTTTACATCTCATTCAGCCAAAATGATGTGCATTTGACATGTTTGGTGCGAGATCCTGGCCAACAATATGTGATCTTTGCTCATGGCTCTTTCCAATATTTAAGGCAAATCATCTGTTAATTTAAAAATCACCATGTACTGTTACTAAGAATAGGCATTAATGCTGTACCATAATCACATACATAGCCAGGCACATTTTAGAAGTTGGTTTCAACAAGATAATTAACCTTCTTAAAGTCTTTATTCCTTGAAACAGCATAATACATCTATTCAATGCTCGTGAAGAGATGCTGGTTATTTCAAGAAGTGGTTATTGAACATGAGCATAGTAAGGCATTCTGTGGCAAATGTTTAACTACTGAAAATGCAGGCTGTTTTCCAGGCACCATTCTCTAACTTCTGTCACTTGGGGTTTGTTTTGGGTGGTGTTGTTTTTTTTTTTAAAATCAAATATCAGGAAAAAAACCCACACACAATTTCATCACTGGATGCTTTGCAATTCATTATTACTTTCAGCTATTACTTTCATGCATTTAACATCACAGAAAAGCTTTGCCTGGTTCCTAACTGTGTAAGTGAACTCCTACAGCAGGAGAACCAGCATTTCCTTTTAGAAGAGCATCAGTACCCGAGAACGCACGGTTCCTTACCTGAAAGCTTTTGGTTTACCTGCAGGAAATGTCTCTTCTTTAGCCCTAAAGAGTAGGCGAGCCTCTCGGCAGCGGTAACGCCACTCCAAAAAGTGCAATAGGTCCTTTATATCGGAATAGCCGGTGTCTGTACGCGGGAAGCGGGCGGGCTCCGCTCGCCCGCAACAAATAAATAAATAAGCGGCCGGCAGCGAGCGGCTGGGGCGGGCGCCGGGCGGGAGGACCCCTAGCGGCCACCGCCGGGCGGGAAGACCCCTAGCGGCCACCGCCGGGCCAGTCCGGGCCGCTTCCCAGCCCCGCCGAGGCAAAATGCTTGGGCGCTGCCAGCTGCAGCCGGCGCTTGAGGAATGTGTGCCTTTGCCTTTCTGATGTAACAGAGGATCAAGGGAATCGGTTTTAAAAGGAGAATTGGACCGCTACGAGGTGGAAATGAAATCCGGGTCAGCGGGGCTGGGGAGAGCCTCTTACCGCTTCTAAACCAGGATCATGGGGAGAGCAAAATAAACCTGGATTATTTTTGTTGCATGTTTGTCTACTTCATAGTCTCAATAAAATCAGAGCACATAAACCATGTTCAGTTATGACAATAATTAAAACTCCAACAACTTATAAGGCAGCAGTAAATAGGCTTCTTCGCTGTCCTAAAGGAAAGCAAAGCAGCAAATGGTCAAGCTCGCTGCTACTGCTTGAGGGGTAAATGTCTTGTGACTTTCGTAAATGACAACGAAGCAAGGATTTTAAATACTGCTGTATCTGTCAGTGTTCCTTTCTGTCTGAGAAAAGAAAATATTTCATTTTTAAGGAAGTTTGAAAAGTTTTGAGAGATGGAAGTAATAATATTCTCCAGAAGTTTGAGTTGTGTAATAGGTACTTAAGTGCCTGCAGAATGTGAAATGTATCCTTTCTTGCAATGCTGATTCCTGTGAATAGCCCGTATTTCTAGACTCTTTAGAAAATTTCAATGCTAATATATTTTCTTCCTATGAATTCTTCCTAATAGAAGAATCCTGGGCAACATCACATACTCATAATATTGAGTTGTACTTACGCATGAAGTTTCCCTGTCACAACGTGTTTTTCCATGCAGCATAAATGATGCCGCTTTCTCACCAGAGCGTACTTCTTGTCTCAGTAGCTGTTGAATTGTCCTTTTTGAGTTCTTAGTATGTTTCTTTCATCTGGGCTTGCAAAGTCTTGAATGCTGTTTATATTTACATCCATAAAAGGATTTATTAACCATTTAGAGTAGTAGTCCAACTTTAAAAAGTATACAATCTCATATCTTGAGTAACCTGTAAGTGTCGATTTCTGTCTGGTTTCCTTTCAGAGTCATTTTGTGGCATGCATGACAGCAATCTTAAACCAGATGAACAACCAGCATTATTCAGTTTATATTGAAACTTTTCAGACAAGTACAGAGCTAGTGGTAAGTACAAAGGAATTATGGAGGTGATAAATAATACTAAGTATTTTATTTCCTGTGATAAATCAATAGTATTGTTTTGGAGTATCTTGTCGGATTACCCCTGAAAATCTGTCTCTATGCGTTTTTCTGCATCATTGCCATTCTGTTGACTCCCTCTTCTAAAGGTGACTTTAGACTATACTGTAATCCAAAATTTGCAAAGATATAAATATCATTGCTGTTGATGATAGCACAAAAATAGTAATATTATTATCAGTAATAAATATTGGGAACTTTGTGTTATACTGGTCTGAAGAGGAAAAAAACCACACCCACGAATAACCCCCAATCCAGCCCTTAGCTAATGGTGCCCTTCCTCCCCACTCTACCCATTTCTGCTTTGCATTCTCACTATTGAGTCTACTCCTGGTCCAGCTAATGCTGTAGGCTAAACACCTTATTACTGCAATGTATCCGATTATGCCAGTTGTTTCTGTCATCATTTAATGATACTTGGGGTGTAATGTAGTTTGTACCAGTGGCCACTGTGTTCTAAAAGATACCAGTAGTCCTATGTCAATCTTTCTATACTCGTGACATAAGTCTGAAATATGTCTGTACAGTTTGTCCAGGGAGGCAATATTTTTCAGTTGCCAACATTTGTCCATTTTTCTTTTTTTAAAGTTAGAGTGGTGCCATAACTGAAATGGTAATAGATCAAACCTTGGGTTGCTTTTGCAATTCATGTACTTTAGTTTACTTGAAAATATAACTATTTTCACATAATTTTGGCTTCCCAGAAGATTATATACTTGATTCTAGAAGTTTTAGTAATCCTTAAACTACTTCAGCAGTTCAACAGAGGAAAATGAATAATTAAGAAAACAAGACATCCATTATATTCACCAGTTTTTGCTGTTTGTGAAGACATTGGTTTTTCTTCTTCCTTTTTTTCAATACCTAAGTATATGTCAGTGAAGAGGACAAGGATTTGTTTTCAAATATTACTGTTGAGAGCTATTGTTCACTTGGTTCCCTGTAAGTAATGTGACAAGGAAGAGTAAAAAACTTTGTGGAGAGTTGCTTGTGGTGTTCTGGTAAAAAATGATGACACTTCACCTTGCTAGCCTTGCAGACTTCTAGGTGACTTCCTTAGAAGTTCAAGAGAAAACACACACATGTACATATATATGTATGCTATCCATGAAATAGACATTAAATGATTATGTTTGTTTTATGTAAGTTCATTATACAGTGATCTCTAAATACTTCTAGGAAGAGAAGTAGTGTTTGTTTTAAAACTTTGTCAGTGCCTTCAGTTATGTATCCAGGAGGATAAATACACCCTGGGGGTGTTCAAGGCCAGGTTGGATGGGGCCCTGGGCAACCTTGTCTAGGTCATGCCTGGAAGTTGGTGGCCCTGCCTGTGGCAGGGGGTTGGAACACTGTAATCCTTGGGGTCCCTTCCAACCCAGACCATTCTGTGATTAAGAATACTGAATTTGGCCTAAATGGGCTAAATAAAAAGGTCCTGTGTTTTTAAATCTGTTAAATCATAGTGAGTCTGTCTTAGTAATCCTGTTCTGCAGGATTTCAGTTCCAGTCTTGGGCTTAACTGATACCACCAGGAGTTGTTCTATTGATTTCACTGGGAGAAATCTGGAGCCTCCCATCTTAGTTCTTTAATCACAGCGGGAACACTTGAACTTTGTGCTGTGCAGTCATGGACTTTACTGTATTTCATTTGTTCTAGGATTTCTTGATGGAAACATTCATAATGTTCAAAGATCTCATTGGAAAGAACGTTTACCCTTCAGACTGGATGGCAATGAGCATGGTGCAGAACAGGTACAATCGGGCTGGAGGATCAGTGCTCATGTTCTGTGTGCTTGTGGAAAGGGAACTTGTTTTGTATCTTACAAAAAGTTTTTGGCTGTAGTTTAAAACAACTATATTATTCGACTTTGGTTAATGCCGAGAAGGTCATCATCTGAAAGAATTCACTGACAGCACATTAAATAGCTAGCTGCCTGTGCTGCAAGTCCACTTACAATGGAAAGGCGGGGTGGGGGGAAGTATTTAACAGTTAAGTAGAAGTACATAGCTGGTCTCCATGGTAACAGTCAACAGAAACCAAACTGTAGAAGTCGTGTTGAATCTTAAATGTACAATTTCTGCACAGGATTCAAATGTCCTCACTAATATGTCATAAGTTCATTGTGATGTGTTATACAATATCCAAGATTCTATAATTGCTTGGATTGCTGAAAGGCCTGATGATAGCAACCAAATCTTTCAGCACAACAATTTGTAGGAGGAGGTTGGATCCATGGTGCTTACTGTAGCTCATATAATTAAGGAAATCTATTGCTACACTACAGACCGTTTGGGGTTTCATGATGATTGATTACTTCCAGCTCAGGCATATTGCCTCTGTAGATCAAGAAGGCATCTAAGCAAAAGTTTGTGTAATCAGATTTATCATGCTCCCTGTTGTTTGCTCTATTAGAGCAAATACAAGAAATATTTGAGTAGTCTTATAAAAATAACTGAAAGAAATATCTTGTGCATGTGAACTGTGCAGATTGTATGCCTTCACCCATAGCTATAATCTGTCTCTTTGGTGTCACCATAAATGATGGCGGGGTAAAAATGTATTGTTTGATCTCTGTTAAGCCACAGGACCACTGTTGTCTTGATGTTAGAATCACAAATGGTGTAGGTTAAAGTTCACATCATTTCCATATCATGTGATCCTGAAATGGAAACAAAAGGGAACTGATCTTTGTGCACCTCCACCGTTGATACTGGGTTTAGACTGCTGGTGTGGCCAAGCACATAGGAGAATTCATTCAGACCATCTTTGAAATAATGATTGAAGTGGAAGGAAATGCTCATTCTTTGAGGTGTGAGGTTTTTGTTATGGGCATCAGTTAGAAATAAATGGTTTTGGCAATAAGGTAAGCCCTGTATATAGGGTACAGGATAGGCTTTGTGAGGATTTATTGTTTCATAATTGTTCTAGCCATTCTGAGGGTACTGACTTATTTTAGCGTCTCTGGCCTGTGACAGAGGAAAGCTAGGGAGAGTTGGACTGAGTTTGCAAAACAGAACTCATGGTTGCTCTGAACCAAGCTGTTGGCTTGTTCAATCTATTTATTTGTGAAATGTGAAGGTGGAGAAGAGTTCCTCAAAATCAGAACCCAGGGCGGTTTAATGGACATCTGCATATGTAGAAGAAATTGAAAACATAAGTAGTTGTGAGTGTGTGACCACCTTACCTTATGGTTCTCTTTTTCTTTTTTTTTCCTTTCCTAATTGCTGCATATCTTCCTTTTCATACTTGGCAGAAATCATGGGTAAAAACCTCACTGAAAGGTATCTGGGCTTGGGGGGGGAGGGGAGAAACAAGATAACATATTTCCACTTTTCTATTTATTTTGGTGTTACCTTCAGGGCTGAACTTGCTTGTTGTTCTTGTTGTTCTCAAGAAAATCTTACAGTTTCTATGCTGGATTGAATAGTGGAGTATGTGAATATGCTTTTTTTTCTTTTTTTAAAATTTTGAGCAAGGTTTCTATTGGCAAGGTGGTGTGGGAATTGCACCAAAGAAGTTAAAGGCACAGGTGTCTGCTTATCCCTTATAAGACGTTTCTCTGTCTGGGCCAGTCTTTGGCCTATATATTTCAGTGCTCATTTTTATGTTGCTGCTGCTGCTACAATTTTCAATTACTGTTAACATAGCAAGGATGCTCTTAAAGTATCAGCTTTTCCTAGAGTACCCTAACAGTGTTCTATTGTATGTAAGCCTATCAAAACCTATAACATGTAAAACTGTTTCTCTCATCTAAAGAGTGCTGTTTATGTTTGCATTTTTCATAGGTGTAGGATTTTTTGTATCCTATGGGAGCAGGGTAAGTGTCAGTCTTTGTGCAAAGAGTGTGCCTTTGGGCCTTGGGGGTTCCTCCTTGCCTCAGCCACTGGCAGTAGAAATTCATTTGTGGTACTGTTCACTTGTTGATAACCACAGAATGCTTTGGGTTGGAAGGGACCTCAAAGCCCATCTGGTTCCAACCTCCCTGCTGTGGGTAGGGACACCATCCACTAGCCCAGGTTGCTCAAAGCCCCATCTAACCTGGCTTTAAACACTGCCGGGGTGGGGCTTCCACAGCCTCTCTGGGCTTGCTGTGCCAGGGCCTCACAACCCTCAGAGTAAAAACTTTCATCCTAACCTCTCACCTAACCTTGTCCTCTTTTACCTTGAAGCCATTGCCCCTCATCTTGTCCCCGCACTCCCTGGTAAACAGTCCCTCTCCCACTTCCCTGTAGGACCCCTTTAAGTATGCCTCCTAATGACTGAACTTTGTGGAAACATTTGATTCAGGCAGGCTTTGTTGCTGTAAACCTTACCCTTACTGGATGAGTCAAATGATAATAATTAAAGGAAAAAGCATTAAAAATATGTTCAGAAGTTATTTAACAGTTCTTCTGTAAATACATTGCTTGCATAAATTCATTTGGCACTGTTTCTCCTCTTTGATTATGTTGCTGTTCCCAAGATTGCATAAGGAAATGAGTTATCTATCTGCCTTTCATGTCTTAATTTTATGTTCTATCAACAACTAGGAGGGGGCAATCTTGTTATCATTCCTTATAGGAATTTGGGTTTGGGGATTTTTTGTTTGGGTGGGGTGTTTTTTTGTTTGTTTGGGTGGTTTTTTTGAGGGGGCGGGTGTTCTATGAAATAAAGTGAAATATAATCTAGACTTCTGGACTTGTCTTCTTTACTTCAAACCAGAAAAGTAGCAAAAAAAAGTCACAAGGGATCAGGCTGGAGCCTGTTCTAATAACAATGAGAAAATGAGAAAAAAAAATTTAAAAAGTGTTAGCACACTAAGCTTTTACATTAATTCACCTGTTCTGAGTAGGAGGCTACCTGCAGGCCTCTCTACACCCTGAAGGCCATGTTTTACTCTAAGAGTCTTTTTTTTCTGAACTTGCAGAAATATGAGTTACAGGCTGTAAGGCATGTCTGCTGTGTCACCTAGCCAGTGGCAGAATGGAGTTGGCACTTCTTCCCTACGGGCATCCAACAAAGCCTGACAGTCTCCCCGACATGAGCCCTCCTGTTCTGTGCTAGCAGGGGAAGTGGGCAGTGGAGGGGTTTTGCTGTAGGATATACTGTAGTACCAAAATGTCAACTAGGAGTACATTTCCTCAGAGGCAGAGAAATGGAAGAGCTTAACCAGTAATACAAGTTTGGTCCTGTTTGCAGGTAAAAGGTATTCCTGATGAGCAGGACACAGTAATTACTTACACATAAGACACATAGTGCATGCATGGTATCAGTGATATTTCTGCTAAATGTAGATGTGTGGCATAGGTAAGGGGAAAAGAATGAGAGAAGGACTTCTTATAAGGTCCTGGGAAATTTTAATTATTTCTTTTAAAAAGAGAGAGACCATGTTCCATCTGAGCAGGCAGATACCTCTGTGCAGAGGAAGGGAGAATTGGACACATCAATATCCAGGAGAAACTCTGGTAGGAGAGTTGAAAGAATGGAGCAGAAGCTTACTTGACTGTATTTCCTTAGCCAAGCTTTGCTTGTATCAAGATGGAAAGATTTAACTCAAATTACTTTAAACCACCGTTATAAATAACACGCTGTTTGTTCGCAAAGCATGTTCTAATTCCCAAAGCCCATTTGAAGGAGGCAGAGGCTGTGTGTACTAGTCTCTCAGCACTGGGAGTATCTTATTAGTAACTGGAAATCAATGGGTGCAATGAACTACTTCTTGTTCTTGATTTCCTGTTGGTTTTTCTTTTATCCATTAACAGCAAGATGGGAAGAGCAGTTTTGGTGGCATGCTAGATTGGGCAGAGCACTTTGGGACATAGTACAGTACCTCATTGAGGTCACAAGGATATAATATCTGAGTTATTTTTGTGATCCTCCACGGTAGGATTAACAAAATTAACTTTTGTTCTAATGAAGGTTGCTTACTGCACACTTCTTGCTGGTTGCTACTGCTTGTATGTGCACTTTATTCCACTTCTGCTACCTAGGCTATTGGCTATTAGCTTATTAAAAGCAGTAATTCCTAGGTACGTGGCATTTGTGGGGAAAGGTTTTGCTGGTTTAGGTAATAACATGTAGTCTGCTTATCTCTCAGCTGTTCGTTACTTTAATTTAGAGGCACATAATTTCTCCCGGGAAATTTCCCCACCCTGTTGTCCACATCAAGTGCACAGTGAGTCAGACTGGGTGAATAAAGAAAATGTATGGGGCGTTAGCAGCTAAAGAGAAGTATTCACATGCCTGCCTTTGGTTTCTCTGAGCTTTGAAATGGGAATTTCTCAGTTTGAAGGTACTTGTTCTTCCATAATTACTATCATAATCATATTGTCTTATCGTAACTAGTACCTGGAATCAGTTTTGGTGTCCACTTTAAAGTTGTTTAGTAAGTGCTTTGTATGTCCATTTGAGTTGGTTTTTGAGCCTTGTTGACGTTATCTTTAGGTGTTGTTATTGAAGCCCAAAGAGCATAGATTGAGATGAGATAGTAGGAAGAAATGCCTCCCTGTGAGGCTGGGGAGGCACTGGCACAGGGTGCCCAGAGAAGCTGTGGCTGCCCCTGGGTCCCTGGCAGGGTTCAAATCCAGGTTGGATGGGGCTTTGGGCACCCTGGGCTAGGGGAGGATGTCTCTGTCCATGGCAGAGGGGTTGGAACTAGATGGGCTTTGAGGTCCCTTCCAACCCAAGCAACTCTATGATTTTGTGAAACATTTTTTTCATCAGTACATTTCAAGGTCAGATACTGTTTGCTGAAAAACTCTTGTGAGATAACACTGCACAGTATTTGCTAACACAGTAGTTAGGCTTTTTAAAAAATGTTTTCATTATGTGTATAGCTGAGTGTTTTCAGACATCTGTCAGAGTCAAGTGTTCCCCAGCCCTTTTTAAGTTTAACTTGAAAGGTTTAGCGCTGCAGGTATTTGGCAAAACAGCTGGAAATGTTGCCAATTTTCTTTCATTACACGTACTAAAAATAGCTGCTTATTTGCTGATGAACTGCTTTGTAACATCCTCAAAAGACCTGGTTTTCTTGTAGCTCCCATGTTGTAGCAGCACTAGTAATTCAGCCAGATCTCATTATGGCTTCAAATCAGTGCCACCTGCATCACCAGGCACCTCCTCATTTCTCAGACTGACAGGAACTGTAGGTACTGTTGGTATCACTAGGACCTGGCCAATCAGGGAAATGCAGCAGAATAAGTTCCTATTTGTCACCTAGCAAGGGACTTTTTTTTTAAGAAAGGGACAGTAGGGTTTCCAGACCTGTGGTGTGGGGTTTTTTTTGGTTTGTGGGGCTTTTTCCCCAGAGATCATCAGTGGATTTCTTTGTTAAACCTGACTCATGAAAAACATGTCTTTCACACTATAGCTATGCATGTTTCTGAACAACTCTTCCCTTTAATAGAAAAAGTCTTTTCAGAAGGACAAGCTGCTTACAGTCCTGAGAAGCTTGGCAAAGTAATGCGTTATGCATTAGAAGGGGATGGCATTTTTTGAAGTGGAGTCTCATTCTTTAGGTAACAAGCACACACAAATTCAGTGGCTGTTGGGTTGGTTTTTCTTTACATTTCTCCAAAGATAAGACCTGAACAGCTGGTAGTCACAATTGAAGCCTGTCATTCAAGAGTGGTATTTGTAATAGTTTGGGAGAGAAGGGAAACATTCTTGTTTTGAGCCAGAAGATTAAGTGTTTATGGGAGAGATGCTACCAACTGTATTGCTACTGCCAACTTAATAGATTTCATAGAACATCCCAAGTTGGAAGGGGGAAAAGCACCCGAATTAATTCCAATATTATAATTTATTCTCAGTATTCCATCTATCTGGTGGTGGAAATGAAAATGTGTCATATTTTCATGTTTTAGAAGTGTTGGATGCTGTGATACATGTACTGATGCCAGTGGGCATTGTGACTTCATAGGCATTAATGGATCTGACTGCGCACAAAGTCCGTGTTATCCTTTACAGCTGGTGCTGTAATATTGTGTTCAGTTTATAACAACTATGCTGAGATATTCAAATCAAGAATGCCATTTTGACTATGAACATAGGAAAAAAACAACTACTCTCCTTAACTTTATTTCGTTTATTATTAATATGAACTGGTTCTGTTCTCATAGGAAATAGAGAAGGCAACTCAAATTTATTCTGTCCAGTTATGTTTTAACAGTGTGTTCAGAACATTGCCTGCTCATTTTTGTCTTGCAGAGAATGAGAAGGGGGACTTATTTTTTCCAAAGAGGGGGAAAAATAACCCAAAACAAGTAGTATAGTTAACTTTAGGTCTTGTTTTTCAAAGATGTATTGGGAGTTGAGATTGATTTATGTAACTAAAGTTGGATAACAGTGTTGCAAATTTTGTGCAAATAAAATAGAATTTAGAAGGCTGATCTGTTGGATCCAGTAACTCTTTTCTTCAATCTTGTTTTTCTCTGGCAGCTTTGGAGTGGCCTGGGCATACAGGACAGAAATGCAGTTGTTTTTCTCAAGGGCTTAAATTTTCAGGGTGTCAGAACGCATTAGCATACAGGCTTATGGAGTATCAGTCATTTTAGCATATGAAAAAGTTTTTTAAGCAACAAGTATAAATGTCTAATTAAAATACTCTTTTACACACATGTGCACAAAAGGCTAAATGAAACATGATTACAAGTTCAAACAGGTTACTGTTCAGTTGCTGCTTCGTTAGTGTACAGCAGTAAGATATGTCCTTGGACAGTTTGCTTTTACTACATGACTACAAATGTCTTTGCTGAAATGCAGACTCCCTGTTAACATCAAGTCCCTTTCCAGGTCAAAGGATGTCTTATTGTTTTTCTTGCTGGGGTATTTGGTACACAGTGTCCAGTATTCTCAGATTTGTATCTTGTTTCCATTAAACCCAGGTAACTCTGTTTCCTGGTTGCCTTTCCCGTCCCCACAAAAGTCAGTACTTGGAAAAGGGAGAATGGCATGAGGATAGTCCTGGAAAAATGGACTAAGAGCTAGTTTGTTTCACTGTGGGTTATAAACTTATTTCCAGCTGTTGTTGATATGTCTGACCGAATCACTTAATGCTTTGTAGTCAGTTATAAGCCCAGCAGAGAACATCTCTCCAGTCTGGAGGTGTTTGAGGCTGTTTGTTCCTGATGTAACCCTGCCTTTCAATTCCTTGCATCTTTCTAGCACCAGATAGTACACAATGATTATTCTGCACTTACTCTGCATGTTGCTAGTTATTACCCATATTGTAAAATTATCTGCTTACCAAGAATCTAGACAATTAGGCAGTGACTGCAGCAGATCATCTGGTCAGCAAAACAGGCTACTGCATGTTGTGGGGCATGATGTCTCCTATGTTTTGACTGCAGTCTTTTGTCTAAAAGGCAGAGAGAAAACATGCAGCAAGATATCCCTTTGACACTCTCACTGCACAGTCTCTCATCTTTCCTGGCATAACTTCTAGGATGCTCCTACCTCTAGAATGCGAAGTCTCCTGAAATAAAAGCAGTCTTCAGTGTTGAGAACCACTCAGCACAGTAAAACAAGTTGTTAGTTTGGTATTTTCAGAAAGTCAGTAAGGTAAATGGTTATTGTTCCAGGTAGGAATCCCTGAGATTCTTTGCTATGTTGCCTGTTACAAAATACTTCTT
>VZTU01016734.1:0-24842 GCA_013400835.1 Zapornia atra | reverse complement strand
GACTGACAGGCCTATAGTTTCCCGGAGCCTCCTTCTGACCCTTCTTATAAATGGGTGAGAACCTCTCGATTCCCATTCTTGTTTATAACTCAACTCCTGTCTATCTCTCCAGCAATACTAATGAGAATGATACAGCTTCTCTAATACATTCACAGTTCCACACTGATTACACAAAAAATTAAAAATAAATCATAAATTTCTAGCTGGTAATTTTCTCTCTCTTGCAGATCTGTTGCGACGCAGTCACTCACCACTCACACCAACATTAACTCATTTCACTCACACCAACCGGTCATTAAATCTAAATCAGTTTTCAAAATTCAGTTCCTTGTAACAATATCCAAAGTCAAGACCAATAAATCAGTGCCACCAGAGCAGCGACTCCCATTGGGAATCAAACCCCAGTCTCCCATGTGACAGGCAGGCCTTCTCCCACTGAACCCCAAAGTAATATGCTGTTACAGAAGGTCACAGGACTTAAAAGTCTTAGTCACACCTGCACAANAGCATTTACACGGTACTAATCAAGCGTCTACAATCAGGCACTAGTAACCTGGTATATGACACTCACGTGGGACGTCTCCCAATTACTTACAGTATCCCCAAACAACCGGTCTCCAAAACCCAAATACCAAGATACCCATGTATACCAGATACAACTGCGTATACACCAAAACCCAGAGCTCACATACGTTTAGAAGAATACCTTAAAAATCAGAGGATGGTCCTTGTCTGCTCCTGCAGTGAGCTGAGCGGGGCAAGGAGCCCCTCCGGGAAGTCCCAGGGCGTGCCTAGGGAGTCCTGTTCCTTACCGGATCCTGCAGCCGAGCAGAGAGGGTCCCACTGGGTGTGCCAAACTGATGCCTTGAAAACCAAGAATCAGAACTCAGTAGCCTTGGTGTCTGTTAAGCAGGAATTCTTTCTTGCAGTGCTGGGCACACAGGGGATTGCTCCTTCGAATGTGTGCGCTGAGCCAAATTTCTCATATTTATACAGATAAACTGTACATATTCATTATAATTTCTAAGGAAAGGTGGGGTTATGCAAACTATTTCTAGGAAGCCATTTACATTAACTCCTCCCAGATAGAGCATGCTCAGTGACTCTCAAGGCATCTTCTGGTGGTCTTCAGGGATGAAGGCTGGATGTCTTCCTCTCTCTGAGCACATGCTCTTTACAGAGTTCTCCACAGTTTCTAAAACATATTCCTGCACTCAAAAACACATTCCTGAACAAACTGGTTAGGAACCCCTTTTTGCTGAAAACATGATATACTCTGTCTCTGAATTGGTCTTTAGTCTCATTATTTATGACTCCCCTATCTTCACTTCTATATCTTCAAGGCTGTTCTGCTGTTATGGCTAAATTTTGTAGCTGCTCTCATGAAACAGCTCACACGGGTTCAGCCATTTTCTACTAAAATCCAAACCAAATCTATTCTGAAAACATGGAAATTCTTCTAATAAAATCATATTAATTCTCTTATGCTACATCTACATCAATCTACTCAGCATTTTACAATTCATTGAATCATTCTCAGAGAGGAGACTAGGTGTGGCTGGATCCAGTCTTAGTCCCAGACTTGGTCAACAGTTTATGGCTAAAGGATTATCTGTGCACAATCAATCCTTTATACTTCTTAGCTAAGATCACAAACTTTAGTGCACTTATTCCCAATTCACTTAGCGAGGAACTGTTTTGGATCTCTTGTGGCAAGGATTCTCTTGACCTTGAGGAGCAGCCTTGAGAGGCATCGCTGTCAAGGGGAGATCCTAACGTGAAGATCGCTGTCATTTCAGGAGAGCTCAAAGGGCTCTTGGACTGCTCAATATTTATGGAGTAAGATGATTGGTTCATAGTCATATTTAACACACCACACGCAGGTGCCAGTGGACACTGACCAGTGCTCTGCGCAAGGTGGGCACAGTAGCATAGATAGCCGTTGGCTATTGTGTTGTTATCTCTCAGCCCAAAATCACCGTGAGACGGATGGAGATATCTCAACCATCACCAATGGTTATCAATTAATCCAGATTTATGGGAAAAAGTCAGGCAAAGGTGGGGGCAGCAGGGGAAGCATACTGTCACAAAGAGCCAGGGTGAGGCTCAAGGGCAGGGCCGGCTACTGAAGCATCTTTGATTGGCTCCTATGCCTGTGACAGCAGTAGCATCACAATGGGGACAGGTATTACCTGAGGTTTGGCTGGAATGCAAGGGGGTTTAACTCCTGCCAAATTTTGTAATTGATGAGTGCAAAAGGCGAGTAATCGCAATCACTCACAATGGCACTGAAGTTTCCAAATTTCTTTGGAGGAAATTAAGGTCTGATACCAAGGGCCTCCCCGCTAATCTGCCTTTTGGCACATTGGAAGGAATTGCATGATAATTTTTTTAAAAGTCAGCTCATTGAATATTGTGATCATGAGTGGCCATTGTATAAATTAAATAGCCAAAAGTGACCTTTGAATGAATCCCTTAAGTATTACACTATTCTGCAGTTAATACTGTTTTGTAAACGGGAATGGAAAATGGGATGAGGTCCCATATGTGGATTTATTCTTTTAATTAAGAGAAAAATCAGAGTAGCAAAGGAATGTAATTCAATTAACCAAGAAATGTCTCTCTTTACAAAGAAAAAAGCGTTCAAGGACGTTGCTCTGCATGTAACTAAAACGTGCTGTAAAAATTTGTCATTAAAAGGAATTGACAGAATTAGATATTGCTACCACTGCCCTGATAATTCCTGCTATAGCTTCCTCTGAGCATGGAAGATTTAAAATAAGCTTAAGAAAAAAAAAGAAAAAACAAACAAGAAAACCCAGGTTACATTTCTGGTAGATACAGGAGCAACATTCTCAGTGTTGGTTCTCAGTGTTGAATAAACAAACGGGAAAATTGGAATTAAAACAGGAAATAGAGTGAGGACCACAGGGAAAGGGAAAACTGGCCATTCTTACAACCCCTGAATTTGCAATTTGGAAAAAAAATTTTACCTCGTGAATTCCTGTACATTCCAGAAAGACCAATACCCTTTCACGGATGGACTATCAATTGTTAAAGAAAACTAAATGCCTCTTACCATGTCACAGAATATGTCTGAATATCAGTAGAATCTACTGAATCTTGGTCCAGTGCCCTAGTCATCTCCTTTTATAAGACAGCTCTCAGAAACTATTCTAGAACCAAGGGACTTTCTAATGTTACGGAAAAGTTAGTTTTCTGTTTTGTAGGACCTGATACAAAGAAATACTTTAACTTTTTAAAAATATTCAGAAAATACCTACAAGAACAACTTTAGAACTTAGGGGCACTCATTTTGGAGATGCAAAAAAGATCCATAGTTTATTATCAAATTGCCAGGTGCTGGAGCTCAAATAGCATCATCTGAGAAATGTGGCCTAAATATATTTGCCCATTATGTCCTATCTTGCACATTCAATAGTGCTATGAGGTGGATATGCCTCTGTGTTCTTGTAATGACCTCCCCAAAGAAAATGAAAAGGCACAGAAACTCAAAGACCATTTTTATTAGCTCATAAATGAAAGTCATTAGCTTTTGTTATAGAGAAGGCATAAAGAAAATTCAAAGTGAGTAAATGAGAATTGAAATCAAAAGAGATTATAAATAACTTCCTTTCTGGCCATTGTGTCCTTGCAGGATGAGTACTTGCTTTCTAACAAGGTTTTTGAATCATCTCGGCAGCTTTCTGTCTTTTGCAAGTTCTGCTCGTTCCCCACTAATTGTGGACAGCTTCTTCCCGTAAGGACTAGTCCTGCTCACAGGACTTGATGCTCTTGTTTCTTTTCTTCCTATCACTCTGTGGAAGAGGCCTAATTCCCTCCCTCCTTTAGGGGCCCCTTAAATGGGTGAACAATCCAGTGAATGGGAAATGTTAGTACTCTGAAAGGCAACTGAAGATCATCACTACATCCCTTCATTCGTAGCAATACCTGTGGTGGATAGACTTTTAAATTACACCTCTCAGAGTCTTACAGGAGTAATAACAGAAAGGTCAGTGCAAAAAACACCAATTCATGGAAGCTGCTTCACCAACACAACTCCTCCAAATATTAGACCCAGGAGCTGTGGGCAGGGGGAAGGAGAGCAGGGTTGTCTCCAAGAGATATTTCTCAATAAGAATCACATCAAACCAAACCAAATCAAATAGTTGGATGGGTGGACGTAAGCGAGGAGGAAGGACCAGCAGAGACAATGAGTAATGAACTCACCACAAACCCAGTGCCTGGTCCCCTTGCATGGCTCAAGGGGAGGAGGACATAGAGGTGCCACAAGGGAAACTGAGCTCTAGAAGGAAGGTCTGGGGGCAACATGGTTTTAGAGGTGTTCTTCTTTCTCACTAGCCTATGCTGAATTTCATTGGCAAGAACTGAAATTAATGTCCCCAAGCTCTGGACCATCCATGGTCCATGGACTGTGACAGTAACTGCTGAGTGATCAGCCTGGCCTTAACTCAACCCACTAATCTCTCGTTCAATTTCCTCCCCAACCCTCGAGGAGGGGGAGTGATAGAGAACGTTGGTCAGAACGTGGATGGCAGCTAAGGCCAGCCAACCGCAGCCATCTGGAATAAACCCATGCTCCAGGAAGTCACACATCTGGATTTCCTACATTGTGGAGACCACGTTGGAGAGGATTCCCTGCAACAGACAGTTTGCTTTTGCTCTTGAGCTTCATGAGTTTTTTTGCAGAGGAAAAGGATCTGGGGGTGTTGGCTGACACTTGCCTGAACAGGACGCAGCAGCGTGCCCAGTTGGCCAAGAAGGCCAATGGCATCCTGGCTTGTGTCAGGAAGAGCATAGCCGGCAGGACGAGGGAGTTGATCATCCCCCTGTACTCAGCTTTGCTGAGGCTGCACCTCAAACACTGTGTTGAGTTTTGGGCCGCTCAATCCAAGAAAGACATTGAGGCCCTAGAGCATGTCCAGAGATTGGCAACCAGGCTGGTGAAAGGTCTGGAAAACAAGTCTTACGAGCGGCTGAGGGAACTGGTAAAATTTAGTCTGGAGAAGGAGAGGCTCAGGGGAGACATTATGGCTCTCTACAACTACCTGAAAAAAGGCTGTAGTGAGCTGGGGGCTCAGCCTCTTTGCACAGGTAACTAGCCATAGGACAAGAGGGAATGGCTGCAAATTGTACCAGGGGAGGTTCAGGTTAGAAATTAGGAGAAATTTCTTCTCAGAAGGAATGGTTATACATTGGAACAGGTTGCCCAGGGAGGTGATGGAGTCATCATCCCTCATGGTGTTTAAGGCAATGTTGGGTGAGGTACTTAGAGACATGTTTTAGTAAGTAATATAGGTGGTAGGGGGATGGTTGGACTAGATGATCTTGGAGGTCTTTTTCAACCTTTATGATTCCAGGAGTTGTCTGTTCAGCCAAGGTGATTGCTGCACTGCTTGCCGGACTTGCAGGCACAGTGGAATTGCCTGGTCCTGTGCTTCTGAAGGGTGGTTCTGAAAAACAGATCCGACTTGTAGACTCTTGTAGTGCAAAAGGCAGATTCCTGAGGCACACTGCTAAGTAGCTCCCTGAGAAGCTTCAAATGTGCTCTCCTGGAATCCAGGGTGACAACCTTTCTTCTTGTTGTGCTAAAATTTTAAACCCTACCTCTTTCTTACTGCTGCAGACAGCAGAGCCATCAACCATCACATCTCCCATGAGCCCTTCTCCATTGTCAAAGAGCAGCTGTAGAAGGGCTTCTTTCCTTGGTGCAAGGAGTACTTGTGACACCAGCTTCAGCCATTTCCAGGACGTGTCGGTCACAGCAGTCTGGTACTCCTAGCAGATACCTGGGGAGTTGAAATCTACCATAATGTCTGCCCACCCATGGATTTCTCCTCATTCCCTACAGAAGAACTAGCTCACCATAAAGTCAGAGGAGGTGTAGTGGAATCACAGGGTCACAGAGCGGTTGAGATTGTAAAGGCTGGCAGCTTTACATGAGGCGCCAATGGTTTACAGGCAACACATGTTTACATAGTTTCTGGATGGGCCTTTTCTGAATCCGTCCCAAGGATTTGTGCTCAGGGCAACTCACGACCTCTGCAGCTGCATGCAGCTTCTGGTAAGGGCTTGACTAGCCACAGCCATTGCCTGTTAATCTGCACCTGCACAGGCTTTGCAAACAGGCTGTCCAGGCTTCCACACCAGTTTACCTCACGAAAGCCAAATCCTCCACAGCATCTGTCTGTGACACCAAGCTGCTTTGCTTGCGTTGCATTTCCACGCTGCATTGCCACATGCTTCCCCGCACCTGGAGCTTTGCTTCCCTGACAGGGATCGAGCCCTGGCAAGGGGCTCAACAAAGGGGACTCATTTGCCTGGAGTGGGTTTTGGGAACCAGCCTGGCAGTTCTCAGAGCCAAGTAAAATCACTCTGCACCCCAGAAAATTCTCCCCTCTGGATTTCCTACACTGTGGAGACCATGTTGGAAAGGATTCCCTGCAACAGACAGGCTTTTGTTTGGGTTTGAAAAAAACACCCTTTGAAAAAAAAAAATTTTATGTTTATTGGGCTCCCACTGGCCATCACTGCAGAGCTGCTCTCCTCTGGAGCTTCCTCAGCAGCCAACCCCTCTTGAGGAAGGGGCTCACCAAAGGGCCTTGTTTGCCCAGGTGGGTTTTGCAGCACCAGCCACCCCTGTGCCCACATGATGCGGACAACTCCCTCCTGCCTCTCAGCCACAGCCGCGGCATCTGGCCCTGCGGCTACAGAGAAGTGTCACATGAAGGCCCGCTGGACAGCCTGCCAGGGGCTCTCCTCATGCAGCCGCAGTGCTGGAGCTCGGGATCGGCCGCTGTCCAGCTGGGTGAGCGGGTAAAGGTGCTGGGAAGGGCGGCTGTGCCATCTGCAAAGGCAGACTGTGGCACCTTCTAGAAATGTTTACTTCTTCCCCCAGAGCCACCGAGGCAAAAGGCTCCTGAGCAGGGAGCCGTGATGGCCGCCCTTCCCTGAGGGCTGACTGGTGTGCAAAAGAGCCCAAACACCCCAGACAGAAAGGTCCCAGAGAGAGGCAGGTCCAGAGGAGAGGCGGCTCAAGAGCTGGTGGAGAGCTGAAGCCCTTTGGGAAAGGACTCACGTTGGAGAAGTTTGTGAAGGACTGTCTTCCGTGGGTGGGACCCCACGGTGCAGCAGGGGGAGGGTGTGGAAAGAACGAAACGAACTTGCGAGGAACTGACCAAAACCCCTATTTCTCCAGTCCCTTCCCCTCCCTGTGCCACAGTGAGGGGGAAAGAAAGGAGTGAAATCATGACTAAAGTGAAGTCTGCTAAGAAAGGGGGTATTGTGGGTAGGTAGAGGTGTTTCAAGATGTGGAGAAGGAAAACAGCTTTTGAGGAACTGACAGAAAACCCCATGTCCCCAGTCCCTGCCTCCAGCCCTGTGCCTCAATGTGATCTTAAAGCACTTCCTCCCACAAGACTAAGAAGGGAGGGGTAGGGGGAGGTGCTTTAAGATTGGGTCGCACTTCTCATTACCCGACTCCGGTGTGCAGTGCAGTGTAATAAATTAGAGAGTTTTCTTTCCTTTATTCTGTTTTCAGTCTGTTTTGCCCATGATGTTAACTGCAGAATGATCTCTCCCTGTCCTTATTTCAACTCCTAGGCCTCTCAATATGTATTTTCTCCCCTGACCAACTGAAAAGGGAAGTGATAGACTGACTTTGGTGGGCGTCTGGCCTCCAACCAGGCCTAAACTACGACAGGAAGAGTGGTACAAGGCAGCTTGGTTTATAAGTAGGTGATAGTACTACTTACTTCTTTGTAACAGAACTACAAAATTTTTCAAAGGAGGCAATTGTTTAGAAATGGTGTCTTCTGTATCAGCATGTGGAGTACACTGACATGTCATCTCATTTTTACCTGGAAGGTAGCGTGCTCTGCTTGAAGAGAAAGCTGATGATTAAAGCACAGCAGAGCACATCCATCTATCAGGAAGGTTAAAATTAAGATCTTGTAACATTTAAAGGCGCATGAAGTAATTTCTTATGACAGAGGCTAATATATCTCAACTACCTGAAACCTCTCCACTGGCAATAAGAGAATGTGTAAACATTTTATATCTATCTTTAGTAGAGTTATTGTAAATAACGAGACTGCTATGCATGATTTAGCAATGAGGCCTACAACGCTATAGCCTGATAATGTACTTGTTTCTTTTTCCAGTCTTTCTATTTGTCTTGCATTGAGACACTAAGAAGCATAAATTAGAAAGAGCAATAGTGAAGACTTACCGCCCCCAGGTGTCTGTATGAGGAGTCATTCGATTACCAGGCAGCAATATCCCTCAAGGAAATACCTTCCTTTTTCTATCAGAGAAATCAGATTCTATGCTTTTATTTTAAGTATCTAAAGACTTTCAACTTCTTTTAGGATGTACAGTGTTGTTGCAAGAGTCAGAAATAATTAAGATCATGACTCAGGCACTGACCAAATGCCT
This sequence comes from Zapornia atra, assembly GCA_013400835.1. Taxonomy (NCBI): domain Eukaryota; kingdom Metazoa; phylum Chordata; class Aves; order Gruiformes; family Rallidae; genus Zapornia; species Zapornia atra. Next base: position 16,385 of record VZTU01016734.1, on the reverse strand, counting down.
AAACTGAGTTTTTCTCAAGAAATAGTAGTTTGTTTCTGTTTTACCTGGGACTGCACGAACTTTGAATATATAACCTGGATACAGCTAATGGTTTTGAACACACCAAGTCAGATCTTACACAGTTTACTTATAGTGACTCAGACAACACAACTGTGGCTAACTGTCAGAGGAGAAACAGAGTGAAACGAGAAAACAACAACGAAGTATGATTGACATCCCTAGAAGCACCATAAAATAAAATCAAATAAATAAAAGGCAAAACATGGAAAAGAAGGTATTTCATTTTGGTTCTCTAGAGGACAGAGGAGTAATGGAAACTACTTATACAATGAAACCACAAGAGAATTAGTGCTTTATGTTCCTTATTCTGCATATCCGTTGAGTTAATTCTCTGAACAGGATGCTTCCTGAATTTCCCATGTGGCATGTGAGTAGTTGAGCAGGGAGTGCTACTGAGTGACTGAACCAGGTGGGCTTCCAGCAAGATCCTGTGCTCTCCAGAGGGCTTGTGGAAACTTAGATTTAAATGGCAGTTGCCCTTCACTACTTTAGGACTCTTCCCCTGTCATCTGAAGGCACATCTGTGGTACTCGGACACAGTGTGCCAGCCTTGAGTGGTATCTTACAGGTCAGTGAGCTGAAATGCCTTTGCCAGTGCCTACGTTCATAGAGCCCTCTAATTACTCCAGTGCCAGAGGCTCATGCTGTAAGATGTCAGGGGTCCCTGTCAGTCCCATCTTGATAAAAAGCCACCACACCAGTATAGCATTTTCTTAATGTACATTTTTTAAATTTAATATGACAAAAGCATACATGAATAATGCTACTCCAGATTACTTTAGAAAAAGCTATTTATGATGCTTGCAGGATAGCCCAACTGGCCCAGGAACTGAATGGAAAGGTGTAGTTTGCAGGAAGCTGTGATACATCAGGTGGCATTCTTCCTTTTAGATATATAAAACCTAATGCATTCACCAGTATAAGACAGGGAACTGTACATAATTCACTGATTGCATGGTAGTTTAATCTATGCTTTTTAACATTTGAAGTTACTAAAAATTTAGGTATTTTACGGTTGGGTAACAATGAAATGATATTTCCTAACCTACAAGAACATGCCAAGCTGATTATGATCCTGTCTGCAGAATTTATAGTACATGTCATGCTGACCGAATTACACATGGAGTGTTAACACTCTATTTAGCAATCTATCAGCAGTTTGAAAGGGGTACAGTATTCTTAGTTAATTAACATAATTAACATAACTTTCATTAAAATGGTGCTATACTAATTCTAGAAGTATTTCCACTTAAGGAGTCCTTAAGTCTATTGGGTTGATTTGAGATTTCCCTGGGATGAAAGGTACTGTCTATATTGAAGATTTTATTCCTTAGTATCTCTAAATCTAAATAGGAAATGATACATACATATTTTATACTACGTGAGAAAAACAAAAGCAGTAAGGTTAGTAGAGGATAAAGCCCTATGTTTAATTTTTTTTTAAATGAGAGAAACAAAAAGACAGTCTATGAAATACAGTGCTAAAGCTCTGATGGCTTTATTTGCCAGCACCTTTCTGCTTTCATCATCCTATTCAGAACTTCTGTAGCTCTTCCCAAGTGCCCAAAATTAAAGCTCTAGCATTAAAAATAGAACTCCATAGTTTATACAAATCCTGTTTATGAAGTTCACAGAATCACAGAAGATTGAGGTTAAAGGGGACCTCTGGAGGTCATCTTGACCAATCCCCCTGATAAAGCAGGGCCACCTACAGCCACTTGCCCAGACCATGTCCAGACAGCTTTTGAGGATCTCCAAGGATGGAAATTCTACAACCTCCCTGGCTAATCTGTTCCCATGCTCATTCACTCCCACAGAGAAAAAGTGTTTCCTGGTGTTCAAAAGGATACTCCTATGTTTCAGTTTGTGATTATTACCTCCTGCTACGTGAGTAGACGTGAGTCAGACAAAGTCTGACTCAGGTTTCTCTGCACCCTCCCATCAGATATTTGTGCAGCTTGACGAGATCTCCCCTGAGCCTTCTTTACCCCTAGGCTGAACATTCCCAGCTCTCTCAGCCTTTCCTCCTATGTGAGATGCTCCAGTCCCTTTCAACACCTTAGTTACCTTTCTCTGGACTCCCTCCAATAGCTCCACCTCTCTCTTGTATTGGGGAACCCAGATCTGGACATGGTCCTCCAGAGGTGGCCTCACCATGCTGAGGAGAGTGGAAGGATCACCTCCCTTGATGTATGGTTAAAACTCTTTCTAATGCAGTACAGGTTAGCTGTGGCTGCATATGCCATGAGGGCACATTGCTGGATCCTGTCTGCCAGGATCCCCAGGTACTTTTCTGCAAAACTGCTTTCAGCTCTTAGGCCCCTTGCATATTTGGGTTATTCCTCCTCAGGTATAGGACTTTACTGTGCCCTTTGTTGTATGCATTGAGGTGTCATTTTTCCAGCCTGTCAAGATCACTCTGTATCACCACGACCCTCTGGTGTATCAGCCACTTCTCCCAATTCTGTGTCATCATTAAACTTGCTGAAGGTACATCACACCACCATCCAGATTATTAATGAAGATGTTGAACAGCATTGGACCCAGTGTTAACCCCTGGGGTACGCTGCTAGTTATTGGCCTCCAACTAGTTCACAATTCCCTGGGCCCATTCTTTCAGATAGTTTTCAGTTCTCCTTGCTGCCTGCTAACCCAGCTGATACTTCAGCAGCTTCCCTGTGAGAATCTTATGGGAGGCTGTAGCCAAGTGGGCAATATCCACAGCTCTCCACATATCTACCAAGAGTCCTTTCATCATAGGTTATCAGGTTGGTGAATCCATGCTGACTAGTCACCATCAGGTTTTTCTTTGTGCTCCTGGAAATGGCTCCCAGGATTCCATGACCTTACTGAAGTGTTATGTAAACATAATATAAAGGCTGTCACATGAGTGCAGATAGAAAACTTGCATAGAACAGCAAGGTTTTACCATAATTTAAACATGGGGAAGTTGCACTGAAAACAAAATCCTAGTTCCTAGCAGGTAGTCACAAGTGTTGTCACATTCATCAGTAAAAAAAGTAAAACCCCAATTGTTTATGCCTAGCAACCTTGCAGTAATAGGCGAATAACATTGCTGAGGGGCTTTCTTCTAAGGGTTCCAGCATTGTTTAAGACTATGCAGACATGCCGCTGGCTATGCACAGGAGCAGCTGTTTGGAACAGGGTTTGCTACAGACTGTAGGTGGTGTCCATCTGGAGGCTGGTGGGGAATGGCTGATCAACCATCCTTGGATGGCCTCACAGCAGTCAGCGGCACTTTCTGTGGATGAAGGGCAGTGAGAGGATCTTCTTGCAGCATGTCAGCAGGCCTTCACTCATGCCCACCTGTCCAGTGGGCTCTCCACTTCTGTTGTTTTTACATTGTGGGAGCTCCATAGCACAGAGGGAATTTAATTGTCGGGTGATATTAGGAATCAGTGACAGCTCTTTCCGTGATTCATTACAGATACTGGAAATATGATAACATGCTTGCAAAAAGACGTGTGATCTCTAGCAAATTCCACTGTTACTCAGCTGTATATTGTACAGAAAGAACTGCTTTAGAAGACTAAGGCAGTTGCCCACTCCTTGTTTTTCCTTCACGTATCTCTATATATACCTTCAGGATATTGTACTTCCAAGTATGCATTAGGAATAGGCATTTAAGTCTTAGCACATAACAAATCAAGTCATTCACCCTCCTTATCTTTTCACCATGAACTCTAGGAAATGCCCAGTGCGCAGGGTGTCCTAGAGATCTGCTGGTGATTCCTCTGTGTGTGTACTCACATGTGAAGTTTCCAGTATCTGCACAAGTTAAAAAATATTTGCTGGTTTTGGGCAGTTGGGTTGAGATGTTAAGGAATCTTGAAGTCAGAATTGCATAATTTACTGATGTTTTGTTGAAGCAGTTTAGAAGTCAGCCTTGTCCTCAGCAAGATGGCTGAGTGGATCAATAAAGGCTCATTCCAGTGATACAGAACAGAATATGTAGATAGACAGATTTAAAAATGCATCAGTTTGTCCTTTGTGTGTAAACAGATTAATCTGCTAAAAGAAAACAAAAGGGGGGAATTAGGAAGGTAACAGATCAATGTATTTATAAGAGAGTTTGTGTTCTTATTAAATACCGGGTTTTGACTAGATTTTTTTTAAATTTATCACAATTATATTCATAATAAGTACTTCTCTTACTGAGTTTGCCACTGGTACCAATTATTTGTTACAATATGTAAGATTTTTTTAACATAATTTAGGGAGATTTTTTTCACTTGTTTTAAAAGAACTTAAAAATATTAGTATCTTTACTAAACATGATTGTGAGATAAATATCATCTAGAAACTACAAGAATTTGTGACCAAGCTCTCTTAGTATCAGATAAGTATCTCAGAATATTCATGAGAATACGTGAGGCTTTTTTTAAAAACAGAGTCATGCTTCCTTATTTCTCTTGAATATATCTAACCCAGTTTATCCAGAGTTGATCTTTGACTTTTCAATAGCTTTGACGTCACTTGATCTGAAATCATTCCCCCTCTTTCTTACTTCCAAGATCCTAGATCTTTTAGTCCATATGTGAGCACCCTAGGACTTCATATTGCAACCTTTATGATACTCCGTTTCTGAAAATCCCCCTTCCTTTTGTATTTCAGAAATATATGTAGTTCTGCTATGTTTCCAGGCAAAATATTCCACTTTTACAGTCTATTTCAGTATTGCTGTTATTGCGCAGAAACTTCAGCCTGTTTACATTTTAGGATTAACCTGTTCAGTGTACATCATGTTCTTTTTATCACAGGCTATTACTGCAATTAATTACAAAGTAATTGTATCTTGTCTTCTGTCGTCAGACAAATTCTTTCAATATTGCATTACACGATACAGTTTTGTCTCTAAATAAATAAATGCACTGCTCACACTAACCTATTTACCCATTGCTTATGTAGAGAAATTATGGAAGGGGAATTCTTCACTTAGTATGCAACAATTTATTTGCCTGTGATTTAGCTTAACTTCATTTTGAAGGGGCCTTCTCTTTTTATTTGTTCATGGTAAAAGTATAACTCAAGTGTCTTTGCAAGGACTTTTAATCCTTCATTAGTAATCTTCCTCTTAAGATTTTTTACCTCATCATCTTATACCTACTAACAAAAGAGTCCTATAAAAACATTTTGTACTGCAGAATTACCAGATATGTTCCTGGTACATTCTATCTGCTTCTCAGAAAACAGACAAAAAAAATGACTCAATTTCTATAGCTCATCAGCTTTTAAGCAGGTCTTTGATTTGAAGTACTTGCTTCTGCTTTTGAGCTTGAGTCACGCAGTAGTTCTAAAAGAGATGCAGGAAAAATATAAATGTCTAAACAATTTACTGTCCTAGTTGTTGAACTATGAGGAAAGAGAATTTGAAAATTCACCCATAAGGGTTTTTTTTATTTCTGCAAAGAAACTTCAGCATGAATTGTCTCTCCCATAAAGCATATTGTACTTCTGCATTAAAAAATTTTAATGAAATAATAAGATTACAAAGAAGACTAAAGGATTATGTTTACATTCCTTATTATATACCTTCTCTACTTTCAATCAGTGCAAGAACTATGTGAAAAGAAAGAGCTCTGACATAATCCCTTCTAGGGAGGAAAGACCTCCCTCCTGATGTCAACTTATACCACAGACAGAACAGGGTTTTCAACTTACTATTTTTGGCCCAGCATTCCCACAAACGATGAAGAAAATTATGATGCATTACACCTTGTCCTTTATTGATCTTTCTGTGGTTATTGGCACTTTTGCTCCATGCCTGCCTTGATTTAGGAAAGCAATAGAGAAGCAAAGTAAATCACTATTTAGTAAACTTATATGAATCATTAAGAATTACTTGAGGCTTCAAAAAGCCCAAAACCCTGTAACACAGGTTATCAAACAGTGTTTCTTTCTCAAAGTAAATGTTTGAGAAGATACAGCATGTGCAGCTTTTGGCCTTCATATGTTTTTTTGTGGGTTTTCTTACCATTGAGAAAGTAATAAATCCTAGTTCAACATCACATGCTGAGGAGAGCAAAGAAGAAACAGTATGAAGACTGAGTAGCAGCTCCCCAGGACACACTCGCAATGTTTCTTAACTAAAGGTCTGTGTGATTCAGGTGTTGTATCTTGATGGATTTTTCTTGAACAAATATTATTCAGCTGTTACAGATAGTGCATAAGCTTTTAGCATCTACAGCATCTTCCATCAGTAAGTTTGAACGCTTGACTACAATTATGTGATGACTCTAATTTTGGTACTGGAAGAGGCTACAAATGGTTATTATGTATTCGCTGCCTTGGTGCCACTCACCATTCACTTTTCACATACAGGTCCCCAGAAAATCTCTGTAACAGTCACTTCTGGATGGAACAACAACATTCTACTGTTAGAAATCCAGAAATGGGTATACCAGGGACAACTTAATAGTCTACGACTCTATAGCCTATGGGGAGCATATGGTGGATTTGTGAAACCATGGGAGTGAGTAAAGAATGACTGTACCTTTTATTTTCCAATGTACAGGCAAGGAAACATTGAATGAAGCTATCGTGGAAAGGCTGAAAACAAACCAAAGGAGGTGGTCTTTTGCATAATGTTCCATTAAACTATCAGGTTTTACTGCTTTGAGCTGCTGTGGTCAGTGAAATTTTGCATGGATTCAAAAAGCTTATGAAGAAAGCCATGGAAAGCAATTTCCTTGCAAGCTGTGAATACAGAGATCGTGCATTTGGGCAGTAAGACATAGACCTTCCTGTTTTTGAAGGTTACAAGAGCATTTGACAAAAACACTGTATGCTCATTCTGGTCTAATTTTCTCCTTAGACATCCACTATGGTCAGCTTTTAGAGCATGTATAATGGATTAGATGGACCTCTGATCTATGCAGCCCTTTGGATCAGCACTCTCATGATTGCGGTTTGGCATCATTTTAGGGTTGGTTTTCTTTTTCTAGCCTTACTTTCTCTCAGCTTTTGCCAAAATTAAAAAAAACCATGAAAACTCAGATTAGCATCATAGTCTTTTATCAGGGACATCTAAGATGACAATTGCCTTATAAAGACTGCAGAGTCGTTTTGGTCTGTTGACCCCTAAAATGGGCATACTCTTCTAGCTGATGTGGGAGCTGCCAGCACAGTTAATTTGAGGTCTTTTAACTGAAAAATCCCTTTAGGAACATGTGTTCCTCTCTCTGCCAGGTCACTTGCCTGTGAAGCGTGGATGCTGACAGTAACATCTTTGAAACGAAACTGCCCTTCGGAATTACTGCAGCAAATGTTGCTATTACTTATAAAGAAAACTTTGCACAGTAGAAAGTCTCATCTGGTAAATACAGCTCAAATAAAACTTGCTGTTAGTCATTTTTTTCTTTCAAGAAAATGAAAATTAATAAGATGCATTCATCTGTATGTCTAGCAAGAACTAAAACTTGCCTCCAAATACATTGTTTCTCAGTATACAGAAAAGTCCCTTCTCTTTCTACACACCTAATTGTATTATTTCTTAGGTTTTACTAGGTAATAATGTAAATATGGCATGGGTCTTTTTTCAGCTGTATCCTTCTACAAAATTATTTGCATAATTTTCAATTCCAGCTGTGTTGTTGAGATAGAAAATGACATTCATAAAATACCATGAAGCCACCAAGTAGATTTTATGTATTACTATGTCTTCTTAAAAGTGCAATTTGCATGGCGATTCCTCTGGTGCAGGTACTAAGTACAACTCAGGAGCCTAACATTTTTGAGCATTGTTTCATTGTCCATTTTAAATTAGATATCCAATCCTGTAACAATAGTTGGCACTTTGAGTGTAGTAGATCCAGGCCAGAAAGGAGAAGGTGATAAAGTCTACATTGGCACATGAGATCTGGTGTCTGAAAGCGTGAAGCAAAACTAACACCATTATTTTAAAAGTAAGAGTCCACTTTAAAACTTATTTACATAAATGCTATCAGAAACTTTGACCTACCTGTTATAGCCATTTATGCTAGAACAATTTAAGAGACTGCAATTCCCACAAGTCAAGTTATTCTGTTAGAGATTATTGCCTCTGAAAAGTCTGTCATTTAAAAAGTCAAGGCCCCAGATATGACTTGATGGATTTTTCATTCACTAATGAGAAGAGGAAGTGGTGGATGACTATCATGACTGAGGACTGGTTTGACAGTGCAGCTAAATGGACCTTCTAGCCAGCTACAGTCAAGAAGGTTGACAATTAGGTGTGGACTGCACCCTCATTTCCCTAATTTTCATCAGTTTCTCCAATCCTTCCTGAATGCACATCTCATCTGTAAAATCTTTTTAAATAGAACTCCGTGATGGAAGTGTATTTATTTTTTAATAAATCATAAATTGTTATTGCTGTGTTAATGTATTCTGTACTCTATAAAACATGCACAAAAATGGTGATTAAAAAGGATGAGATTAAGACGAACTAAACACTTGCTTTGAAATAAGTTTTAAAAATTTTTACTAACAGTACCAAAAATATTTCCTTCCCAAACCTCAATGGACCTGTGCATACACCCCACTTTGGAGACCACTGCCCTTGTAAGTCAGTTTACAGACAGACCTTTTTTAGCAAACTAACCCTCCAAAACAGAAGGATTGATTACTTTTTGCTGGATGAGCTCTCTGAAAGAGGCTTTCTGAACAGAAACAACAGTGGGATAGGAAAGGTCATGTCTGAAACAGGGAGGTCTGACCATCCCATTTGTGGCAGCTAGGTCCTCAGATCTGAAACATCCACCCACTCCCTGCCTAACTGCAGGAAATGTGTCTGCCCAGACTTTTCGACTCTCTGCCCATTTTCTTCTCATTTGCAAATTGGCTCTAGTTAACCTTCCTCAGGACCAATTTAACTCCCCAAGCACAGCACTCTGTGTTACAATATTGTAGCCTAAGCCCTTGAACCATAGTGGAAGCATGTTCTGCAGATGTTCGGACACTCCAGAAGCAGGGAATTGTGAAGAGGATGATACAGCTCATCTTGATGTTCTGAGCTCCCTAGGAAACAAAGCTGTTACAGACAATGTTTAAAATCATAAAAATAACTTTTTCTACTGAGGTAAAGGTTAAGAACATAATTCCTCATTATAGGGATAGAATATACAGACACTTGTTTGATTTGTTTCTATCATCTATGCATAAAGAAGCAGGCAGCTCTATGTATCATTATTTAAGCCAGAATGCCTTTTTTCCTTCTCCCTATACTTTGAGTCTTCTACCCAGCCACACAGAGGCAGAGACATCACAAACATCACAAGCTAAGGAGCTAAATAAGGCTTTTTCTCTATCACATCTCAGCCTACCTCTGCTACTATGTACACAACATCACTTCTAGCTGTCCCTACTTCTGCTGGCTTTGTTTCACAGGTGCAGACAGCAGTTTGAGCCTACCTGAAAGCCCACAGGACAGCTTAGTACCTGCAGCACTGGATGATGCAATACCCCCTTTTTTTTAGCATTGACATTACATGTGTCAAAATTTACAGAAAAAATCATCATGCCGAGTTAGGACCCACCTGCACATGCAGGCTGTATTAAGTTTTCTGCCAGGAAATACTGAAGACAGTGGCACTTGGAAACTTTCTGCTATCATATTCAAAATGCACAACTGCAAGAACTGCCAGTGAGGTGAACTCCAGCATCCACAAAAACTAAGCTAATCTGTTTAATTTGAGCAGAAGCAAATTGGGGAAAAGGAACCTTTGCCTTTGGGAACTGGACACTTCCCACAGTCTAACTGCTTCCCGACCAGTAACAAGGCACATCTGTTCTTACTGGTCTATTGACACTGAAATAACTCAAAATTTCCAGCAGAGACAAAACTTCAGTTTTAAAGGAAACGATAATGGCAAAATGGAAATACAGTCATCTTAAAAACAGACAACTTGATCTGTAAACTTGGAAACTTTCTATCTGAACACTTTTTTTTATAAAATTAATTTCTGTCAGCTGATCTTGCTGCTTCAGTTCTGCAGTCAGAAAATAACATCCTTGTTCTGATATATTTCAACTTCCTGTATCAGATCATCCTTTCCAGATTAATTTGTTTGGATTGAGAAAACTATCAATCATGCAGCTTAATCAATGCATGCTACTCCTTGCAGCTGTCAGCGCTATCCAAAGTCAGCCTCATGCATATTAATGTTGTCATATTATTAAAGCTTTCGAACAAATAACATGATACCTGGTGGGACACTGAGGAAGAGAATATAAGACATTGGGACTAATAAGTGAGAGTGGTTTATACTAAAGAATGATCATGAAAGTCCTTTAATCATTTTCCAATTTCTGTTTCCTTGTGGAGAAAACCAGTATTAAAAAAACCCTCAAGCACATGAGTAACTTCAACTCCTCACCACTAAATTATTAACAATTTGATATTTCCCTCTTTAATTGCTGATGCATCATACAAATTACTGTTTCTGCACATTAGGCTGGACAGTAGGGAATCCCTTACAAACATATTGTGGTAGGATTTCATTCATTTTTTAAAGGCATCTGTGGGAATGTGAAGAAGGTTTTCTGAACTGCTGGTAAATTGGAGAAGACAGTAGAAATTAGAGTGATTTCATCGGTTAAGTCAGCAGAGAGAGGTGACTTGCAGGCTGCATGCTAGTATCTATGCTGCCTTCAGGTCTGTCAGCTAAAATTAATGACTCGCTGCAAACTAGAAAAGACTGTTTTCTGTGAGCTGCTAGGGGATAAAGCAGCTCTGCAAGGTCACATTCTGTGCACACTGTGTTCCTCATTAACCTCCGCCTGGCCTAATCATCAGAGAAAAACAAAATCCCACTGTAGACATATGATAAAAGGCAGCGATATCTGCTTGTATTTGGGAGACCAACAGGAGGTAAGTGAGCTCACTCTATGATCAGCTCAGCTAGATAAGAATTTGGTTGAGCAAACCTGTCTTGAGAGGAATTGGGAGAAGTAAACTATCAATATATTCCACATCTAAGAACAAAATATGGTCCTATGATATTCACATCACAACATGCATTTCTTTTTTTAAAACACAGATTTCATATGCCTTTTAAACTTGTTTTATTAATTTTCTATTGTCCATAAATATTACCCATAAATAAAAGTTACCTTTATCTAAATTGTTAAGACAAGTTTTGTTTTCTAAATTTAGGATTGGTTTGGGTTTTTTTTGGGGGGAGGGGTGTTGTTTTTTAGTCTATTTAGATTGCTAAAGGAGAGTTTATAACAGGAGGAAAGAGAGGAAAAAGAGCAGAGACTTTAGACTCTGACAGAAGAGAGTATATTTTGACCTTTAGCTGGGATACTTGGCCCAGAGTCAAAAGCTGTGTTCAAAAAAGCACCACATTGTGTCTTTATTTCCTTCAGATATTTAAAGGATAGATTGGAAAAGAATTGTGTTTCTTTCAAGGGATTGGGAAGAAAACACATACAGAAAAAAACTCCATAAACATTTTACAACTTAAAACATTGCAGACTAACAACAAGGTCACATAAAGATAAAAGAGTCAAGATTTATTTCAAACAATGCATGGTTCTTCAATACTGCAGAAAATGCAAACAACACATTCTTAGCCAGTGAGTTAGAAAATGTATACAGTTCACATGACATATGTTGGTATAATGATGCTGCCCTGGTTGTCAGCAAATTATGCCAGGCACTGTACATACAGTAACACAGTTGGTTTTCCTGTGAACAGTCTTCTGTGCAGACAGCTGCAAAGTGGCCAGGTTTTGGCAGCCCCTTGGAGCTGCTATCTTTCTCAGAAAGGAAGAAGCTCCTGAGAGTTCCTCAGGATCGTCTGGCTTTCTCACTCTACAGCCTCCCTGGCAGAATGCTGTGGGTCACATTTTGATTATGCAAATATTTTTCAGATTTGACCTATTATACCTCAAGAAATAGATACAGTAAATGAAGGTTGAGGTACTACTCTCTGGAAAAATCATGTTGTAAATAACAGCTCTGATAATCAGTATACTGCACAAGGACAGTGCTTTCCTTTTATTTTTTTCCCTATATCTTTCAACTTTTCCAGAAAGCATTATTTAAGGTAAGTAGTGAATTACAAGAGCTGTCTGCCATCCTCTTAATGTAAGTAGGACCTAGAGAAAGAACTTTATTGCTGTTCCTAAATTGACATACAGGGAGTCATTTTGTTGTTACATGTTTAAAAGAGTGAAAGCATACCAGGTAGCAGTGTTTCTCAACATATATGCTACATATTTCTGCTTTTCTAGAATGAATATGCTTGCTTATGGCCTTGTTAACTCCATTCTGGGAGGTCATGTCTTTTATATTAGGACAGCACATCACAAGCTAGCATGGTTAACGACTGTGGGTTATAATGTTAGAGTAACTCAGTAGTGTTTTACACAGTGATTCTGATTGGATCTGACAGGAAGAGTGTGCAAAGGTTTTGGAGAAGGTGATTATCTAAAATGTGCTATTCCACAGAACATTTGTGTGCACAGATATTCAGTCTCCTGCTGAACATCCAAATTCTTTTTCGATAAAATCTGTGATGCTGTAAAACAGTGGTGGAAACAAGTGGAACTGACCAGAGAAAAAGAGATCTACACCTTTGATAACTGATATAAGTTGATGGTTCAAGCTTTGCATCCTTGTCCTTCCTTGTTTACAAGGAAGAAAAACAGGTCCAGATTTAACCCGGTGCCAACTTCCATCATCTTCCTCTGTTGCCAAACTAGAAAGCCCTTTAGCTCAGGCTGTTCTCCACACAGAGGGTAACTTTAGCGCAGTCTTAAATCTGTATTGCTGCTGGGAGTGTCTCTCTGTCCATCTCCCCATGAAATGAAGAGGGAGTAAGGTAAATAGATGTCTAAGCCAGGAGATGAATGCCCAAGGTCAGGAAAGAAGACTTAGGTCTGAGAATCTACTGCTGCTGTTGTACTTCTCTAACATCCCACCCACTTCTCAGGGACATTTGTGTCTTCGGTCACACATTTCCCTATCATGAGCTAGCTGTCAAGAGCGACATTATCCCTTGTAGTTTACAACAAAATAAAATTATTCAGAAACTTCAACAACTCAGTCATTTGTACAGGAAGTGGTCCTACTTCCTGTGATGAGTGTCGTGGTTAGCAGTCTCTGAATGCTTGCAGAAAACCAACTGAGAATCAGAAGGGATACAGAAATTTGGGGGTATTAAATCATTTTCAGATCAGAAAACAGCAAGATCCCTTAAAAAGATCAGAATTGACAACAATATGTGTCCTATGAAGACCGGCTGAGAGAGTTGGGTTTGTTCAGCTGGGAGAAGGGAACGGTCTGGAAGATCTTAATGCAGCCTGTCAGTACTTGAAGGGGACCTACAGGAAAGCTGGAGAGGGACTGTTTATCAGGGAATGTAGGACAAGGGGCAATTTTAAACGAAAAGAAATAGATTCTAGGAAGAAACTGTGCCCTGTGAGGGCAGTGAGGCCCTGGCACAGGCTGCCCAGAGAAGCTGTGGCTGCCCCTTCCCTGGCAGTGTTCAAGGCCAGGTTGCATGGGGCTTTGGGCAGCCTGGTCTGGTGGAGGCTGTCCCTGCCCATGGCAAAGGGGTGGGACTGGATGGGATTTGTGGTCCCTTCCAACCCAAACCAGGCTGGGCTTCTATGAGCAATGAGCACGCGTCCTGCGTGAGTACCGTTTCGCTGTCTGGAGGCCCGGCTGTGTGCGGCAGGCAGGCGGCTGCAGCCCCCTCGTTAGAGTATCCTGGTGCCCAAGGCATCCCGGCTCCGGCCCCGGACGGACCTACAACCTCTGAGGAGTCGCAGGGCCCCAAACACTGACGACGGGCTCCGGAGACTGTCACCACTCCGTCCTTGACGTGTAGGGCTGCAAACAACGGTGGGAAGGTGACACCTTCCGGCCAAAGGAGAGATTTGCACAACCCCCAAACACTTTGGCTCCGGTAGAGCAGGGATGACGAGGGACCAATTAGTGCCTCCCCTGCAAGTCTCCGTTTACTTTTAAAATAGTGATACCGAATTGCTTTCCGCTGATATCACTGAACCTACTAATGCCGGCAGTCTTCGTGCCCTGCTGCTGGTACCGGCCACTGATGAGTGATAAGTGTGTCGAACTAAATAAATGAACTTTTAGAAGTGAAAAACACATTCTGAAACTATTCTTGATGAATATTCATTACCTAAAGGGACGAAGAGACTAATATATCTCTAGTAATGGGGGGTAATGGTGTCTTCGTTACCTCATTCTGATGCTGTGTGGAAAGCAAATAACTGACTGAACTTCCCGTGCAATACAGAGTTTCACAGATTAATGCACAGAGAGCAAATTCCAACACCTAACTTCTTTCACTGACTGAAAATGGGTGGGCAGGTTAGGCTGCTGCATGTCTGAGGCATTCCTGGTTCTTCTAGTTCAGGTAACCTTTGTATTATTCTTCCTACTTACTGAATTTATTGTAAGCTTTTAGAAAAATCTCCATAAGGTTTCCCTAATTTAAATGTTTCCTATCTGTATAGGCACTGATGAGTAGAATTGGTGGTGGGAGCAGAAGGAATTGACTAACAGGGATTGTTTTTTTGGTTCACTCAGCCATTGTGGCAGTCCTGTCCCTTTTGAATCGAGACTATGAATTTCTGCAATGGAAAAATACTGCCCTCTTAAAAATGGCCTTAACTCGGTGATTTTCTTTGGAGTACTTTAAAGAGGTTTTTGCCAGAAATAGGGAAAATTAAATGGGCTGGCATCTTACTTTTTCACAGGCAAGGTGGCTGGGATGTCAGATATTAAAAAGAAAAAATCCTCACAAAAGAGAAACAAAACCATATAATTTTAGTAGCATATTGACAACCAAGTATCAGACCTTGCCTGTGCTCCTAGTTAGGTGTCTTGGCGCTTTGCCATTACGCTTAATTTCAGCAGAGTGTACTTTATGTATCTTTCTCCTTTGATTATTCACCAAACTGTAAGGAAATCTTTCTCCTTATAGGATTGTTTTTCAGAAGTTCTGTTAATATTGACTCCTTGCAGAAATTTTTTTTTCTGCTACATTCTTCTCGCCAATAACCCTCACTCTTTCAACAAAACACTGCCCCAAGTCTCATCCTAGGCTGTTTTGTTTTGGGGTTGTGGTTGGGTTTTTTTCCCTTCGGACCATGTTTCTGTGATTCCTTTCGTTCAGTGAGGGTGATGATGAGTAAGTCTTTATAACTGAGTGGTGTTGGACGGTTTCAGTGAGAAATTGGATGACAGCATGTGTGCAAGTGAAATTGCATCAGCTCTTTCTTCACTATCATTAGTGTTAAAGTAGTAACAAGTGATCAGTATTTTTATTCCAGTTACCAGGTTTTGATAAACATGATACAGGATTTGCTTTGTTGGCACTTTTAATTTAATTGTCCAACAATTTAAACAATTTCCTGAGGAATTCACATCAAGTGTCGTATCGTGTTTCCTGACTGGCTTCACCCTGTCGAAGTAACTTCTCAGCTGGCTCAGTCTCTGCAGTTTAGGGGTGCACAGTTTGCCATGTACCCTCGTGCAGCAATCACTCAGCACTGTGCTACGGGAATTCCCTTTCCAACGTTGTGAGTCACCTGTTACTGAAACTCATGGTAAGTAGGGGCAAGCCATGAGAAGAGAAAGACTTAGCTCTCTTTACAAGTGATTTTTTTTCTGTCATTTTGACTATTGCAGAAATAGTTCTCCTCTTGTTTCTCCAAAACAACAATACTATTTTTTTTCTGGGTAAATAAATTGAAACATAGGGTACCTTTGCTGGTGAAAACATTGTATTGACAAATGAATCAACAGAGTTACACCACCCAGCTCCACACTTAGATTTATAATTTGACATCCAAACTCTAGAAAGGAACTGAAAACTAAAACCATGTTGCACCAGTGCCCTAAGTGCCTTGTCTGTGATTTGGCTTCTTTGTCCATGGGTTGGCCTGTACATTACCAGGCTTGCTACCAGAGGATGGGGTGCACTTGTCCTCAAGGAGTAAAAGGAGAGTCCCCAAGAATCTAGCAGGGCTGATTAATAGAGCTTTAAACTAGGGAGGAGGAGAGGGACAAAACCAGGCTTGACAAAAAAGAGCCTGGGAATGGCACTCCAGTGTTTGAGTGGTGGTGCGTTGTCAATGACCCTTGGTCTGCCACCTTAGAGGAAGTGGGGTTTAGTACTTCAAGTGGAAGGAAAGATGTAAAATCACTGTTGAATTAGAAAATTTAGCAAGCAGTCACTTAGGAAATGGAGTAGCTGGAGTGCTGCTATGGCCAGTTGCAAACTCTTCAGGTGGGACAGGCAAGGAAAGAGAGGAGCGGCGGTAGCCATCTGTTAGGGAGTGTT
>VZTU01016732.1:1381-13043 GCA_013400835.1 Zapornia atra | reverse complement strand
GCCCTATTTAAATGAGCTTTTAGTTTAAGTCAATGAGACTAATCGCATGACTAAAGATTTAGACACACATTTCCTTAACAAATACCTATGGCACTTTAAGATTTCCCTCTTTCCTCCTTCTTAAGTTACTTCCATCACAGCTCTACTGACAGAAGAAGATATCTGGGAGCTCTGCAGCCACCTCAGGGAAAAGTCCTGCAGTTTGTAGGGGAAAGTGTTGTCTTGGATCCACGTACAAAGTCTAGTGTTGTATGTCAGATGTTTTGTTAAATTAGCTCCTTTCTGAAAAATTTATTAGGGTTTCCATGGCTGAATCGCTTTCATTTCTTCCTCACTTTCCACAAAGTGGATGACTGTCATAAGCAGCTGCTTATGTCTAATAAATGCCTGAGGAAAGATGTAACCTTTGTCCTTCCACCATCCACAAAAAGGGCTGGATGAGGGCTCATTACCACTCTAGCACAGCATAGGAGGCATAAGACTTTTGACCTTAGACAGCACTTTGGAGCCAAATAATTGTTAGAAGCTACAGGTGTATGAAAACTCAAGTTATTTACTGTTTGGGCCCAAAATTATCTTATCACTTACACTGTCTCATGTTGGGTCCTAATTAGGAATGGTGGCTATTTTGGTGGTATCAGTTATTTTATAAAAGATATATGTACATGTATTATCATCAAACCCTTAGTTTTGTTGCTTCTTGTCCTACTATGGGTTTAAACTTGGTTAGAACCTGGTTAGTCTCTCCCAAAAATATGATGAAAGCTAGGCTTTTTTTTGGCAAGATGTAGTGAAAGTAGTTTTTCATTTCCTAGCTATTGTTAGCACACATAGGAACTGCATCAGACCGGTCAATTCATTTTGATACTCGTGTTCTTATTGCCACTTGAAAAATAGAAAAAGCTATATTTCAGGTCCTGTTTCAGGCAATGCTTTACATATGGTGAAGTATCCTTCAAAATAACAGTGAGAGAAGACCTACACACGTAATAACTTTATTCTATAAGCAATATAATTTGTAAGGCTTTGGGTCAGAATTTTGGTCTAATCTATAGGAGGAGAAAACTATACCATGACAGAACTGCTAGGGATTTTCTTCAGCAGCTTTTCCCTGTGATTTTAGGAAAGTGATCTATTTTGGCTCAGTCAAGGCAAAATCTGAAAATTTCATAGTGTCAAAGATTATATTCTGGAAGGATGTAAAGGCAAAGATATATAACCTAATCAGTTTGCTGAACAGCAAGTGTATTTCTTTCAAAGTAAATAGCTTCTGCAAAATATTATTTATATAGTTCTTGCAAATTGGTTTGAAGTGTTGTTTAGACAATCTTATTATGTATAAAGATAAAAACTTCCATCAAGAAATTATGCAAAAGAAAATGGACACACCAGCTGGATAAATCTATCATACATCGGCAAAAAGCAACAAGCTCTTTTAATTAGCTGAGTGAATGTAGTTTGCTGAATGCTGAAAGCACAGACTCCCTCATATTAAAATGTGCCTAATTTTCTGTGAAAAAGTCCCATCTGAACAGCCCTGACCATAGTCAATCATACTAAAAGCCACTGGTGCTTAATTTGATTTACCAATATAAAATGCAAATGAGGTGATTAAGTGGAGTGGCAGACATAGTAGGGCCTCTTTCAAACCATCAAGTTAAATGCAAGCAGACAGCAAACTGGCTGTGCAAAGAAAATTTTAGCATATTCGTTTGATTAGTGCTACAAAAATTTAATTAGGTTGGCTAATTACTTGACAAATTGCTCTACACTAGAGAAAAGGCAGTGCATGTTTTATTCCTGCAAAAACCCTGTGTGTATTTTAGCCCAAATGCTATCTGCCAATTTGCAAAAGCATTATTAAATGAATGAAAGATGGTACAACAGTCTCCAACAATGGCAAATTGTATAATGCATATAATTAGACAAGGCACACACCACTATATCCATATGTCCATGATCCCTCATGTCTAAAAATATTTAACACAATATTTCTAGGAAAATACTGTCAAAACAGATTATTACAAGGCTGTCAGTTCTTCATAAGAAGCAATATATAGGAAATACTCATTAGTGGAAAATACAGCTCATCCAAAGCAGAGCCTCTTCACCCAAATGAACTCTATCAAATGCAGTAACTGGGATGCACTTTACGTGTACCTTGCTAAAAGGAAATAACAGTTAAGGGCGGTATCTCTGTATCTGTTTATTGCTAAGCAATGCCAAGAACATTAGTTATCTGGGAAAGGAGAAAAGACAAACTTGGATGAATTTCACATTTTACAATTTTATTGGTGTGAATAGGCCGCATTAGAAGAACACCAGGACTTTAGTGTAGAAGAGCACATTTCTCTTTTCGCTTGTCTATTTGCATTCACACGCCACGAAAGCTGCCAATTTTTATTCAGGAGACTGCATTTGCTTTTCCTGGCATTCATTGTAACTAATCAGCCTTTACTGACTCAAACATCATGATAATATAAATAGATACCCACTTTATCTACTCAAGTGGAAAAAATAAGTATCATATTATATAAACATAATGCATTGCAATTGGCAATTAGATACTGCATTTAACTCAGGCTAAAACAATATCTTAGGAAACCAAAGGATCCGTGAGATCTCTTCTAACAATCATCATACATGTGCATGCAGGCATCAAATATTATTTCTTGCAATTAGCAATTGTCAACTTCTGTTCTACCATACCAATATATTTTTAAAGGTACAGCCTTAGTGAGGTGTCAAAATCCTTAAATCAAATATAATTTAATGTTACCTCCACCTAATTATTACTGTGTGTGATCAGGTTTGTTTCTAATGTATTGTCTGTTAAAACAAATTTCGGTTTCATAGCAGTTTGTCTGAATAATTGTGAAGCTTACATTAAATAGGAGGCTAAACAGGTTTTCTGATGATTTTTAAAGGAATGTAGCCAAACCTGGTATTTCATTTTTTTATGCTCTGATACTTCAAAAATCCTGATTTTCAGAGGATGATGCTCACTGGGGTAGTTAAACCCCTTGTGAGAAAAATAGAAAGATCTAAAATCCCTTTTCACTTAAAAAAAAATTCCTGTTTATACTGAAATAATACATGAAGAAGATAATAGTTGTTAGATTTCAAAACCACTCAGATGAGGATAGACAAAATTGCAGTCAGCTGCACTGCTACAGTCTTCTTCCACAGAAGCACAGGAAAGGCAATGCATAGGACTAGGCATGGGAAGAGAGCTCTGGCATCAAAGCAACTAGCTCTAACATGCTGTAACATTCAATAGTCATCAACACTGAGGTAGATGTTAATATTGCCTGAACATTGAGTGAAAGACATCACAAATTAATTATATGAGTCTGAGATTTGTGAAAATAGTAAATATAAAGGGAAAAAGAGAGGCTTAACTTCA
This sequence comes from Zapornia atra, assembly GCA_013400835.1. NCBI lineage: Eukaryota > Metazoa > Chordata > Aves > Gruiformes > Rallidae > Zapornia > Zapornia atra. Next base: position 9,637 of record VZTU01016732.1, on the reverse strand, counting down.
ATCTTGTTCTGTCATGTCAACTGTAGGTATGAAAAACTCAGTTTTGTCTGAAACATTTCAATAAACTGGAATTTTGGACTGAAGTCTAGACTGAAAAATTCACCATTTTTTTGAGGAAAAATATCTAAGCAGATGTTGAAAGCAGAGCTTTTAACTATTCTTTTATTTTGGCCTTGAGCATGCTGTGACCACTGCATGTACATGGAGGTGGGAAGAGTGGAACATCTTAGGACTAAGTGAAAGAAGAGGGACATGAGGAAAATAAATTACCAACTTGTTTTTCTCCTCCATGCTTTGTGACAAGTAAACTGGAATTGTTTTTAGAAACATTTCAATTAACTATGCATTGTAGAATAACTATGTGTAGAACTTTATGTAGAATAAACTAGCAGGATACAGGAATACTTCATTAGAGTGTGTGCTGCAGGCAACAGCTCTTCCTACAGCCAGTGTAGACCACAGTACCTTAAGGAACTTACCAGTACACCATAACAATCCTCAATCTTATTTAGAAATGTTCTTTAATGATAATTTTGGTCCCTCTCCCCATATGTGCACATAGTCACAGTCTCCAGACAGCCCTGGTCCTCTCAAAATCTCCTCTTTCCACTTTCATGAAGTACAATGATTTGTTCTCCCAAATCCTTCCTACACCCGCAGGTCCCAGATCTCTATACCACCCTGTGAGGTTTAGACCTAGCCATGTACACTAAATCAGTGTAAACGAATCACCTCCTCTCTAGGGGAGCTTCTATGAGAATTCTGGGAGAGGGTGTAGAAAAATGACAGGAATGACACCTGTACTGGGGAACAGAGGTCAGAAGGGATTTGTGGGGCCTAGTCTCTCCTCTTGGTATACGTGCAGTACCCTGAGTGGCTTGTGCAATGCCCTTGAGATACCCTAGATGGGTCCAGCAAAGAGAGAGAAGCCCCTGGAGCTGGCAGCAGAGCCAGCAGGGGTAGGACTGTCTATGAGGAGAGCTTTCATTTAATCTTTTTGCTTTGACTGTACTAGGTGGGCATATGCTCAGAACAGTGCTTATCCTAAAATGACAAATGTGCCAGTACAAAACAAAACTCTGGCAAGTAGAGACTTTCCTGTCAGCTTGATTTACTTCTCATCACCGCCTTTATCTGTGTGAAACAGGGGAACAAACAAACAAGAAAATAAGAAGCCTAAATGTTTGAAAAGACATTTTCTGCAGCAGAAGTGAACATAAAAGATAACAGGCAGTTTTCCTATTCTGATAAAAAGAAACACTTCTTAAACAAAGAAGAATTCAATTATTACTTAGATGAGACAATTAGAAGCTGGACCTTGCTCAAGACAAAATAGATATTCATTTTCATTATTGTTTGATTTTATAAAGTAATACTTGAAACAATTTGCAATTGTTAAGGAGACGTACAGCCCTGAAACTGACATTAATGAGATTAACAAAAGCTTTGGTTTACATGCAAATGACATAGTTGGTACATGAATTTTTACCTTACAAATTTTTTAAAAAACACTATTGATTTATCGAAGGAGTATCGTTTAAAAAAAAAAATTGTATCACTGAGTTATTTACAATTTATGCCCAGGAGAAAGATGCTAGACCTGGTTTGGACCTATTCTTAGCTTCACATAGTCATGTAAATTTTTTTTCCCCATGTTTTTGTTTTATATTCTCTCTTTAGGATTGGCTCCTTTTCTTGGAGACAAGACACTGGACTAAACTGGTATACCATTCCACTCTTTTCTATATAGCATGGTGACAAGACCTAGGTAAAAAGCTTGAAAAACTGCATTTTATTTCCTGTAGGTCCTGGTCTGTTAAGGATATGTTACTTTAGCTTTGGCAGAATGTCACTATGTTGTTGTAGAATAGAATGTTGTGCTATGTGCAGTTAAGATTTACATCCAAAAATTAGATTTTTGCTATTGGCTTCTGGAATCAAATTTTGGGTCCTACATGACATTATAGAGACGCCTTAGTTTTTTCAAAGGAAAAAAAATAATATTAATTTGAGTATTTTATCAAATTAGTATCTTAAGTATCTCACTGTGTATCATTCTAGATAAAAGGTGATACCTGGGAAAGTGTACTTGTATGACAAATATTATTACGTGATTAAAGTTACTCTATCTTGACTCACTTTTTCAGGCCCTTCTGTTTCTGCTCTTTTTGCAGAGTGGTGGCTTACATATTATTTTTTCCCTACTGACATGTATTTATATATAAATAATACTGTTTAATCCTGAAAAGCCATTTCAGCACACAGCAGCAAAATCTGGTTCTACACACACTTGTGTTACCTCTGTAAATGAGTCGAGACATTTGGAAAGGGCCACACTAACAAAAGACCACCTGTACTGAGAATCTGAAAGGAAACAGTGAAGTTTAATGCTATCATCATACATAGCATACTCTAATCAGTCTCTCCTTTCATGTGAATTTGAAAATCCTTCTTACCTAGAAGTACTTGCTAAAGACAATTATGCAAGAGCAAAACCACGCAGTGCTACTGCTGAAAATTGCCAATAGATTCTGAAGTGTTTCAAACAAGGATATATTAGATTGCCTATGCACTCGTAAATTATAATAACAGAGGACAGCAGGCTGATGAGAATAAACAAAAAGCTTCCTAAGCAATGCACCTAATAAACCACAATCATAAGTTAATTTTTCAATGATGGTCTGCAATCTATGCTTGTGCCTGAGAAAATCCCTGTTTTCTTTTATTTCTCAATATTCCCTGAAGTATTAGTTACAGAATAGTGTAAAAAATTTAGAGTTTTTCATGATAATAGCAGGATTTCATTTCAACTCCTGAATATATTTTAGCTGTTTAAATGAATATTTATGATGTTTGGAGTGACCGTTTGCCCACCTTTGTAACAACAAAGAATTCTACTTTACATGTGAACAAAAGTGCATTGTATTCCATGAAATGTTCTGGTTTTACATTTTGTACACTGCAATAGAGGTAAAAGCATGTGAGCAAGCTCTGAACATTAAATTATGAGCCACAGTTTGTTCCCCCTTTACACTGGCACAGATCTGAATAAATTTGATGACTACAATAGATTTATTCTTGGTTCAAGTTAATGCAACTGAAAACAAAACTTTGGCCCAATACAACTATTTTTTTTTAACTGCAGGGTTGATATTACATAACTTGGGCAACAAATTTCAATGACTGTGTTGCAAATGAAGGAGGAAACGCAGGTGATTGGCTTACCCTTGTAGTCCTTGTACTTGCTTATGATAAACCCAATCTTCGTACATACTGTCTTATTAATTATTAGTAGTAATTAGAAAGTATTACTAATACTTAATTAAAACCTTGCTTCCTTCTAAACCCAGACAACGTTTCTGGAATGAACATGCCACACCACAACCACATGTGTCAGTTAGGGCATGTGGTTTAGTTCTCATTGACAGACTCATTTCAAAGTACTGATGTCTGCCTGTCTTATGTGCAGGGACTTAATAGCAATTGCTGGTAGCAAGATAAAGATAAAGATAAAGACTCAATATCCTGGTTATTTTTCCCAACTTGGTCTCGTCAGTCTGATTGCATTTTAACCTTCTACAAAGCTGACTTTTAAACTCCCCTGGCCTTAATCAAAATATTTTATCTTAAAGGACACACAATATAAACTTTTTTAAAGCTTATGACAGGATTTGAGATCAGATTTTTAAGAAAGGAATGTTGTTATCTCATCTTAAAAGCAATGCATCCCTTTGGGCCCAGCACTGGATCACGAACAATCATCTCAGCTGTATGGCTAAAACCCACAGAGATGGAGAAGCTCTATAGGTTTCTGAGGCTTCCAGAAGACACAAAATTCTGGTTCTGCACGTGTCCAAATATCCGAGTTACCACAACACTGAGCAGCCAAGAAAAGGAGCAAAAGTGATATTTATCTACCTGAAATCCTGAATCATTTACAGGAAATGTATTCAGAGTGCCAAATTACTATGAGACATAAAAACACTGTTTTGTGTTTCAAACGAACACACTGTATGTGAGATGTGTGTAAGGTACAGAAGTGTGTGAAAGATAAATGATATAAGTATTATTTGAAAAATTGTTGAGCACGTCTTAGAGAATATATGTGTGTGTGTGTGTGTCTGTATGTGTGTGTGTATGTGAGTTTCCTGCCAAAACAGGAACTTGATAGATTTGAAAGGTAACAATTTGGTACATTAGTGTGATGTTTGTTAGTTTTTTTCCTTGAAGTTGCTCAGAAGACTGAGGAACTGTTACATTTTCTTTCATCTATTAGAAGATAATGGGTGCAAGACTACAAAACAAGAATGTATTGAAACAAACTGAAAAGAAAATAATTCTTGTGCAAGCACAGTTTAGTAACTGACAGAGTCAAACCAAAGATGTGGTCAGGAAACAATGGTGGGGATCAGAAGAGTCATGTGCCTGAAAAATTGAAAAGAGAATTGGTGGTAGAATAAGGAAAATAATAATAATTGAGGACCATTCAGTGTGTTGCTTTGCTTCCCTCCTTGCCCATGGCAGAGGAGTTGGAACTTTAAGGATCTTTAAGGTCCCATCCAGCCCTAACTATTCTATGATTACAATGTCAGGACAAGGGAGAACGCGTTAAAGCTAAAAGAAGGAAGGTGTAAATTAGGTATTAGGCGGAAGTTTTTTATAGACAGAGTGGTGAGGAACAGGCTGCCCAGAGAGATGGTGGATGCCCCATCCCTGGATGTCTTCAAGGCCAGGTTGGATGGGGCCCTGGGCAACTGTGTGTAGATCCAGGACTGGAGGTTGGTGGCCCTGCCTGTGGGGCCCTTGGGGTCCCTTCCAACCCATACCATTCTATGATTCTATGATTCCTTGTATAGTTTCTACCCCTTTCTTCTTTCCACTTCTTTTCCCTGACTTGACGATCAGCTTTAACAGACATGTGGTATAACAAATAGAGGAAAACAGAGAGGTCTATACCCTTCATATCATAGTGCCTGCTGCTGGTAGAAGTGTCTTGGGAAGTAGGAGGCTGCATGGGGTGGCTCTGGCAAAGTGTTGGCAGCAGGGACTTCAGGGGTTGCCTCTGTGGGAAGAGGTTGTGTCTGTCCCATACCAGACACAAAGGGTTCCAGCTGTCTCCAAAGGACCCACCACATGACATAGCTGTGGAGCTCAGCTAAGTCATGTGGTCCCTCTGGGAAAACATACTTAGGAAAGGGGAAAATTATAGACAAGCAGAGAAGTGAGGGACAAAAAAAGGTGAGAATCAAAGAGGGAAAGACAGTGTTCCAGACACCAGAGCAGATAGTTCCTTCAGTTTGTGGAGAGACTGGGCTGGAGCAGGGGAAAATGTGAGGGTGTAGGAGCAACAGAGAGGTGCTGTCATGGACTGGCTGCAAGCTCTATCCGCATCCCCCTGTGTCACTCATTGAGGAGAAGTAGAAGAGTTGGGAATGAAGGAGTGAACTTCAGCCTGTGAAGAGAGTTGGGAGTGGGGGGAGGTTTTATTTTTTTTAAGTTTTGCCTTTATATTTCACCACCCAGATCTATTTTAATTAGCAATAAATTAAATTAATTTTCCCTCAGTTGAGTCTAGCTTGCCCATGAAGGTAACTGGTAAGTGATCTCCCTAACTTTACTTCAAACCATGGGCTTTTAAAGTTTATTTTCTTGCCCTGCCCTGCTAAGGAGGACGGGCAGAGAGAGATTGTCTGGGCCATTTGGTCGTTAGCCAAGCTTAACCCACTACAGGGGGTACAAGTGTAAACTTACTAGGGCTGGTGATGGCCTGGAAACACGTCACAGCTCATGGTTTAATAAGAAACCATAATGTGGAAAGTAAACTATAGCATATTTAATTGAAACCATTATAATTAAGATTAGCAAAAGGTCAGACCACTATGCTTTGGGTTGGATTTGGTCAGTCTTTGGGGATCTTATTAATGTTTCTAAAGATCTTAAATGTGGGACACAGGGGGAAATGGCCAGCCTCTTTTCAGTTGTCTGTGGAGACAGGACAAGGGGCAATGGCTTTAAGTTGGAGCACAGGAAGTTCCGCACCACTATGCAGATGTCACAGTGAGGGTGACAGAGCACTGGCACAAGCTGCCCAGGGCAGGTTGTGGAGTCTCCTTCTCTGGAGATATTCAAGACCCGTCTGGATGCCTATCTGTGCAACCTGTCCTAGGGATCCTGCTTTGGCAGGGAAGTTGGACTCAATTAACTCCGGAGGTCCCTTCCAACCCCTAAAACTGTCAATCTGTGAACTCAGCACACAGATACTCTGTAGCAAGTCTTAGACGCTTGGAAAAAAAGGTGCATTTGTAAAGATAAATTCACAATTTACCCAAATTTAGGCTTCTGCATATGTGGCACCTGAATGGTGTGTTGAATTTCTGCCCTTCAGCACTGCACAGTCCTTTCTGCCCTGGAAATGCTGGTTACAAGGAGGCTAAACGGCAGCAAGAAGGGAGGAGGGTGTGCTGGAAGGACTGCAGCTCCTTGGTATACTCGGGCACATCAAGCTTCCTGCCGAGCCTCCTGCGGTTTGTAGCTCTGGCTGTTGTCCTTCTCTGCTCTCTCACTCTCCCATGCTACCATGGGTAGCTCTGCTGCCTTTATGCTGTCATGCAGGTGACTGGCCTTAGGCAGTGAAATGGTTTGTTGTGTGTTTTATGGCCCTCCAGCTAAATCCCTAATCCGGTTTACTCAGGAATGGACTGGAAATAGCTGTAGTATCTGAACGACCATGTGATTTTTGTGCTGTTAGAGACCTGGGCAAGTGCCGGATGTTCATCCCATGCCTTGCTTTCTTGGGGGAAAGAGATGGGGACAGTTCTCTGCAGACCTGATGCGTCTTACACAACAAAAAAAGTCTTTCCTGTCTTTCTCTCCCTCCCAGTGAAAGATCATTTCATGTTAAGTGATGTCTTGCTATTAAAAATACTAATTGATACAAACCAGGTTCTGAGATTAAAGCAGAAAATTGAAAAATAATGTCCTGAGGGTATTTTTTAGAGAAAGAAATAGCTAAGAAAGGTGGAGAAGAGGCAAAAAAGTTTAGCCTTATCCAGATATTTAAGTGATTCTTGATTACTGACTGCAGGCCTGTATTAAATTATAGTTTGAAATTTAAAAGAAGAAAATTTATATGAAGTGATTTTTCTGGTGTAACTACACACATTGCGTAAAGAGGCAGCTAAGCTTTGTTCACTTCCCCTCTGTACTCTAAGTGAAAGTATCTTATCCATAATACTGACATTCAGTGTGGGTGGTGTAATTCTACCCAAGGCTATTTGAGGACCCCAAAGGTACAAATGGTACCTTTGACATTGCAGTCTTGTAATTTCTGAACTACTAATGAATGGCTGAACCTACTTCAAAGATGCAAACCGTTTATGTAGTAGAACACTGAGGCTGATTTCACGTGTAGCTGGCTGAAGAGTGTTTTCGCTCTGAAGTCATTATGGGGCTGCCCAAAAGGTACTGAGCTGACAGCTAGTGAAATGAGCGAAAATAGAGGTTCTACCTAACTATTCATCATAAAGGAGAGACTGAAAGCACCTGGCTGATCAGATATAATTCAGTAATGATTTTACCAGACAGTGTTTATTCTAGTGATTATAGTCACTCCTGTTGTGCTTTCATAAGGAAAAGAAGGCATTTTAAATAGGAAATTCATAGCCACCTCCCTATAGACCTGGGTATGGTTCCTCACATGGAGGAACAACACAAAAGGTCCAATTCTGATAAAAAGGTAAAAAAAGGTAATTGTTTTCTTTCTGAGCTGCAGGTTCAAAGGTATTACCAGAGAGAATATGAGTCAGCTCACTTTCCCTGGAGCACTGGCCAGATGTACACTCGAAGGAGATATGACACATGTCCGTGCATCAGCATGTGGACACATGTTTCTTCAAGTAAAAACACACTGGTTCTGTCAGTTGGGTGTTCTCCACTTGAAATCAAGCAACTTAATTTGCTGCTCAACTAAGACTTTTAAAATCTAATGTCACTTATTTATTCATTCTCCTTTTCTTGAGCCTGATCAGAGTGGTCAAGCATGTGAGGCTTTTACACACTGATGTATAAGCAAAGTCAGAATAATAATTTGAATGCCTTATGTAACCATTTGCTTTTGAGAGGCAGATTCCTATGTTAGCCTATGTTATGTTGGATGAGGCACTCCCACATTGAATCACAATAGCTGGAAGAAACGGAGCAAACTTCTCATGAAGAAAACCTGGGGGAAGAGCCTAACTAACTTCCCTGACCTCTGAT
>VZTU01016730.1:18044-77968 GCA_013400835.1 Zapornia atra | reverse complement strand
GCAGTCAAAGCAGTCCTTGAGCTTCACATCCATACTAGACTCTCTTTTTTGATGAGAACAAGGTCAAACATGACACCTCTCCTAGTGCTCTGTCACTTGGTGGAGGAACTCATCGTCAATGGATTCTAGATACTTCTTTCATTGATTGTGCCCTATTGTGTTGTCCCTCCAACAGGTTTCAGGGTGGACGAAGTCCCCCATAAGGAACAGGGCTTGTGAACTTGAGGTTGCTTCTCTTTGTCTTTGGAAGGTCTCATCCACTTGATTTTCCTGATTTGGTAGCCTATAGCAGACCTCCACTGTAGTGAAGCACTCTGGCACTTGAAACAAAATGAGGGATTTTTAGCCCATTATCTTGGCCAGACCCAGTTTGAATGGGTCTGCCCAAGGTAAAGATTTGGATATGGGTACTCTTCATACCACTCAACTCTCTGTTTGCTTCTTATTTGAGATCTAGTAATTCTGGGTTATGGGACATAGTGACTTCAGCGCTTGAATGAGTAATGTTTTTATGCCTATATCTTCAGGAAAATCCCTCTTCCTCCCATCAGGCTCTCACTGGGCATTTAACCTGAGTGTACAAAGTCTTCAGTAAATTCTAGATTAAAAAGTAATCAGACTGCATTGATTTTGGCTTCTTTCCTTGCTGATAGCAACCTTGCTGTAGCAAAGCCCACAAAAGAATGCTTTGGATTTTGTAAAATACAATGCTGAAAAGTACGAAGTTTTACAAGAAGCACCTGATAGAAACTTTTCCACAAGTTATGCTTCCTTTTAATGTACTAATAAACTGCTCATTCACCTCTTTAAGGCGGACTCAGAAAGGCTTTCCTCTGTTTAAGGACTTTCAAGTTTCAGGTGTCTTTTTGCCTCGATGACAATCAGGACATCTACTGAAACTAAGGCTTAAAGAATTTGAAAAGATTGCCTGTGGCAAAAAAGGACAGAATTAACTCTCAGTTTGGTTTATAAACCAAGTTATGCTCTCTTGACTGGTCCAAGCATACATTCAGGTAGTGTGAAAAAGAAAAGCTTTCTAGGAATACTGTTCTGTGGTGGTATTAAGAACTGTTTTGTTTTGGCTCATTGCTTCCTAAATATGAGGTGGGCCACAGAAAGAAGATGTGCAAGTATTAAAGATGGAGAAAGCACAGAGTACACAGTTCTGCATAAGGAAGTGGTTTAAAAGCTGAGACAAGGTGGGGGGAAACAACAATATTAAGGGAGATGTGAGGGTGGATGTGCACTGGAATAGTTTGTTCAGGACTCTGTATCCTTGGAGATCTTCAAAACTCGACTACAAATGGTCCTGGGTGAACTGATCCCGTTGACTGTGTTTGAATAGAGCTGACCAGATGTTCACAAGAGGCCCCTTACAGCCTCAACTACTGGCACAACAGCAGAGAGAACAGGACCCAGAGGCCAAGGATGAGAAGGTGGCATTGATGAAGCTCCCTAAAATGAGGTAATGAGCCACTGTTGCAAAGAGATTATGACAGAAATGCCTCATATGTTCTTGGCTGATGCTTCTGGGAATAGACCATTTCTGATGGGACCATCAGGGCAATCAAAGTCCTAATGTGTAACAGGCAACTCTGCATAAGAAGGGCTAAGACCTCCAGAGTACACCCCGTCTTCCTTAGAAAGTGTCAGGGAGGCACAGACACTTAATTATGCCCACATTTCTAATTTCTTCACACAACAGCACTCCCTTTCAGACATTTCCAATTGCACAGCTATAGGAAGCAACATAGAAACAGGATGCTGGTTCGTGCTTACATATTCATCCTTCCAGCCTGAAGAATTCTGATTGATTATGAAGGGGCATGTAATAAGTAGCTGGGAGATCTGTTCCCAGGAAAACCTGGAAAGCAGTCCAGGTAACAAGGCTTTGAACACCTTAAATTTTAGATTAAAGAAAGTCCGATAGCAAAGGTGGGAATTATTAGAGCAACTTGTCCTCACATCTTCCATTAACCCAGAGTACACTCATCACAAAAGTGACATCAGTGTCACCTTTTGCAAGAACTAGTGTAATGCAACCCAAAAGCTGAGGAAAAATACCTTTTTTTTTTTCTCCTTGCTTCCATTTTGAAGTGTCACTGCAGAAAGTGCTTTTCCTAAATGTCTCCCACCTTGTATGAACTTGCTTCTTTCTTCCCCTGTCACAACTTCCTGGGCTCCAAAGATCCTAGAAAGCCTGGACATCAAGAGTGGCTGTTCGCCCCAAGCCTTTTTGTTCTTCAAATTTGAAAATTGCTATAAAGAAAATCTAAATGCCTTGAACCCCTGGGCCTAACTCTGACTCTGCCTGTTGAGAATACTGATTCATCTATGAGGATATCAGCAGTTAGAGACTGCATTAATATATTTGCATCCCATTGCCCGAACATAGAAAGTTGGTGTCTGTTTGCAGGAAATCTTGCTACTATGAGTACAATAAAGGACAGAGTAACACAAAGTACCTTGTCCCTGAGCAGATGTGCTATGTTTGCAATGATTAACACAAGAGGCCATGAGCTGAGAGGTTTAGTATGGACCTGTGTACTGCTGTTGACTCAGTCTGTCAGTCCATTCAGTTTTATGCCCAAATTCATCTTGCAGTCAAGCTGCTTGGTTATGAGTCCAAGCTCAGAAGTACATGTTTATATCATGGTGAGATTTGGGACAGTTAGAAAGAAAGCCTGAGCTCGTCCAGATACTCAGCACAGGCTCTGCCACTTCTACAGTGTGGTTTGGCAGGATACCAGCCACCCACCAGACTGTTCCATCCCCCCACTTCCCACAGCCTTCAAAGGATGTTGTATGGGCAATGGCAAGCAGACTGCCCAAGGTCCTTCATAGAAGCCCTCTGTTACAATGTGATATAAATTTTCCTAGTCTAAGCCTGCATAATCATAATTCACTAGAAATGTCATGAATCTTGCTAATGTCAGTGACAGTGACAACTTCAGACCTGAAGAGAAATCCACTGGAAAAGCGATGTGGACATGCCTGACACACAAATGTTTCTGAACAAAGTGACATAGAAAAAACCTCATTGATTTCAGCAGCACTTGGATCCAGCAGAGTAAGAAGGTCTTGAAAAGAATTTTGGCCAAGAACATATTAAAAAGCCCTTTCCCAAACCAGAAAAATATTCCAATACAAACAACAAACCCAGAACCACCCCTGTCCCATCTGACACTTTCTGGGATACCCCTCTTCCCTGCAGAGCTGTGTGCCTCCAGATGGGACAGCACTGCACCCACAACTAGGAAGGCGAAATGGGGGCACAAACTACCCCACAGTATGGTCACAGGCAACAGACAGGTGGGGCAGCAAGGCTTCTTCCTTGCTGTCCATCCTCAAGACCCTATCCTCTGAATTCAAAGCTGCTTGTGGGCACTCAGCATCACTGTGGGTGCAGGCTGTGTGCAACTCTCTGGTATGTTAACTTTTTCCAAGACTGAGCTAAAGGAAAACAAATTTCCTTCAGAGCCCTAAGTCTCAGCATGCTTTGTCCATCCTTGCGGTACAGAAACACTACCTTGCAAGCACACTTCAAATTAAACTGCCATAAACTTGCCATTAATCTGAATATTTCAACCAGGCAATGTCCTCCCATAAGAAAGTATTAATAAGCAAATTTGGGAAGAGGCTCATTTTTATGTCATCAAGGACTTTCATTTTACATCTGCTTTAAAAGGCACAGTATGACCTGAATGTATCCCAAGAATTGACACTTAACTAATTATCCATAGACTATTTCCCTGTTCTCCTAGTTCCAGGAGCAAGCCTCTTTGAAAAAGAAGCTAACTTATTTACTTGCCTAGGTGTTACTGTTTCTCTCTTCAGGCTTTAGATGTCGGCCTTCATAATGTTTCTCTGTCATGAGCACTCATGCTTGCTGTGCCTGAGGGAAGGGCACCTTCCTGAGTGAAGGATGCCATGTATGCTGTCTCAAAATCAGACTTTTTAAAAGAAATTCCAAATTGCCAGGGAGTCCTGTGTGAAAATGTTCCTGCTTAAAATGTCAATGCACCCCTCTTCAGATGCCAGGACAGCCCAGAAAGGAGCTTCTCAGGATTTCTCTGAAAGGCACGTGGGCTGCCTCTAGTACAAAAGATCTATCATCCTGTAACTTGTAAAAATGGTAGGAAATAAGAGGGATTGAGAATAGAAAAACTGTCCACAAAGGGGGAAAATTCTTTGTCCCACTCACCAGATCTGTTCATAAAGCTCCAGGAACACTACTGAATCCTGAAAGGAAAGGGCAAGGAAGGCTCAAGTCCCAAACGTGGACACAGCTCAGACTAGACTCTTTATCTTGTCCTATACTCACATCTCACCACGTATGTCCATGGGGTCAGTGCTTATGCCACTGTCAATGTTACCCAGCAGGAATGGCCATAGGGCCACATCTGTTGTCTGTCTTGATAACTCATCGCTACAAACCTTCTTTGCTGATCCTGTATGACTAGTACAGGGTCACCTTCAGTATCTGCCTGCTGGTCCTACACTGCTACGGCAGGCACAGGAGACACAAGTAACATCACAGCTCGTTGTAGCTCCTCTTGGAAGGATTGTTAGTTTTCCTCTCCTGGCTTCTAAGCCAAAATGAGGAATCACAGGCCAACAGCCTTCCTGTGCTCAGCTCACCACATTCCTGTTCCACACCAAGCCCACAGGCTCTGAACCTTCCTGTAGTCTGAGCAAGCGTCACTCACTGCCTCTTCCCTGGGCCCAGTTTCTAAGCCCCTGGTTTGCTTTACAAAGCAGCAGGGGTCCAGGCTAGAGGGTCAACGGGCTTTGCTCCAGAAAAATGGCTGGAGGGGACCAGAAGGGCCCTTAATGTGCTTTTTGCCAGCTATAGCTGTCACAGGCCACAGGAAAAAACATTACACTGCTGGACCAAAGCTCCCAGAGACAGCAGCCAGCGACAGGCCATTTCATACCACAAGCTCTCTAATAAGATCTCAAGCTGGTTTATAGACTGGAAAGCTCAGAGTTTGCATTAGTAGACACAAGCATGACTTGCTGTTCTTTTGGAAAATCTTTTTCCCAGAGATGCACAAGACACTGGAGCTCTGCAGACTCACAAGGTTACTGTACTGCTGCTCTGCTGCAGCTGAGCGTGGGAGAAAGGACACCCTCCATCTACAGCTTCAGGGCAAACGGCAGCAACGTGTCTCTGAATCTGGTGCCTCCCACCAGGCTCTGCCTCATTTATAAATGGGACAGTTCTTGTTTTAAATGCCAGAAAACTCACGCAGCAAAAGGCAAAGGGTGAAAAAGTGATTGCTCCAACCAGAAGCTGGCAAACTTCTGGGATAAAAAGGTTTGTAATATAAGGCATGTAACCTGGAAAACACACGCACACATAGGCACATATAAAAATGAGTGTGGAAGCTTCCAGTGACCTTAGTTAAGTTCATACTGTTCAGAGTGAAAGAGAATTAAATACTTGAATAGTTTGTGCATCACTACTTTTTATAACCTTTCAAACTGTGTTCACAAGCTGAAACTCAGCTTCAAATACTTAGGAGACCTTCAAGGAAAAGAAAATCTTCTTGTTTCATATATATTTGTGCATGTGCTCACTCGCATGAACAGCACATCACACAAAGGTCTGCTTTTCCAGAGCAGTTAAGGTAGGCCTCCTTCTCCTTCAATTCACTATTCCTTTCAATTCTCCTTCAATTTACTGTTCCTTTATAACGACAAACAACAGTCATCAAACATGGGCAATGGGGGATAAATACAGATTTTTATTTTTAATTATAAACAATCCCAGTAGGAAGATAATGGAGCCTAGTGGGCAAATATAATTAAATGAAATAATACAAATTTTCCCAGGGATGTGGTTGAGTCACCTTCCCTGGATGTGTTTAAAAAAAGCGTAGATGAGGTACTTAGGGATATGGTTTAGCTTAGGATGGGATTGGTTGGACTTGATGATCTTCCAAGATCTTTTCCAACTTTGTGATTCTGTGATTCTGTGAAATATATCTGTATTTCAGAGACAGAAAAATATATGTACAATATCAAATAAGGGAAAAAATAATGCACTGCAGCATGTGAAGGCGCTTTATCAATACTGTTTCCACTAAAACTAAGCAACAGCTCACATGGCCAAGAGGTGTTATGCAAAAAGTAAAGCACCCAAAGCTCATGTATTTTAAGAAAAATTGCAACACTTTATGTATTATATAAGGAAATGATCTGTGCCTCTCATGAACCTCTCAGAACAGGAGGGATGTGGCTGAAAATTGTACCGGGGGTTGTCAGGCATTGGAACAGGCTGCCCAGGGAAGTGATGGAGTCACCATCCCTGGAAGTATTTAAAAACTGCTTAAGGACATGATTGAGAAGTGGGTTAGTCAGGGTTAGGCTGTGGTTGGACTTGATGATCGCAAGGGTCTCTTCCAGCCCAGGTGATTCTATGACTCAAACCATTCTTTTTGTCTCTAATTTTACATTATTTCTGCCCCACTTCCATTATCATGTGTGCCTTAGAAATTCTTTCAGTTGTAAATGGTTGGAGGCTAGGAATATCATCTGTTTAGCCTATTCCTATAGTCTTCCTCACATACCTGCAGCTGGCCATCATTAGAGCCATGACTCTTAGCTGGGATGACCTTTTGTCTGATCTGGAGGCAATTACATAGAAAGAAGGACACATACTGGAATCAGGAATGCTCTAAGTACATTGAAAGTACAACTTCTTAAGCCTCCTTCACATTACAAATTGTTTGTACACATCAACATCAAACACCACTCAGTATCTCAAAGTGCCTATTAGGGCATGCATGAAGACTGTACTACCCAAGTCTGAAGTGCAAAACTCCATTTACCTGTTTGTGCCTCCAAACACCCCACTTGCTGGAATTACGGTCTTTGGGAAAGCTGGTTTCATGCCAGCCTTGGACTTCCCCCATCACAAATTTCATAGGATCTCCTCACCCTCCCCCTGTCTCTGCAGAGATGGCAGATAACTAGTCAGGCAATCTTGCGCTACCAGGCATGTCCTTACAGGGCTGGGGGAATTACCTGAGAGGCTGTGTGGATTAAACTGCCATGGAAAAATTGTCTTTTGGATAGCCTCTTCCCTGCAGCCCCAAAATTCAGCTTTCTCCCTGCCCACCTCTGCCTGTGTCAGTGTGTGCAGCTTCTCTATGCAGTTAGAGAGGTGGAATTGGTATAATGAGTATTTTTGTGGGGGATGACCTGCTGGAGAAGAGCTCTGTGGAGAAGGACCTGGGGGTCCTGGTAGATGACAGGGTGGCCATGAGCCAGCAGTGTGCCCTGGTGGCTAAGAGAGCCAATGGGATCCTAGGGTGCATCAAGAGGAGGGTGGCCAGCAGGTACAAGGAGGTGATCTTCCCCCTTTGCTCTGCCCTGGTCAGGCCCCACCTGGAGTATTGTGTCCAGTTCTGGGCTCCCTGGTATAAAAAAGACAGGGATCTCCTGGAGAGAGTCCAGAGAAGGGCTACAAAGATGATTAAGGGCCTGGAGCATCTCCCCTATGAGGACAGGCTGAGTGAGCTGGGACTGTTCAGCCTGGAGAAAAGAAGACTTAGGGGGGACCTAATTAATGTTTATAGATATCTTAGACATGGGATGCAAGGGGAATTGGCCAGCCCCTTTTCAGTGCTCTGTGGAGACAGGACTAGAGGCAATGGCTGCAAGTTGGAGCACAGGAAGTTCCGCACCAACATGTGGAAGAACTTTTCCCCAGTGAGGGTGACAGAGCCCTGGGACAGGCTGCCCAGGGGGGTGTGGAGTCTCCTTCTCTGGAGAGATTCCAGCCCCGTCTGGACGCCAACCTGTGCAATATGAGCTGGGGAGCTGCTTTGGCAGGGGGGTTGGACCCGAAGATCTCTCGAGGTCCCTTCCAACCCCTATGATTCTATGATTCTATGAAAATATTGGACAGATAGTCAGATATTCACATATTCATAGTCTTCTAGTGAAATTTAGCAGTTGGGAAAACAAAGAGGGAAAGTCCTACGTAGGCACAAGCTATTAACTAAAAATTACTACCTGAAGAGAATTAGGAGGTGGAAATGGAACACTAGTGAATCACAGCTCAATTGCTTATGTGTTTATATTTTGCTTTAGGCAATTAATTAATCTTTCTTTCTCAGTTACCCTATCTGGAAAAGGTGGAAATACACACCTCACAAGCAGGCTGTTGTTTATTGCGGGGAATGCCACAACATGCTGTAGAAGTATTAGGAATGGGTATTGTGCAAGAGAGGCGACTTAGAAAATGGTTCTTTGCTCTGAATTATCTCTTAACTTCAAAGAGTCAGAACAGCCTAGGGCCCATATTTACCAAGCACTCCGCCTCTATTCTCAGTGGAATCAAGTGTGACACGACATTCTTCAAACTGTTACCAAGACATCTTTCTTCTGCAGGATCTCCAAGAGGTCAGTGAGAAGCACTAGGAGATTTCTGTATGAAGTTGAGGTGACGTAGCTGAAGGAAATTAGCTAAAAGAGCAAGAAGAAAAGCAGCCAATGGAAAATGCACTTGAGTAAGTCCAAGTTTGTATTACTGGCACAGTAGCCCAAGTGGAAGTTCAGATAGTCTGAGCTGGTTGCTGTTGCCTGTAGAGTGACAAATAAACTGGTCAATACAAAACTACTTCATGATAGGCAAGTGAATCACAAGCTTGTGATGGGCGCTCAGAAAAGCATTTGAGAGGCCTCTTTGTTACTACCAGGCTGTTGGACACAACTGGCTTTACCTCCCTGCCAGAAAAAAACTATGATGGAAGCACCCTTCACTTACTTTATAGAAAATCAGTTCATTGTAGGTAAAACTGGTCTTGGGAGTGATTTGATTTGCCTGCCTTTGCACTGACGTGGATCTGGAGCACTCTGTGGAGAAGTAGCTAGGAGAGCGTGTGAACGGAGTCTCTGTACAGAGTACAGAGGCCCTGGCAGAAGGAGAGTGCTGTAAATAATAAGAGGCCTTAGCGATGGGAAAGTGTTGAAAGTAAGAAACAAAGGCAGGTGCTGTGGCCTTGAAGACAGCACTGGCTTGTGCTGAGCCAGAGGCTGGGGGTAGGGAGCACGCATCCCCCCCGTGCCTTGTGCGTGGACAAGTAATGAGGTAACTAGAAGTTTTCACCAATCTGTATAATTGTAAGCAAAGAATATAGCCAATTAGCCAATGCCGGGTGTGTAACCGTCCCTATATCTTGCCTGTGCTAGTACAATAAAGTGAAGCTTAAGTCACTCACATGGAGTCAAGCTGTGCTTCCCCGCGCGGTGGGCACCGAACTCTGAGGGATCCGCGGCAGCACTCCAAGTCCCTGTTCTGCCGGTTCAGGCATTGGACCAGAACCCCCCTGGAGAAGGCCAGAGGGGCTAATCGTGCAGCGACTGTCCAGCAGCTGGCTGCATCACCAACTTCCCTGACGTGTCTAAAATGGATGAGGCATATGAGACAGCTAAACAGATTAAGAGATAACTACACTCAGAAAACACTTTATGATGGAACAAATGTTAGTTCATGCTACCTAGTATAACATTAACACAGCTTAGCTACAAAGCTTGTACATGGAGGTCAGTCTCAAGTCTTACATCAAAGTTCAGTCACCTGATTCAAGGGAGAGTTGACCAATAGCTAGATTTGCCACTGTTACCCCATCACAAAGTTGTGTTCTCCACCATGGTAGCTAACGTACATTCTAGAGTAACGTCATTCATGTAACAATCCTGCTTTGCTCAGTGGGTCATCTCTAAACAGGAGAGGCTCCAAAGTCTAATACTGTTTTTTTTCTGATGCGCTCCTGCCAACAGGTTTTCTCAAAATCTCTTTTCTGACCCAGGTTTATGAAGTTAATCTACATTTTCTGTTCCTCTTCCTTTGCTGGAGACAATGTCCTACTCTAACTGTCCCACTCACTGGGTAAAGCAAAACCTAATGTTTCTCCTCGGCTTGCTGATTTGGGGTCAGTTTCTCACAACAAATCATCGCTTCTGGGGCCCTGTGCCATCAAAGGCATAGCTGTCAGCTCATCAGTAGCATTGAAAGTCTTTCTGGCATGCACTTTCATGGCTTTTTAAAAGAACAATCTCCATGACTTTTGACATGTTGGGTAAGAGGGGGTGTATGCAAAGGTAAACAATCAAACTAGGGGAGTTGCCAAATCAAACCCCGGGATTCCTGCCAGGGAGGTAAGGCAGAACAACTGTTATGGGGCAACACTCAGAGTAGAGAGAGGTCTCTCTTACTCTGAGGCTTCAGCCTATTCTGAAGTAACTGTTCTTATCCTTCTTTATCCATTAGGAAAGAAGTCTGTTTTGGGACAAAACTAATGATGCTCAGAGCTGTCTGTTATTATGGCATTAGTTTTTCTCTCCTTCTTTTGCATTAATAAGGTCAAAAGAATTGTACTGAAAGCATAATACATCAATCATTGCTGTCACCTTTGTAAACATTTTCACCATATTTGTCTCTCTTGCCACTACATTTCTCTGAGATTTCTTATATGTGAACAGTAGCTTTAACTTTTTAACTGCATTTTGGGGCTGAATTTGGCTCTAAAATGAATGAGCAGAAGGGTCTGGTCAGACATTTCTCATCACATAATCCCTTCTCTGGTCTTTTCCCACATCATTTCCAGTATTTCAAGCTCAGGATGACAATTAAGAAGAAATGTTAAAGAACAGGTTTTTACAGAAATGCATACAGCTTCTGAGTAACAATCTCAGCCTTAGTACTTGACTGCCACATGAGATAAGTTAGAAATACAAAAGAACTTCCTGCTATGACAAAAGGATGTTAGCTAGTCTGATTTTCTGGCATAAGCATTTAAAATTAATGAATCTGTCCCTTCCCCAAAATGAGGATCTGGCTCAAAAATAATTAAACAATGCAATAAGTTATTTAAGGTTATTTTTATTTAATTTCCTAACATTTAGACTCTACAGTAAGTTCAGAACATATTAAAAGTTTTATCTGTCATCATGAGACATCTTTTTTTCCAGGACCTGGGACATTATGAAAAGCAGTAAGTGTCATTAATGCTCACACACAACCACTCATGCAAATCACTCAAGTTTGCAACTCTGGGTAGGAATCTGAAGCTCCTGATGTCAACAGCTTCTTCTGCTCACTTGGCAAATAAGGCCATGTGAATATTTAAATAAAGTGGGTTTCTTTTTTTTTTTTTTTTCTTTTCTGCCTGGTATTTTTACACTGCCATCCTGAGCATCAAATTTTATTTTGGCAAAAGTTGCTTTTTGTGAGCTTATCCTGTCCTTAACCAAAGGAGTCCATCTTTTGCTTTTTTTTACAAAACACAGGGTTTCTCCCCCCCATCCTCCCCAAGAGTTCATTCAGGCGTCAGATAAAGGCAAGAGAGCAAACAAATAAGGCACAGAATTTTAAGCAGCCTAGAAAAATCCCTTCTTTCAGTTAATTGTGTAATCTCAGTTTTGATTGTATAATACTGCAAGTGTCTGTTGGAGCATTTCAGGAAATACAGGGAATACATAATGAAAGAAAAGAAAAAGAATTTTCTAACATCTTTCCATTTAGCATATAAAAGCCCTAAAATGCAAAGTCTTCTGTCTCTTCCAAGTCACTTTTAAAGTGAAATTTCTGACCTTTAATCCTACAATTACAACACACTGTTAACTTAAGGTAGTTTAATCACTCAAGGTAACAAGCTGCCCCTCAACAGAAAAGAAAGCAGAATAGGAAGGATGTCACTTGTTTGGCTATGAAAGGAACCACAAAAAAAAAAAAAAAGGCTTATCCATAGAGAAGTTGTGAACTATATATGGTTTATATTCCCATCTTAGGACACTTAAGAAGCAACTACAAAGCTTCTGGGCTTCCAAAACAGGAGGGCCCATATATTTCCATCATTGTAGTTTCATGGAAACTGTGAGGCCTGCACTTCTTCCTTCTCAAATTCTGACAGTTCCCCAAACCCCTTAGTGAACTGATCACATTATGGAGTAGGATTGAATGTTTTCTCAGCAAACTCTTTGGAACAATCACTTTATTTTTCCAAACCTATGCATTCTATGTAAAGCAAAAATCCACGTGAAAGCATTTTACACAGGCCTCTTAAGTCTCATACCCTCAGCAGAAACCCTGATGTTGTATCATCCAACCCCTACTCTCCACAGCATGTTAATGTGCAGCAAATGTTATCCCATTTCTTTGCTGTTCTGCCATCCCATGCAGTAGATGCAGCTAGGTCCCAAACCAGCACTGACTGCTTTATAGCAGGCACAGGGACATACTGTTACTGCCCAACAGCACCCTAACGCTCGGAGTCCATATCACCATTGATCCCAATTTATCAGTCTGCCATTCCTGACCTCTTTATCACTGTTTTCTTGAATTGTAGCCCTGTTCTCTAATCATGTTCTAGATATTCACAGGAAAAACTCTTGAGTTCTTTAACTTCTTTGGGTCATGGCATTGTCTCGCCTGAGCAAGCCTGCCTCAGTGACATTTCACTGTTTTTCCCACCTCCAACTCTGCCTGGTTGCTTTTTTGCAATATGTTTGAGAAAACCACTGAAACAGTGCCGACTCTAAAGCAGGTCCTAAAATGTCTGAGCTGGCCTGCATGGCAAGGAAAAGCCTTGTAAATAATAGTACACATGGAGGTCTGCATGGACCTTGACAGGAAGCTACACCTCCATCAACCTAATGGAACTGCCTACTCCAAGTTCATCCCTTGGAGGTGCCATTAGGAACCCGTTTCTATTGCTCTTGATGACTTCAGGCCATAATCCCCTTCCTTTTCTTCACTGCCCTCTTCCCAGGCTTGGTGACTTTATGTTGAACAGATGTGGCTGCAATCCTGAATAACTAGTCTCAACAAAACCTCTGGAAAGTGCCGCAGTGCTACCCCAGGGCATGAAACTGATTCTTCTTAGGCACATTTGCCATTTTCGTAGAGATACAGCCAGGCATCTGCTGCGCAGGGCCCACCAGCAGCAGAACGGCACTGCCAGCCCCTCAGGAGCGGCGGGTGATGTCCCACCGCCGCACACCCCTCTGCCCGAGCTCCAGAGGCAGCTTTCGCCCTTCCCTCCCAGCGCCTGCAGCCGATTGTGCTCGCCCAGGCCTCTTCTCTGCAGATCAGGGCGCCAGGAAAGGTAGGGGCCGCCACCGCCCTGAAGCCTTTAGCGGCCATTTCACCGCGCCGCCCAGCTCCGCTCACCGCAGCGGGCGGGTACCAGGCGCCTCGGGGCGGCGGGAGGGACAGGGGAGGGGAGGCGCAGCGCGGCACAGCCGCCTCAGGCAGCAGCACCCCTCTCCTCCCTCCTCCGGGGCGGGGGCAGCGCTTGCGCCGTGGGGTCGGCGGTTGCCGAAAGTTTGGGGCCACGTGGGGCACAGAGTAGGGCAGCGGTGGCGGTAGCGTGTCCCGCAGACGGTCCAGGAGTCCCGCCGTGCTCGGCCGCTGCTTCTTTGCCCTCGCCATGGCCCCCGCCGAGATCCTCAGCGGCAAGACAGTCTCCGCGTACGTACCAGGGGGCCAGCCGGCCGCCCTTCCCGCCATGCGCAGTGCGGGGGCTTCCTCCGGTGGGGACGCCCCGTGGGGAGCCGCGCGGGATCTGCACCCTTCGGGGTAGCTGCGGTCCGGAGGGGAACCGGTGCGGCCGGGGGGTGTCCCGGGTAACCCAGCCCCGCTGGCCGGGGGAGCGGGGATGTGGTGGTCTTCACTCTGGCTTGGCTGCCGGGATGAAACGGTTTGAGGGCTCCCTGAAGTTTACTCACCTCGTTGTATTCCAAGCTTCTTCCTAGCTAGAAACGGTGGGAGTTATTTAATGAAGGTAATATTAAAGGTGAAGTACTGGCAGGGCAGCATTGCCCCCCCAGGAACCCAGCCGGCGTGTGTGCTTGGGCCAGCATCAGCCCAGCAGAGCTGTGATCGCTCAGCATCCCTGGGCCAGCATAAGTATCCAGGCAGGTGTGAAGTGGCTGGCTGGCTGGAGTATGGGGTTTGCATGTTCATACAGTGCTCCTGGGATGTTTTACGAGCAGGAGTTAGGAAAGAGTGCTTAAGGTATGGGGTCTGTGTCCATACTGTACAGGCATCGGTCACTCCTTTTGAAAGCAAGGTAAACTAATCTGTGTATTGGATAACGTCCGGATGCGTTTTCACAGGTGTCCTGCCAAAGGTGTTTGAAAGATCCATCAGACCCCGAAGGAAAAGGCTTTCTTGTGCTTTTCAGGTTTTAGTTAGCTGGCAAACTCTTGAGTATAGGTGACCCTGCAGCATGTCTTTTAGTTTGCTTATTTTTCCTGCTGCTGCTATGCATACATATCCAGATGAATTTCCCTAACCCTAGGAAAATGCAGTGTTTAGCAAAGGGTAAGTAACACTTGTGTTATATTGTGTGCAAACAGGGTTTGGTTAGGTAGGTTTCTTGGGTACTTCCTCTCCATGGCCAGGGAATTCAGAAGGTGTAAATTCTAAATGTTCTAAAATAATAATGGAAAAGTTCTTAGACTCGATCTTCTGTATTATTATGTATGACACATCTACATCTAACTGACAGTGGAACACCTCTGAAAAGTAAGCCTAATGTGTCTTGAATCTGAATATCCACTGTGAAAGGCTGCCTGGATAATTTTTACCTGGTAATTTTTGGGCCAGCACTACTTGGGTGTTGCAGTCTCTCAGTCTTGTGTGCTTCATTAATCCTTATGCTTTTGGCAGTCTTGGAGCAAGCACGCTCTGCAGTGCCTGTGTGTGGTGATGGTGGTGCTTAATGGTTTGCCTGTTACAGGTTTCCTTTTTCTGGCATAGAACATGCCCCTGAAGTATAGTGGGTCCTTTCAAGGTGCATATTGCAGTTTTAGAGCGACTGGAAACCTGGAAAGATGCTAGCTTTAGGTACAGTGACTGTGTTTTGAAGGTATTCTGAGCATTTACCTTGAAACTTCAAGATTCCTTGGCAGTTCATATTGCATTACTTTCTTTAAATGCATAGATTTTTTTAAATTTATGGTTTGTGATTTTTTTTTTTAATTTGTTTGTTTTCTGTACTACAGTAGCAGGTGTTTTCAGACATGAGGACCTCTGTGACTTGCAAATACTTATGAAGAGGCATAAGCTTTTAACAGGCACATACAGGGTAAAGGTTTATTTAGTGTCCAGCACATCTGTAAGCTGTTTAGCTGAATCCTGCCTTCCAAAGGCATCAAATCTTGACCTGAAGAGAACACAGAATGAAAAAATAATTGTGGCTGTACAGTTGTCCTCCCTCAGTTCCTTTATTTCCACTGTACTTATGTCCAGTGTAGTAAAGCCACTGTGTGCTCCACAGGAATGGGCCTTGCATAGTTCTGCTTTTTCCTCAAGGAAAAGGTGATACTGGATAAAGGGGGTTCTGCCCTGCAGATACCTGCCCATCTCTTCTAGATTCTCTAGAGAAGTGTGGGACGAGCCTTCAGCTCCAGGCTGAGCCTGGCAGCAGCAGAAGTGATAGGCATGTGATTTTTCTAGGGATTTTCAACTGAATTGCCTGTTGCAGAAAGGCAGTGTTTCTGACTTTACATCAACTGGAAAATCTTGCCAGCTGCTATCTTGTAGGGGATGTTTTTGTCTATTCAAGAAAAGTGTTGGTCAGATATTAACAAATGAGGTGAATCAGTCAAGTAGCAGCATTCCAGCTATTTAACTCTGTGTTTCTCTATATGATTTAAATGAAAACTCCTAAGTATTGTGAACTTGCTTCTGCCACCAAGCACCCATTTCCCAAAGAAAGGTGAAAAAACCCAAAACCAATTCAGAGTCATACCAGTTACTTAAACACAAATCAAGTAGATAGTGGCATTCTTGTTTACTCTACTTCCATATTTCACAAAAATACTTTGAGAGAGATTGAGCTTCCTGATCCCTATGAATAAGGAAAACTTGGTGAGGAGATAAAGCCAATTCACACCTATAAATTCTTGGAAAACTCAGAAGAGGTACAAAGTAAAATAGATTTTTTTCCATGGGTTTGAATATTCCTGTGAGGAGAGTAAATGTGGTTGTATTGTGCATGAGAAGGAGTACATCCAGGAGAACATACAGGGTAGCAGACTTCCATGGGATTTTGTTAATGCTGCTCTCACTAAGGCTGCTTCTTGCACTAGTAACACACTCTTGTGTCTGGACAGTCTGTGACATGTGTTTAATGTGTTGGATGCGTTGTGCATCAATCTGAGCTGGCTGGTTATCTCAGAGTGGGTTTTCTCTACTCTGATGGGCTGTTTAGTAATTTTGCCTTAAGGTAAATTTGCCTCAGTGGCAAACGAGTTGCAAAAGGTGAGTTAGTTTGTAACTGGACAGTGAAAGAATGACTAGTAAGAGGCAGAGAAACCTTGCTTTAAGGTAGGCAGAATATGGAGGGTTGAAGGGAATCAAAATACAGTATTCTCAACCTTTTCTAGTGTTCCCTCAAAGTAAAGACTCTGTTCCTGTGTCTGAAATAGGTACTCAGAGCAAAACATTGTAGTGGCCATTGTTTA
Organism: Zapornia atra; assembly: GCA_013400835.1. Taxonomy (NCBI): domain Eukaryota; kingdom Metazoa; phylum Chordata; class Aves; order Gruiformes; family Rallidae; genus Zapornia; species Zapornia atra. The sequence continues at coordinate 61,480 of VZTU01016730.1, read as the reverse complement.
CAGATTATGTCTGCTGCAGTGAGTTCAGTCCTTATCTTCTGAAATAGCCCAGGTTTGGAAACCCCTGAATTGGTTGATAGCATCAGGAGTGGACCAACGTTCCTGGTCTGGATGAATGACAGCAGGGAAGACTTAAGATACCTCCCCAACCCCTAGGGAAGGGCCAGGTGGTGCTTTGAGTTTAAAGAATCTTTAAAGTATCAGATACCCGGATAAGCTCATCAGGCTCAGCTTATAATTGGAGGTAGCAATGCAGTAAGGCAAGACTTCAGCTTTTTCAAACTAGACCTCAAATTTTTTTAGGAGTTCCTGTTGAAACCAGCTAAATCTAGTCTGAATGGAAAAAAAATCACCAGTCTCTGAGATCTCATTTACCAGACCCTACCCAGTATGCCTGCCCAAGCATGCTCTGAAGGGTGTGCTAAGCTAAAGTGAACTGGGTGGTTCATTACTGCTCAGTGCTGCTGCGTAGCCCCAGATATGAGCAAGAACTCCTGGTGTTAGATGCTATATACACAGAGAATTAAAAAAAAAGATGGCAACCTGCTCCAAAGAGGTTAGAAGCCAGGAGACAACATTGGTGGACAACAGGGCTGCAGTGCTGTGATCTGTGCACATCAGCAGCAGGTTACATAGAAAGGGGGAGTCCTAAAGGAAGGAACATTTAGGAAACTGCCACGTGCTCTTTGTGGAAAGAGGAAAACTCAATATCACTCTTTGTGAACACAGACTGTTGTAGCCATGGCCTGGAGTATTGACTGGAGTGGTTGCAGCCCTACAAAGGTGGATTGAGTCCTTATCTATTTCTCCTGGATTTTCTTCTGATTAAATCACCTCACAGTTGGGTGTTGTGTGTGTGGTTTGGGGATGCAGACATGGTTGGCATGATTGGTGTTGCACCACAGGAAGCTGGTCGTGATGGCTTAAGGTATCATAACTGAAGTTGGGGCAAACTCTTCTGTCCTAAGTTTTAAAGACTAACGTTTGTGTGAAATTTAAATCCTTTTCTGTTGGTAGCCAGCCACATTTGAGAAGTTCTTCAAATGCTGCCTATCCCATCTCATATGGATGATTACTTCTTCAGCTCAGCTGTTTTGTAGCCCTCCTTGAATTAATAGGGTTGGATAGAAACATAAGCACATTTAGTTCCAATCCCCTGCCATGGGCAGGGACACCTCCTACTAGCCCAGGCTGCCCAAAGGCCCACCCAGCCTGGCCATGAACCCTGGCAGGGAGGGGGCAGCCAAAGCTTCTCTGTGCAGCCTGTGCCAGGACCTCACCACCCTCACAGGGAAGAATTTCTTCTGCATATCTCATCTAAATCTCCTCTTCTTCAGCTTAAAGCCATTACCCCTTGTACTATCACTCTATGTCCTTGTAAACAGTCTCTCTCCAGGTTTCTTGTAGCCCTTCAGGTACTAGAAGGCTGCAATAAGGTCTCCTTGGAGCCTTCTCTTCTCCAGGCTGAGCAAACCCAACTATCAGCTTGTCTTCACAAGAGAGGTACTCCAGCCCTCTAATCTTCATGGCCCTTCTCTGGACTCCCTCCATCCGGCCCATGTTCTTACTTTGTGGAGCCCCAAGCTGAACACAGTACTCCAGATGGGATCTCACGAGAGTGGAGCAGAGTGGGAAAATGACCTCCCTTGACCTGCTGGTCACACTTCTTCACCCAGGATACAGCTGGCTTTCTGGGCTGCAAGTGCATCAATCAGCATTCCCAAATCCTTCTCAGGATTGCCCTTAATCCATTCTCTGCCCAGCCTGTAGTTTTGCAATGTTCTCAACGTGATGAAAAAGAATCTAAAAAAGCAAAAGCATCTTCATGCTTTTATCTGGCCTGAAAAGTGCTCATGCAAGTATTTGAGCTAACACAACCAAAACAGCGGTTAAAAACCTCGCGAGTGTAGAAGTGGTAGAAGGCTGTAGGCTGTTCTCCTAGGAGATCATGACAGTGTGCCAGGATCAGATTGCGTCTCTGCACTGTCCTCTGTCCACAACCCTCCACTGTTTGTCATGGTAGCAACAGAAAGTGCTGGAGGCTGCAAGGAGGAATGGCGATAGGGACAGCTCTGGCGTGGATGGTGCAGGACCTTCAGCCTCCTACGGCCATTTCTGGAGGGCTGCAGCAAGAGCGTTTCTGATGCGTGTTTTTGGAACCTTTGGGGAACCTGTGATCCAAGCAGTGAGGCCAAACCCTCCTCTGTGGGGGCAGGCCTCTGTTAGAGCATCATTGTCTCTGAGGAGGTACTTCTAGCTCATATGTTCAGCCATGTTCACTGACTCTGGTACTCACAGAAGGGACAGAAACACAGCCTGATGTCATCTTCAGTGTGGCGATGTGTATGTTCGCCACCCAATCTACTCCATGTACGTGATCCCATCGGTGTGGTGGGGTCTGCTGAGGGGGCACTGATGTGGGAGCTGTGCTGCTCTCCCCATTTACAGCCGAGCTGGAGGAGCGTGGTTAGTCCTTTGCTGTTCTGAGAAACTCACTTAATGAATTTAAATTTAGCTCACTGTTGCAATCCAGAGAAAGAAAAGCTGACAAGTTCTTTAATCTTTGGAGCTGGCTTTTGCACTGTGTGCTTAGAGCCATGTGCTGTCCTTAACCTGTATGGACCCTGGACCCTTGTTTGCAGTGTGTGTTTATGGACAAATGTGCTGGCATGGGGGGATCTTAGTGTCAGAGGAGGTAGGCTTTTGGGGAAGCAGCCACTTAAAACTGCAAAATTATGTTTGAAGACTTAAATGCGTTTTCATATACCTAGTATAAAAAAAAAAGAAAAAAAGCATTGATTTATCAATATGAACTTTTATCTTTGTGAAGACTTAAAGTCTGTAATAGGATTTTGCAAACTATCACAAAATAACTGCTGGCCTGGAAACATGATTTATAATGTCTTTTTAAATCTTCTGAGTTTAAGCAGGGATTTATTTTTCCATTATTTTTCTCTCAAACTTTGTGCCTGTGCCTTTTGTGGCAACCAGAGAGCGGAGGTACTTAACACTAGGTGGCTGTCTAGCAAGTGATTTCTTGATTTGAGGTTCCTAGAGCAAATCGGTGCTGGCAGCACCACCCGGTGCTTCTGTAGGTGTTACCCTATTTTTCGTTTAGCAGCTGAAGGGGAAGTGAGCTAATGCCTAATTAGAGAGTATGACAGCGGTATGATATGTGAGCAGTCATGGCTACTGGGGATGAAAGCACACCACAGCCCTGCATCGGAGAGGACAGAGGGAAGCTAGACTCTCAGGTGGGCTTGTTTGTCCTCCACGAAGAAGACTGGATTAAAAGTAAAACTCAGACATGTGAACCCTTTCCAGTGGAGTGGTGATGCTTGTAAGGGCCTTACTGGGTCATAAATGATGATGCATTTCAAGTTTGTTTGCATTTGGTTTTGTTTGCAGGCCACAAAGGAGTGCTGTGCCTTCCTTACTGGAACACCAGGGGCTGTTCTCAGAAATAGCTCTCCCTGAGCTGTCTGTGTGCAGTGGATTTCTGATGCTCCTTGCGATTGTCATGTTGTTACAGGCTACTTGTGAGCCCAGGCCCTGTTGTGTCTGTAGCTGTAGATGTGGTGTTTTTCTCTAGGGCCTTGCAGCTGGAATGTAAGGTGAGGCAGTTGATGATTTTGCCACCCAGCAGATAAACTTTTGTCACTTTAGCCTTCTCCTAGCAATTCTTTGTGCTGATGAGTTCAGAAAACGGTGGTATAGCAAGCCAGTCTTTGTGTGAAGTTTTTCACAGAGGTGACAGCTAAAGAAGGTTTAGGAACTATCATTTGTTAAGTAAAATTGAAAACAACTTCTTTAAGGGACTTTGAACAGCTTGGCCAGACACAAACACCTCTAATTCCTCTGACCCCACTCCTCAGGTGCAGCAGAGCTCTTGACTATATGACTGGGAATGCATCAGGAGAGATACATGAGTTGGAGCAGAGCAGGAGGGTCTCTGTGTTTCCCAGAGATGGGACTTAGAACAGCCTCAGGGTTGCTTCTGGCTGGGCCAGCTGCAACCATCCTCTGGGACCAGTGCTGCTGGGTTGCAGCAGAGCCATGTGCTGCTCCCATTTCCCTTTCTCCTTGCCTCTGGCATTTCTGATTTGGAGTTCATAGTTGCAGGGTAGAGTTGGCTTCACTAGCTATCTGTCATCCTGGAATTTTGCTGTATTTGCAGGCCTTGCAGCCTCCCACTCAGCATCAGCCACTTACTCTGTCCCCATACCCTTGCTGTCCACAATTTTAATGAACTGGCACCAACAGCAGTTCCTCCAGTTTGGGAAGTCTGATTTCAGTTGGAAAGTAGCAAATCTTGTGCTATTGATTTGAGGGTAGAGGAACACAAGGAAACCATCTGTGTTTTAAACAGCAGGTTGTTTGGAGCAGTGTGGGTGTATGCATTGCTATGCATGATGGTAGTGACTTTTCTTCTCTTTGAGAATAGTGGATGGGATATGGGCTGGAAGTCATGTGGAGGAAGACAGACCTGTCACCAGTGTTTGATGTCTGGTGAGGTTTGTTTATGTAGCCTTTGCCTTTGAGTATATTCTAAATTTGCAGTGAAGTGTTACAGACTCCTTCCAGCACCATGAGCCCATCAGGTGCTCACAACTGGTCAGTTCTCTCTGAACCCTGACTGCCTCTGGTGAGGAGTGGTGCTGAGGCTGCATCCAGGCTTTTGGCAGAATTTTTAATTTGAAATTTGATCTTCCCTACCACCCTCCCTGGTGAAGGATTGTGCACATGGGGCCAGACAGTGGCTGAGAGATCAGAGAGGAGTATAAGGCTGGGGAGGGTGGTAACAGAGGCTTTTGAGCTGTCAGAGACTAATTTATCAGTGATGGGTATCTGTTATCACTCAAGCATTGGATTGTCAAGTGGGTATGAGTTGACTCATCAGTGAATCCTCTCATGCTTCCATTTAAAAGTTTTAATAATTCTATCCTTAAACTTGTTTTCACTGAAGGGTTGACCTGAGCCATGTACCAGGGTTTAGCTAATGTTCCTTACCATTTCACCTTTGTCCACCTCCCATTCTCCTTCCTGCTCCCATGGAAAAGTCTATGCCTTGTTTGGAAGCTCTTGGACTGGGGGCATTGTCTCACAGGAGTGTGGGCAGGCACAGAAGCAGACTGGAGACAGGAAGGTGGGTGTAGGACTGCAGCCTCCCCAGCCTAGGTTAGGCCAAGCAGGCAGGAAATAGAAACACTTACTGACCAACTGCAGAAGAGCTGTGTCTTTGGGTACCTCCTGTTTTTTTTAGCTAGTATCCAGAATTTTTACTGTTGTAGATTCACCATCTTTTACTAGGACAGCATGTGTGACAGTATTGACCAGTGCCTGTGGAAGGCAGGGAGATTTGGTATGGCATATGTGGAAAGAGGATTTGCTTTTCAGCAGGTAGTTTGAAATCCCAGGAACTTCTGTGCAAATTTGGTGCATTTTTTACCCTTGTATCTTAGGAGTCCATGAAGATCATAGAATCATAGAATGGTCTGGGTTGGAAGGGACCCCATGGATCATAGAGCTCCAGCCCCCCTGCCACAGGCAGGGCCACCAACCTCCAGGCCTGGATCTACACAAGGTTGTCCAGGGCCCCGTCCAACCTGGCCTTGAACACTTCTAGGGACGGAGCATCCACCACCTCTCTGGGCAGCCTGTTCCAGCACCTCACCCCTCTCTCTGTAAAAAACTTCCCCCTAATATCTAATCTAAACCTTCCCTCCTTTAGCTTTAATCCATTCCCCCTTGTCCTGCCATTATCTGCCCTTTTAAAAAGTTGAATCCCCTCCTGCTTATAAGCTCCCTTCAGGGACTGGAAGGCTGCAATGAGGTCCCCCCACAGCCTTCTCTTCTCCAGGCTGAACAAGCCCAGCTCCCTCAGCCTCTCTTTGTAGGGCAGGTGCTCCAGCCCTCTAATCATCCTCGTGGCTCCTCTGACCCCTCTCCAACAGTTCCACATCTTTCTTGTATTGGGGGCCCCAGGTCTGGACACAGTACTCCAGATGGGGCCTCACGAGGGCAAAGTAGAGAGGGACAATCACCTCCCTGTCCCTGCTGGCCACCCCTCTTCTAATGGAGCCCAGGATCCCGTTGGCCTTGCGAGCTGCAAGAGCCACTGCTGGCTCATGTTAAGATGGTGAGGAAGCACAATCTGTGCTTACTTAAAATATATTTTAATACTTTTTCTTTGTTTAGTTTGAATGAAATTTCCAAAGTGTCTTAGTGATTTATGGACATTAATCTTAATTGGATATTGCTGGGACCTGTGTACACGGGGCATGTGTTTTTCAGTCTGCCCACATGTCATCCTTTCAACTCCTGACTTACTACTGTCTGAGAATTCAGCCCTGGAGTTAACTATGTGCTTTTCTCCCCCCTCTGCAGACAAGTGAGAGAGCGACTAAAGCAGCAAGTTGCTGAGATGAAAGAGAAATTTCCAGGCTTCAGACCAGGACTCGCAATTTTGCAGGTATTGTTTTCTTTAATGACAGCTACAGAAAATCTGTGTTGCTTTGCAATGGTAAGTGCACAGCTGATGAGCTTCCTCAAAGCCCCCTTGTTATGACAACATTTTATAAGGAATAGGAGAGTAATTTCCTGTGGGATGGTAACAGTTCTGTGATGTCTTTTCCCCAATTACTGGGGCCCATCAATGTTCTGGGATGGGTTTTCTTTAACCAGACTCTTGCAGCTCCTTGAAATGGTTTCAGAAATGTTTCTGAAATGGTGAAAGCCAGCTCTTTTTTTGCCTATTAAGAGGAAGCAGTGCTTGCAGACTCTATTCCAAGTCTCTGCACTGTGTGATCTTCAAAGCCTGTCACCTTTCAGAAATGTGATTGTACCAGAAATCTTTGAAACGGGGTGTTTATTAAGGAATTTGATCTGCTGTTACATCACAGTGTGGAGAGAGAAGGGGAGAAGGATGGGGGGGAAAAAAAAACCCAACCAAAACCACCTTTGTTCAAGAAGCCTTTGAGTGCAGGGGATGGGTCAAAATTGCATTACTGAATTTGCTGTCTGTCAGATGTGTGAGTAAGTGCTAGAGTCTGCACAGAAACACTTGCAGAGATAAAAAGCACTCATCAGTACAGGGTTTGGCCTGTGTTTGGCAGAATTAAAGTGACTTTTTTTTTTCCCTTGCAGCTATAAAAATTGGAAACTCTTTGTGCTTAGATCAGAAGGGAACCAGTAGTATTAAGTGGCATGTAGTGTGTGGCCACAAAGGATTGATGGACAGAAAGTAGCTGCTTAGAGCAGTGACTTCTCATTCCATATTTTGGGCTCTTGAAGAGCTCTTGGTGCCTGTCTCTGGGTTCCAGTGCTGAGACCACTATAGTACACACAACCCATGCCCCTCCTTTTCAGTGCCAGGAAAAAATTGTTTGTGGTTTGGTTTTTTTTCTGTTTTTCTTCTACGTTAGCTTTAAGAAGACCATCTCAGCAGAAAACTTGTCTTCAGGTGTTTAGAAGAAAGGAGAAAGCTCTTTTATTTAAATTTAGTAAGGGATGTTCTGGTGGAAGTGCTGACTTTGTGAACTGTCTTTAAAAACTGTTGTCTTGTTGTGTTACTGGATTTTTTTTCTTGGTTGGCCCATGTTCTCTTCAACCCTGGGTAGAGTCTTTTACAACCTGTTTGCTCTTTGGCTCTCTGACACTTTTCTAAGTTCCCAAACAGTCTGAGCTTGGAGTTCATCTCCTGTCTGTTGTTCAGTTAAATCAGGACAGTTAGCTGTGTCTGATATGAAGCACCTCACACAATATTTGCTCTCTTTTTAGGAGGTATCCAGTGTCCTCTGAGCTCAAAGAACATAGCCGTTTATTTATTTATTTATTTATATATTTTTGGCCTGCAGTTGTCAGGAATGCCCTCTTTTGCAGAATATATGCAGTCTATTTGCTGACATCTCCTGATGCCTGCTCTCTTCCTTATTTTCTGCCCTTTACCTGAGGCAGACTTTAAAGGGGAGACAACTCTTTGTCTAACCCTAGGAAGAAAACCAGTGTATGACCAGGTCATGCAGTCACCCCTTCAGTTTGTGATCTGTGTGAGAACCAGAGATAGCTACCAAGTACCAGGGAATGGGGTTCCAAGAATTTGCTTATCAGCTTTTCCTTGTTTGCTCCCCATGTTCTTATGGTTACAAGGAATATTATCTTGAACAAAGCATAGTGGATGTTGCAAGCAGTCTTCTGGAATACAGTTGTGCTGTAATCACCCAATGCTGCCAAAAACTACAGGCATTTGTTCCACTTGCTGCTTTCTCTTTGTGCATCACTTTGTTCTTGTTTTATTGGTTTTTAATTTGGCATGAAAATTCTCAAGGTACAAAACAGCAGTGGAAGAAATCTCTCCAGCAAGGCACATGTATGTGCATAAAATTAAGATTCCTGGGTATCAGAGGCCCAACTTTTCTGAAAGCCTTAATCAGATAATTGGATGTTATCAGCACCTGCTGATCATGTTAATTAGATAGAGATTTAACTTTCTCAGCTGAAATGGCAGGCAGTATTTTTTGCTGTGGGAGAACACTTGTGTTTCTAAGGTTTTTCAACAGGTGTAAATAGTGTTTATGCAGGAGATCAGACAACTTGTCTTGAACTGCTTCTTACTTCAAAGAACATTTTCCTGTTGACTCCTGCTACCCATAGCTTCTATCATTGTGTCTTATAGTTATTCAAGAATACTTTTGTCTCCTTGGTGTAGCTCAAAGGAAGCTAAGGATTAAGCCCACCTCACCCTGTGACTGGATCTCTCATCTGCAGTGTGACTCAACTATCTTTTCCTCCTTAGGTTGGAAATCGGGATGATTCGAACCTCTACATTAACATGAAGCTGAAGGCTGCTGCTGAGGTAACAGCCAAGCTCTTGATGTTTCTTTTTACCCTCCTGTAGTAGGTCAAATCTGAATATGAAGAAAAAAAAAAAAGAAAAAAAGATGCAAATCAAATAGTATAAGCTTTGCCTGTGTTGGAGAAACCAGTGTTGGCCTGAACTTATGGTTAAAAGGAAGTGTTACCTGACACTTAGTTCAGTTGGGGTAACAACAGTGGGGCTGGTGCAACTTCTTGTGTGATCATCACCTAGATTACATGTGCCTGAAGTGCTGGTGCTACGTCTTTCCTGACCTGTGGCCATGTGCTTACCCTCCTTACCGTGACTTGATGCAGTGAGTTGCCCTTCATCTGTCAGCAGTGGTGTGTTACTTGCTACAGCAGAGCTGAGAATGTAGAGGGTTTTTTGTATTTGTGGGGGTTTTTTGCTTCTCATTGATGATTATTTCCAAGTAATAGGACTGTAGGCACAGGAACAGAAGATAGACCTGGGAAATGTGACTGAATGTAGCCATGACTGGGCTGGACTGACAGAGGAGCCAGATCAATCCCTGATGTCAATTCAGAAATTAGATAATTTGTTGGTATTGTCTTTTGCAGATTGGGATCAGTGCCAATCACATAAAACTGCCAAACACAGCAACAGAAGCTGACGTAAGTGATGTAGTCAGTAACGAAAAACCATAATTTTTAGTGTCTCTCAAGGGATTAACCTATATTTATTTGCTCTCTTGTTTATAAAAAAAATAAGGCTGCTTGCCCATAGATATAAAATCATGTCAAATGGAACTGGAACCTACTGAGATTTTATTTTTAAAGGAAAACTTAAACACTACAATGTAAAATTTAGGGACTTTAACAGGTATTTTTCTAAAAATAAAAAATGTGAGTCATTTATGCTCTTGGGTGGAAAAACTAAACATATTGTGTGTTTCTTTTAAGCCAGATAAGATTGTGCTTTTTCCTTTGCATTAATCATATCTCAGTTCATCAGCCATTAGGTCTTTGGTCTTTACTCCCTTGCAGGTCCTCAAGTGCATTGCGTCTTTGAATGGAGACCCTGCTGTTCATGGCTTTATAGTGCAGCTGCCACTTGACTCTGATAAACCCATCAATACAGAAAAAATAACCAATGCTGTTGCACCTGAGAAGGATGTAGATGGGTAAACTGACTTTATCCCTGGAGAGCATGGCAGCTACTCCAGAAAGAAACTTCTTTTTTCTATTTTATTTTTGAACAGTAATTGTGAGGCAAAGAGTCTTACTTGGCCTTTATTCTTTCAAAATACAGCTTGAGTAGCATCAATGCTGGGAAACTCTCCAGAGGGGACCTTGGAGACTGCTTTATTCCCTGTACGCCAAAAGGATGCATGGAACTTATCAGGCAGACAGGTAAGGAGGTTTCCATCCATTGTTCATGAGTGCAGTAATCCTCAGTAAGAGGAAAAATTATGTACCTGGCAAGGTGCTTCATACTGAAACTTTTGTTGAGGTGCCACATTTCATCTTTGCTTTTTCAGATGGGAAAAGAGCTAGTTTTAAAGGGGGCCTTCCTTCCTCCCTCCCAACTCCAATTCCCTATCCCATACAACCCAGAAGAAAAACAATACCCTGAAGTACCACAGCCAGACTCCAGCTGACCAAAAGACTGGAAAGCTGTTTGAGTTAGGTTGTATTAGATTGCACAATGACCTGTTTTCTACTTTCTCCTAACTCCCTGTGGTGTAGGTGTCCAGGTGGCAGGCAAAAGAGCGGTAGTGGTTGGTCGCAGTAAGATTGTCGGCGCTCCCATGCATGACCTGCTGCTCTGGAACCATGCAACAGTAACCACGTGCCACTCAAAGACCTCAACGCTGGCAGAGGAGGTAATGACAGGGAGGATGCATGAGGCTGTAGTTACAGGCTGCAAGCCAGCAGTCCCTGCTGCACATTGCTGTTCTGAGTCATTTGGTATGGGTCATCTTTCACCCAAAACAGTTTCCCAGTCCTGTTGACTAGATGGCTGTGTAAATATTTCTGCTGGAATAGGATCCTGACTTTTTTTTGGCCCTTAATTACTGGCTTTTAATTTATAACAATAAAATTATTATTTTTGTTTTGGCAAGTGCTTCCCAATCTCCAAGTAGTGGCCTGCAAGACAGCATGTGTTTGTTTTTTCCTGAAAAGGCCAGGTGGTCTTTTGCTTTAATGACTGGGAAATACTAAACCAAATGTTTTCTCCAGGGTTGGTTGTTGGGTTTTTTTCCCAGTCTATTTTCTATGACTAGGAGTTGGTACCATTTTCCTCTTTACCAGTGAGAGTGACAGAAATAGTGTGTTGCTGTGCTGCCACCTACTTGGATTTCGTAGAGCAATCAACACTGCCAGGCTCTGTAGTCAAGTATTAAAGCTGAAAAGAGAGTAGGTGTATTTGAATGTAACTCACAAGGAAGATCAGAAACACTGCAGTGCTTCGTGCTTTTAAGTTGCTGTTCAATAAGGCTGTCATTAGGTTGATTAACAATTGAAGTGCTGATTCTTAATGAAACCTTAAGAACAGTTAATCCCCCTTGAAGATTAAAAGAAAAAATTACAAGTGATAGCAGCAGCTTCCTAAGCAAACATGAATGAAGCAGTGCAAGAACTGACAACAAGCTTTAGTCAGTCTCTACCACCAGCTTTGTGACCAGAGCAGGACTGTCTGTATGAATATTAGTGCTGAATTACAGTCAGCTTTCCCTGGAGTTGCATGTTACACAATCCTGGGCTTAAAAACCACAAGGCAGTCCTGCCACAAGTGAAATGCCACTTGGAGTTATGTGCAGGGGCTGTTCTTGGCTGCTGTCTGATGGGTGCTGGGTGTATTTCTAGCATTGAAAAGAGCAGCTGAATATGCAGGGATATTTGAAGGGAAGGAGATAAGAATATGCAGAAGGCTTTAATTTTATCTAAAAGTAGTCTGTGTGACCCACTTGGGAATCATGGAGTAGTTCAAAGGAGGTTCTGAAGTGTTGACTAGCAGTAGTTTAGGGTAGGAGTGTGAAAATAGGACATCATTTCTGGCTGCTGGAATTTGTGCTTGCTGAGGAACTGCTAGCTACCTTTAATTGCTGACAACACCCTTCCATCACTCTGATGGCAAGGGGTGAGCACGCAGTTTCACTGCAACTGAAGCTGATCTAAGTTGCTGCTGAAGCAGGTCTGCATTTTATCCACTGCTGGTGTGATACAGGGTTGTTTCTTTGGCTTTTTTTTTATAGGTGGGTAAAGCTGATATCCTGGTGGTTGCAGCTGGTAAAGCTGAAATGGTGAAAGGCGAATGGATCAAACCTGGTGCAATTGTAATAGACTGTGGGATTAACCATGTGCCAGGTGCGTGGGTAATGCATGGAGAGTGGGGATGGGCTTGTGTAGAAATGCAGTTGCTAAGTAAGTACGTGGATACTGTTTCCTTGGTGTTTCTAGCCAATATGGACTTCTTTCTCTTTTAAGTCTGTCTTAAGTAATAGTGGCAACCTCTGAAGATGCCAGAATTAAAAAAAAAAAAAGGTTGCTGAAGTACTGTCCTAAAGCAGATCAGTGGCCGTTTTGTTCCTGCCTTCAATGAGGCTGATGATCAGGCAAGGAAGGAGACCTAGGAAACACCACAACAGAATATCCATGTAATTTGCTGCAACTATATAGTAAAGTCTTGCTGCTGTTGTCACTTGTGAGCATGCAGCTTTACTGTCATTACTTTGCAGTTAGAACTGATTAAGCTCTTCTGTTTGAAATGCAGAAATGGCAAGCAGTCTCTTAAAGTAGCTGTGGATTTGTTGAATCACAACATTAACTTCTTAGGTTTAAATGGATGTTGTCTTGAAACAAAGCAGCTCCTGCAGGAGGGTGACAGTGGCTCTGGCACAGAATAAAGTGCTTGAACATAATGGATTTTAGGGTAGGGTTTCACTTAGCTGCTCCTCATAAAGGAGGAACAGACAGTCTGGCAATTCTGTTTTCATCTCATTTTAAATCCAAATTACAGATACTGAATGATATGGAAAATTAGTCACCATCCAACTATCTCTGTGCTACACCCACAAGGCTTTTAAAAGGTAGTTTTCATAATTAATCAGTCATTTTGTTGCCATTATTTAATGGGATGTAAAGAAAATTCTGTTCAGCAGTCTTGTTCCTCAAAGATGACACTGAGTTGCATTTAAAAACATTAGTCCTCTGTCTAATTAAAATTAAAAAAGTCATCTGCTGTTGCTGTTTGTTGCTTGGTGTACTTGTGCCAAGCTACCCAAACTTAGGCAATTTGCCAAAACCCACAAGGGTCACTGCTGCTCTGCATGAAGCAGAGTGGCTTGGAGTCTCTCCCACCAACATGTTGTAAATAAACCCACCATTGTCTCTCTGACATATGATGGTATGACCTTTTTTTGCTTCCCAGGCTTGATGTGACCTGCATCTCCAAGGACACATCCATGTTTCTTTGCAATTAGTCTGCCTTAGGGAGTGCACTGAGATCTGAGCTGCTTGTACACTCAGCTTAGTCAGTGTTACATGGCAAGATGCTTGATGGTGTTGTGAGACTCAGTGATCAGGCCTTGACAGAGTAACATGGAAATTGACAGATTTCAAAATGATGGATGCCACAGGCTTCTGTTTTTCTGTGGGTTTTCTGAAGCTGATGAGTTTTCCTGCCTCTTTGTTCCCTTAAAAGTTTGCAAAGAAGTTTTTAGTTTAATCTTCTGGGAAATTGGGATTGAAATCCTGGAAACAGGATTGTGGTGCTGGCATTGCTACAGAAAGAAGGGTAGGTCCTTTGCCAGCTTCTCCAGCTACGTTGCTGCACGGACAGAGTACCGCTGCTAGCCCTGGTGGTGCTGGGGTCACGTGTGGTCTTGTGTGCTTGCAGTTGTGTATCCACCAGAAACACATTACAGTTGGGTGTATGTTGGCTCAAATTTGCTTGAAAGCCATGTGGATAAATCCCAGTCCTTGCCTGTGAATTAGCTCTGGTCCAGAAGCTGCAGTCAGGCTGTTTATCATGCAGCTGTCTGGAAATAGATGGAGGTCATCATACCTGTTCGTTTCATATGTGTACGCACCTCACTTCTATGTGTGTGTCATAGAATCATAGAATGGTCAGGGTTGGAAGGGACCCCAAGGATCATAGAGCTCCAACCCCCCAGCCACAGGCAGGGTCACCAACCTCCAGGCCTGGATCTACACAAGGTTGCCCAGGGCCAATCCAACCTGGCCTTGAACACTTCCAGGGACGGGGCATCCACTACTTCTCTAGGCAGCCTGTTCCAGCACCTCACCACTCTTTCTGTAAAAAACTTCCCCCTAATACCTAATTTAAACCTTCCTTCCTTTAGCTTTAATCCATCCCCCTTGTCCTACCATTGTCTGCCCTTTTTAAAAGTTGATTCCCCTCCTGTTTCTCTGCTCCCTTCGGGTACTGGAAGGCTGCAATGAGATCCCCCCACAGCCTTCTTTTCTCCAGGCTTAACAAGCCCAGCTCCCTCAGCCTGTCCTTCACTTCTTTGATCTCAAAGTCCTTGGATGCTCTCTCATGTTCCAGCTGGTTAGAGAACCTACTGTACCAAAGAAGACAGGGGCACAGGGAGTGGTTATAGTGTCACTGATACTCTCTGTAACTAGTTTTTGTCTTTTGGTTTGGTTTTGATCTTAAGAGTGGGATGATGAATATTGAGAAGGTGAAATTACAGGGAGAGGCAGAAAATCTTGTGTGTAAGCTTTCCTTCAAAAGAATGTTTCAGGGGTAACTGAATAGTTCCTAGACTGTGTTCAGGGGTCCTTCTCCTGAAGTGCAGATGCAGAGACTGGGGGTTTGTTTGACTTGTGGCACCACTGTATCTATTATTGAGCTGTTTGTGCTTGGGGTGCCTAATTCATCATTTATTTTCTTCGTTCTTAGGCCTGGAGTCTTCCTGGCCAGGGTGGCTAGTAAGCCTTCTTGTCATTCTTGGAAGAAAATACTGATTATGGTATTTGCCTTTTGCAACCTTAATTAAACAGGCCTCTAAGCTGCAAGGCCAGATTCGTCTGCAGCTCAGGCAAGCAAAGCTGACAGGGGCCATAGGAACACTGTTAAAAGTTGTGATGATGTTAAAGCTTTGAACTTTAGGGAAAAGAAGTGTTGCTTAAAACAGAAACACAGCAAAACATCCAAGGTGCTGATTGTCTGTAACAATGCAGCTAAAATTTAAGTGTTGGCAGGAGCTGCTTTTGTTCCCTCTTTGGGTTTACTATAATCACTTGTTTAGTTTGGTTTCTCTTCCACTCCTCCTTCTTGTCAAATGTATGATAAAGTTATTGATTGTGTTCTCTCCAAACACACACTTACTACATCCAGTGTAATATTTCAAATATGCCAGCCATAAAATCTATCTTCAGGTTTTTCACTGTGCTTTAAAAGTTCCCTAGAGTCCTCATCTGAAATGAGGATCTGCTGCTCCAGGAGAAACTTAAAATTGTTTGGGGTTTTTGTTTATTTTTTATGCTCTGTCTATAATCAGTGAACTTTTTAGATAACTCCACTGGTTTTTCTTATGTATTTTTCTCTATATATGTAGGTGAGCTTAAAGGTCACTGTTAGAAACAAGTACTCTATCTGCTTCTGAATTGTTAGGTCATGCAGGATATATCGCTGCCTTTTTTTGCCTTTTTTTTTTTCCTTCCCCTCAGAGAGAAAGATTATTCTACTGAAGCTTTCTTAATCCTCCTGTGAGGTTTGTTTTGGCATGTCTCTGATTTCTGTGAACTGCAGTATTTTTCAGTCCATCTTTAGAATGGCCATGAATAATTGAAAAGTTTAGCACTTTCTGTCTTCAGTTTCTGCAAAGGCAGGTGATTTTATTCAGTAGTGAGACCCAGATTCCCTCCAAAATGGAACAGAGCAAATGTCAACCTGTGTTTTTTCAATAAGTCAACCATGTATTCCCTCTCAGTTCTCCTAGACTATTGGTTTGTATCTCCCTCAAATTGGAAACTGGACTATTCAGAACAGTACAGCAGGAGCTGCGAGAGGATGTTCAGGTGACATCTCCATTGCATGTCCCATTTGTGTTTTATTATTGCACAGATGTATTACTTGGTCTGTGCTTTGGTCCCCTTGTGTTTGCTTTGGAGTCATCTTCAGACTGCCTTGTGGGCCATGTGCCACTGAGAAGATATTTGCATCCTCAAGGAAATGGACTGAGGATAAATGGTGCTTAGTGGGAAGATACGTTGCATGAACTGTTGACACTCTTTGTGAAGTATTACAAGAACAGCCTCATCTTGTGATGTTGTTTTAACTTTTTAATCTTTCTTTACATCTTTCTGGGTACACAGCTTCTGCTTTATTACTCCCAACAGAGGAGAAGACTTCAGCTTCAGTCAGTGCTGCCTTTTTCTGCTGTTTTGGTGAAACGTGGTATATAACTTGATTTTTCTTTAAATCCCCAGACAGCACAAAGGCCAGTGGAAAAAGAGTTGTGGGAGATGTGGCATACAATACAGCAAAGGAAAAAGCTTCCTACATCACCCCAGTTCCTGGTGGTGTTGGGCCCATGACTGTGGCCATGTTAATGCAGGTATGTTGCCAGACTGTGAGATGACTGTAGGTCATCCCTGTGTTTGCCTTTGGGGTATGTTGCTGCTGACCATCAGCACACTACTGAAGCAACTGATGCTTCCTCCTTGCTCTTATAGAGGTCTAGTTAGGATTTCCAGGTTCTAGTCCCAACAGTTTGGGTTGTTCATGGAAGAAGAAGATGGACCTTAAGGAAGTGTTAGAACAGAGGGTTTTTCCATTTGGGTTTTTTATTTGCTGGGTTGGGGTGAGGGTGTGTTGGGAGCAGGAGTGTGGTTTTTGAGTGTGGTCTCTCCAAACAGGTTTATCTTACAGTGCTCTGACTGTAATTCTAAAACTATCCATAGGGTGAGTGGATAAAAAGGAGGAGAGTAATAGTATAAGCCAGCTCTGCATTTCCTGCTTTGCTTAAGGAACCCTGCTGGCATAGAACACCCAAAAAAATCCAGCACAGTGAAAGATAGGTAGTTGAATGGATAGACAGATGTGGTGGGGTTTTTTTTTGTTTTTCTTTTTAAGAAATCTGTGAGCAGAATCTCATTCTGGATTGTTAGCAAATGCTTTAATCAAAGCACGTAATCCCAGACTGAGACAGATGGGAGGGCAAAAGCTTTCTGAGTCTCATTGTTAACCAGCATGGTTCATACAGTGGTGGTTGCTATAATGCCTTCTCATGGTCATTTTAGAGCACAGTGGAGAGTGCACAGCGTTTTCTGGAGAAGTTCCAGCCTGGAAAATGGAACATCCAATATAACCAGCTTACCCTAAAGATGCCTGTTCCAAGGTAATGCTTTCAAATGAAGCTACTGGCAGCATTCGTGCTGTATAGCATTCAGTTCTGTTCCCAGGCTTTGCATAATATGGGGCATACATGGATGTAGACTGCAGCTGGCATTGAGATTTGGAGAGAAGAAAGCACTGTGAGGCCTTCTGAAGGGAGCAGAGCTAACCTGCAGTTGAAGTACCTATGTTGAAGTGTAGGCTTGGGTCATCCCTTTAACGTTAAGGTGTGAATATGAACTTCCACAGACTCTTCAGGGCAGCTAGATAGATGCTGATTTAGCAAATAGCAAGACCCTTTGATTTTTAGAAACTTTCAGTTTGACATGACAAAAAGCTAGCATCTTGAAGTAGCATCTTGAAGTGGGAGTTGTTGGTGTCAAGTCCCCAAGGAGCAGTTGAAAAATTTGCAAAATTCCTGCAAAAAGGCATTCTTGGGTTGGAGGTGGGTGGTGGTGGTTGTTGGGTGGTTTTTTTGCTTGGGTTTTTTTCTTTGGGCTTTTTTGGTTCATTTTCCTAAAATAAGTTATGAGGATGTGTCTATTCTAATTTAGCCAATATTGATGGGTTTAACTAAGATGTTAACTAAAACTTCCCTTTTAAAATACTGATTGGGTGTTTGTAGCTTACCCAGTCCAGAAGAAGGGAATTTGTGAGATGTCTTTGACTTACAAATTGACCTTGCTCTCTCTTTCTTGAAGCGATATTGAAATATCACAGTCTTGTCTACCCAAGCCCATTGATCAAGTTGCAAAAGAAGTTGGTCTGCTGCCTGATGAGGTGGAGCTCTATGGCCAAACTAAAGCCAAGGTTCATCTGTCAACTCTAAAACGACTGAAGAACCAGCCAGATGGCAAATACGTTGTTGTTACTGGGTAGGTCTTTCCTTAACTGAGGAATCATCATTCACATGGTGTCAAGGTGAAAAGAAACCATATTAGCATGGCTTATTGTTATATTGTCTTTTGGCACGATGAATGTATGAGGTGCTCTAGATTTTAGTGAATCACAATGTGAAAATCTAGTAGTTTGGGAAACAGATTAATCTTTTTATGGTAAATAGTGGGAATGTAGTTAAACATTTCTGGAGTTGAATTGTTTTGCTCTGCAGATCAGGGGTTACGGAGGACAGAGTGGTTCTAAATTCTGAGTCTAAATTCTCTTAGTCACCTGTCTTCAACAGTAACTAGCAAGCTGTCCCAGATCACAGTCTTCAGCAGTTATGTGGTAATTTCCCAATCTTGTTCCAGTTTTGAACTGATGAAGATTAGCTGAAGCCTGAGCCAATCCAGAATTTGAGTTGCCATTAGCTGCAATCACTGGGTGACTGTTTTATCCCTGTTTTGAGGATTTCATTGTGTCTGTTCTGCTTTTTTTACTGCAGGATAACTCCTACTCCCCTGGGAGAGGGGAAGAGCACTACTACTGTTGGCCTTGTTCAAGCCTTGGGAGCACACCTCCACCAGAATGTCTTTGCCTGCGTTCGGCAGCCTTCTCAGGGACCAACCTTTGGTATAAAAGGTATGAGCTTTTCTGTTGCTTGCAGTTGGACTAATGGGGAAAGATAGCATTCAGAGATTTTATTCTGCTGCATTGTAGTTTCACAATTGCATTTCTTACAAGAATGAAAAACCTTGGATACGTTCTTGGTAGTTTTTAAGTGCTGTGCTGGGATTTAATCTAAGCTTCTCAATAGTAGCTGCCTCCTTAAAGCCATTAAGCAAACACATGAAATACCACTCTGGGCTAGAGAGACCTTTATTTGCATGATTTGACTATTGTTTCTCTGTAGGTGGAGCTGCAGGTGGTGGCTATTGTCAAGTTATTCCCATGGAAGAGGTAATTCTTTGTACAAAGCCTCATTGCACATGTAGCTCACAGACCTTGAAGAGATACTGCAGTCAGACAACTTAGAAAATCTTTTTAGTTTACAGCCTGGCATCACACTCCCAAGAACTGGGTGCTTGAAACCCAATCAAAACATCCTTGGTTGTTTCAGTAGGGTGGTGCCTACATGCTCAGGGAACTTCATAGAACTGGGAATTCCCAGTTCTTCTGTTCCCTCCCCTTCTCTACCTTCCATTTGCTGCATACCCTTGAGCAGAGTACATCCTGTGCCTCTTTTTCCCAGCATTGAAATGAAGAGGATCGTGACTTAGTAAGTTTTGGAAGCATATTAAATAGTTCTGTCAGCAGTGGTGGTCACCGACTGTGAGCTAATTTGGTGTACTTGTGTTTTAGATTCCTAGCATGAAATGGGAAAAGGGAAGTTGGGAATCAGGAATGCCCAGACCTCAGCCTGTTGGGGGACTGGCACTGCAATGTATTTCTGGCATGACTTGGCAACAAGTAAAATCCTGTGTCTGGGGACAGGGAACTGAAAGGCACGTGTAGCACGTGCTCTTGTGCTTCTCTCAGCTCTCAGAGTAATTGCCTGTATAATTCTACCTTTGTCTTGTGCACTATAGACTGACACAGGGCAGTTCTAGGAAGAAAAGCAGACATTATCAGAAGAGCTTTTCATTCCAATTGATGTGGCAAGTCCATAAAAGATAAAAATGTTAAGGAGGCAGAATATTGATTTAGTCAGGTGCTGAGAACATGTGTGAATGATAGATGTTGACAGGAAAAATTATCTCCTCCTGTTTGGGAGTGTTGTTAAGACAAGCCAAAATACTTGATGCTGCGCAGCAGTAGGAAACTGCCCCATGCTTGAAACTGGTTCAGAGGACTCTAGGTATGACCCATGTGACATAAATACAAGTAGTTTTGTGGGGGTGCCTTAGTCGATGCATGTCTTGTAAAACTGAACTGTCTGGAGTCACTAGTTACAGTAACGACCTTGATCCATCATTGGAGGTTTCTGCATGCAGTGTTCATCCTTGGAAAAGCTTAACAAGGGGAAAACTTTTGAGTTTGTACTGCAGAACCAAGGTATTAATAATTGCTTCTGGTTGCATGTATATAGAGCGAGGCAACAATTAGCACTTGCTAATTAAGGTTCATAGCTCCATTCTGCTTTAAACTATCCGTTTAAGACCACAGTTACAAGGCTCCAACAAAGTGGTACCGTAAGGTTTTCTGTCACACCACCTTTTCTAATGTCCCTTTTTCATCTTCCTCCTTTGCTGCTCTGCCACAGAGGATTGTTGTAACCACACCTTTTACTCCCCTGATAATGCAGGCTTGTCACGTAAGCTATACATCCCAAGTCTTCTCTCAGCATAGCTTCAGTGCAGCCAGATAACTCATGTAGACAAACCCACTCAAACTATCTTTTAATGAGGTAGAATCAAGAAAACTACTAGCAGTGTCACGGTGTAGTACGTGGTCTACAAGTTCTGCCTACGATACTGTGTGAGTGGTTAGCTTATGCAGAGCTCTGCGCAACCACAGCTCTACTGCTAGCACTACACAAGGTTGCTAGTTTCAGTTTAGCTCAGATATCTTTGTGGGAGCAGCAGCAGCTTCAGTTACTGCCTGTGTGAAACCTGTTGTGCAAATAATGAGAGTGGGTCAGAAGGAAGGTGAACGAGGAGAAATGCAGATGTGCCATACCATGGTCTTACCACGGTCTTCTTGGGTGTCAAGAAACCTGTGAGAACTGTTCTCAGGGGGAAAAAATAACTTTTTTATTTGGAAGCTTCATTCTGGAAGTTTGTAAAATGACATAAATGTGGGGGAGGCATTTTTCTGTTTTAGAGAAATTCTTTCCTCTCTTCCACTGAGCAATCTTCCCCCTCCGCCCTTACCCACTTTAACATTGCTATTAATACTTCTCTTTCCATCTGTCTACAATGAATTGAAATAAATGAAAATTGCAGCAGGATGAGGTAACTGATATGGTTTATGTCCTCTAGTTTAACCTTCACCTCACTGGTGACATCCATGCTATCACTGCAGCCAACAACCTGGTCGCTGCCGCTGTTGACGCGCGTATGTTCCACGAGCTAACTCAGACTGACCAGGTATGTTCCCTTATGATGCATTTGGGTCCAGCCCACTTTGGCCAAGATGTTTTGGGTGTTCCAGCAGTGCTAACGAGCTACTGGTTTAATTCTTCAAGGCTCTCTACAACCGTTTGGTGCCTTCTGTCAATGGCGTTAGGAAGTTCTCTGACATTCAGATCCGAAGACTACAGGTAAGTTCACTGTTTTCACATTGGTTTCTGGTTCTGTTCCATTTATTCACCCTTTACATATACAGAGCTAGGTTACAGAAACCCTCCTGATGTCCTGTAGGTCATTCTGCTGTCATTTTTTTACATAAAGCATGCAGAATTGAGGTAGCCCTTTGCGTAGTGTAAAAAAAACCCAGTGAGATACAGCCCTGAGGAGAATCATTGATGCAGTGTTCTGTATTGTAAGCTGTATGAATAACAACATAGTGGGAAGAGGCAAAGGGATTAGTGCCCTTTATTAATAGCATCAGTTCAGCATCCTTAATGCAGTTTAGTATCAGTATCTGTACTAGAATCAGTATCTGTACCATACACCCAGTTGCAGCTAGAGATGAATAGTGACAGCTATGCAGATAATGCAACACAAAAAAAGGAAAAAGGCAATTTTTAAAATACAGCAAAAAGAGAATATACAGAATTTTTTATCTTGCCCAGATTGAGTAAACAGGGAAAAATAAAAAAAATACATGTCCCCTACATTGCCCACTATTTCTCTCCCAAAAAAAAGAATTTCCAGTTAAATGAGCAATGCTGTCATTGGGTGGCAGTCCCTGAGCAAACCACAGCTCCTCTGAGCCTCAGAAATTAGCATGAACTAGCATGTGTCCCTGACCTCTACAAAAATGAGGATTAGTGGAGGAATAGTTTGTACTGAGCTTGGACCTTCTGGCTAGGAGGACAGCCTGGAGACTTGCTAAGTTAATTCCAAGAACATACCTGTTCAGCCTGGATCCCTTGCCCATTTGGAGGTCAGGAGCAATAGTCTGAATATGTAGGAAGCTAAAACTGTTGTTTATTAATTGGCTCTAACGTCTCAACTGTTAGAGAATGTGTGGTTTGCATCTAGTGCAGAGCAAAGAAGTGATGTCATGTTGCTTGGTGTTCCTGACAGACTGCTGAGGGAACTCTAGCCACTCTTCTGGTTATTCAGTGTCGAGATGTGAACGGGATGTGTTAATACTCCTTAAAAGAGGATATCTTTTTTTATTCTTTTTATTTATTTATTTTTCTGAATGATGTGCTTGAAGAGGAAGAGAACAGCCTTTCTTCTTCCCTGCTGTTCTTCAGAAGAAAAATACAACTTAGCTGTCTAGTTAATTAAAAAAAGCTTGCTTGTTCATAAATCAACTAAATTGTTTGCCTCATTCCTAGGCTTGTATCAGGCTTCTTGAGATAATTCTTCTCTCAATTAAGCAACTTGGCAAACTGCCCATCCTCTCAGTATGTTCAAGATCAGCTTTCTGGGATGCTGACAGCCTTGTGACTGAATTGTTTAATTCCTCCTTTGTGCTGCTTAACCAGCGTGCTGAAAGCAGTGTCTTTAACTGCGTATGGCTGTGTGCAGTGACCCTAGGCAAACTAATGAGAAATGGATGTGAGCATGTGAGACTAATGATGAGGACAAGGCATGTAAGGAGCTGCAGAGCTTTTTCTCTTGTTCTGTAGATGCCTTGCACAAAGCTTGCTGACAGCCTGCCCTAATGAGCTCTGTTGTCTGCCTTCGCCTTTACTAGCTGGCCAGTAGCAAGCTCTGCTTCCAGGTACATGCTAATATGGATCATCCTACACTGTTGTGAAGTCTAGGAGAAGGGGCACCAAAAAGATAGCCCCTCCTTATTTCTGAATATGCTGCTGCCAAAGGCTCCTTGCTCTAGTGAAGGGTTTGTTTCTGTGAATCTTTTCATTGTACATTTTTGTTTTGTTTGTCCTTTCCTCCCTTAGAAATTGGGCATTAACAAAACTGATCCCTCAGCTTTGACAAAGGAAGAAATAAATGCATTTGTGCGGCTGGACATTGACCCAGGCACCATAACATGGCAAAGAGGTACAAGAGCCATCAAATGCAAGAATTATTAAGAAATAAAACCTGTCAAAAGAGAGGCTTGCAAGTGCAGCAGGAACTGCATTTCCTGGGAAAATGGGAAAGAGGGAAGGCTGGCCTCTGCTTCTGAGTGTTTGGTGGGATAGATGCTGGGCTCCTGTTTCTAAAGGGCTGAAATCTGCTCTGAATTCCCAGAGATTAAGAATTCAATAATCACTGCAATTGTATGTTTCTGGATTTGTCAATCACAGTTGAGTTTGGCAACATGTAGCCAGCAGCCTTTTTGCCTGGCTGAGAAAGCTGACTTACGGAGACTGTTCTGCTCTGGCATTAAACTCAGTTTTAATCTGCCCACTTGCTCTGTTGAGGACTTAACAGTAAATAAAGGACAGATTTTTGAAAGGTTTTTAAAGATACTTGAACATAAGATCAGTCTCTGGTCTGACAGATTTAATATTTCACTAGCAGAAGGATTTTCCAATATGGAACTTTTTTCTAATTTCGACCCCAAGAGTATTGCTTATTCTTCTTTTTATTAAAATAGTATGAAATGTATTCTCCAAAATCTGCTTTATAACCTGTAATGGGGCTAAAATACTCTGCCTCGTGGGAAATGTTTTATAAAATACTTAAAATTTTTCAAACAGATACTAAGAAACAGCAAGTTTAGGCCAGTATTTGATAGTTTGTATTTCCAAGGTAATTTGAGTTAATGGGGCTGTGTGAAACTATTCTCACTAAATTGTAATTCTGTCCATTTTTATCATTTAACTTATAAAATGATAGGAGGGGCTGGGGTTTTTTTTTGGCTGTAATAATTTCCTGATTTCACATTGACTAATGATGGTGAAAAAGCAATTGCAATAATACCAGCACCTCTGCTTTTCAGAGAGGCTTTGGACTTGTAGTTGCTACACACAAAGGGAGGTAGACTCCCTTTGTATGCAGTGCAAGGTCTGCATGTGACTCTGGGTATCTTAACTTTGTTGCAGTTCATTTTTGGGGAAAAATCATGTTAAAGTAGTGCTTGCTGCTCTTTAGGAGGGAGGATGGTAGCTCAAACTGCCATCCTCTCTTCATAGGTGAGCTAGCTGAGCGTTTGTAATAGAGCATAGATGTGATTTATGACTTGCAATGTGACTTCTCATATTTTTCTCTGCATTCCTTGCAGTGCTGGATACAAATGACAGGTTCCTTAGAAAAATCACCATTGGACAATCTCCAACAGAAAAAGGCTTCTCACGAACGGTACTTGTTCCCTTTTCTTGCATGTTCTAAGAAGTACTTTGAAAAGCATGGTCCTAAAGCAAGTTTCTGTAGCTCCAGGTATTTCCATCTTTTATCAGTACCTCGTTAAAGAGGAAACAGAAAGTCTCTGCAGGCAAGCAGTTACATTTGCTGCCACTGCCATGTTTACTTTTATTTGCTGTTCCCTCCTTCCCTGTTCTTTCCTGAATGTTGGCTTCCCAAATTGGGATGACTATGATGTTGTAAGAGTGGTTCACAAATGCCCTCAGTAAATATGGTGCATGGCAATGGCTTATCTTCACCACTGAAGATGCTTTGGGTGGGGTGTATCTGGCCAAAACTACACACGGTATCTGAGCTTGTTCAGATTCATTATATAATCAATGGAGTAAAATAGGCAATCTGGGCTGTGACTCCTCTTGTCCCTTAAGTAACTGTCAAATTAATAGTTCAAATTAATTGTGCTCAGAAAAGCCTTTCTATTGACTTGAAATGTCCCAAGGGTGCTTAGCTTCCATGGAGGTGTCTGCATTACATCAAATGAATTCTACCTTTCATTTCCTACAGAAGCTGGTACTGAGGGTTTTTTTGTCACTTGGTGTAGTGTTTAGTGATAGTTGGATGAGTTGCTAAGCTCAGTCTTCAAAAATATAATTTGTTAGTGTTAAGCATTCTGACATGAATCACTAATGTATGTACCAGGGGAGACTCTTGTAGTACCAATGGAATATTTTACTTAATTTTGCAGAAGAAAATCCAGTTTAAAATGGCCAAATTTAATCTCAGAATATACTGTTGTTATGCTTTTGATTTCTTTATATATTTTTATGTCTGGGGTTTTTTGCTGCTGATGATGTTAAGATGGTGATTTGCCTTGTTTCAAGACTTTAGCAGAGGTAAGGATTGCTGCTAGGGCATCTTGATGAGTTCACATTCTTTGTTCATCTCTTGCAGGCTCAGTTTGACATCACGGTGAGCAGTGAAATCATGGCAGTTTTAGCACTCTCTGATGGGTTGGATGATATGAAAAAGCGACTGGGCAGAATGGTGGTAGCTTCCAGCAAGAGAGGAGAACCAGTTACAGCAGATGACCTTGTAAGAGTCTCATTCAGTTCTTAAATGCAACCTTTTTCCTACTGCTTCTGAAATTCCTTGGATTGAAAAGACACTAGCATTTAGAAGATTGAAGTTGAAGTCTTAGCATCTGGAGTTAAGGCTTTTTACTTCAGTCTGGCCAACACCTTACCCAGAGAGAGTGTGTGTGTGTGTGTGTGTGTGTGTGCAGGTGACCTGGGCAGGGACAGAGTGTCCTGTGTGATGTGCTGTGTGTCGAGTTGAAGCCAGCACTGTAGGAATTAATGGGAAATACATGGTGGCTTCCAGTTAAAAAACATATTTACAAATGAGAAGAATTCAAAATACATCCTGCTGGCCATCCTGTTTCTTGGGCTCCCTGAAGCGAGCAAAACATTGAGCAGGAGCAAAGGCTCTTGCAAATTTAATTACAGATAATGAAATATCTTATTCAGGGAGAGTATGAATGCTATAAAAGCCAAATCCTTTGCAGAAAGTGCAAGGTCTCCATAAGGCAGCCTTTGTGACACAAATCCCTTATTTCCACTGCATGAAATGCTGAATACAGCAGCTCTGATGATGTCTGTTACCAATATGCAGAGCAATCCTAAGCAGGAGTTGCAAGCTGCAGCACTGTCTTGCAGCTGTCTATACCATAATTATCAGTGCAGTTCTTGGCATGCTTGTGGAGTGTGTCAGCTAGCACTCCCAAATGATACTTCAGTGTGGCTTCAGGGAAATGGCCTGTGGCCCAGACACTTCTTCCAGTAAGTGCTTTGAGGATAGCAGTCCTGTTTGGAGGAAGGGGAGTTGAGCCCTGCCTGTGAACTGTGCCCTGCTACATGGCGTCACGACAGAGAACAGTTTCAGGACTGTTCACTAGTCAATACAGATACAATATTGGTGCTTACTGCTGTCCTGCATAGTAGATTTTTCACAGCCTGCTTTGCAAAAGACATGAATGTTACAGATTTTCTTGATGGTGGTTTGCCTTACATTTTCTGAATGAGCCTTTCCAGTGGGACAGACAAATCCACAGGGTGGGTGTCCTGGCGTGTTCCCTGCAAGGTGGGACACAGCACTAAGGTTTACCCAGCTTGTGCAGCCTTGCAGTGGGATTTTGGGTTTTGTTGGGTTTGGGGTTTTTTCCTGATGTTTGAGTTTTTGTTTGTTTTACTTCCTAAGCCTAAGAAACAGTAGATTAGCAATGTGGCCTGACTGTGGCCTTGCAGGAAAAGGGCTAGGCTGGGAACCATTTATCTTAAGAGTCCTTATGTGAGACATTTGTTGGGAATGAGGGAGGGATGTGCCAAACTTCTGTAGGCATCTTTGAGATCTTAATTCCTACTGCTAGCACGCTGCCAGTTTAACCTTAGGTACTGAAGTTAAACCCTATTCTGGAAAATGAGAGTCTTTCCTGCTGCTCCTGAGTAGTGGAGGCAGATGGTGCTTGGGTAGGGAATTGCTTTGAGTTTTGTGTAGAGTCCAAATTATAGAGGTCTTTCATCTCAGGAAATTTTTTCTTTTTTTCTTTTTAAATCTAATTATATTTCATTTTATCCATTGCAACTACAGAATGGTGGATGGCATCAGACCTTTCCAACAGGTTCACTTGAATGTTAGATGTGTGCTTTGATGGCAGCCATTGGCTTGAATCGTTAGAACTGTGATATATAGTCCTCATGCAGAGCACATTAAGATGTCTGTGTCCTTCTGCTGTGGTATAACCAATGTCATAACTGTGTTACAAGGAAACCCAAAGAAACTGGGAAGAAATGTGGAATCAAGAACTGACTACAGGTTTTTAGAAACAGGTTGTATTGAAGTGCCACTGAGTGACACAGGCCTGAAGTGTCGTCATGGAAATCTTGCTCTGTAATTTACATTATTCTGGAGATGACTGAAGCTTAAAGCTTATCCATTAAATGCTAAATAAGCTTTCATGTGGCAAGAATGAAACTAATGAAACAAAGCAATGAATGTCTTTTAACAAAATAAAAATCTTGCATACAATTGAGTGCTGCAATCCCACTGAAATTAAAAGGGAAGAGAAAGAAAACATGGTTCATGGTTTTCATAGCTGCTGTGCACATTTGAGTCTGTAACTCTGATAGCAATTTTAGGTACTTTTGCAAGTGCTGAATAACAGTCAGTTTGGTTTCTACTGGACTATGTCAGTCACAAGGATGACCAAACCCTCATTTTCTCTTCCCAAAGCAGATGTGGATAAAATCCCAGGGTTCCACTTTGCAACAAACAGAAATGCAGCGTGATCTATTGCTGCACCTCAGTGGAAACACGGGCTCTGGTGTTTGCCTTTTATGATGTCAGCCTGGTCTTGCTTGTGAGCAGAGGTTCACTTTAAAAGTTATTTCTGCCCAAGAGATTTGGCCAGGGTGTAGCAGGTTGTTACAACATTAAGGCCAGTATCTAGAGCCTAGTTGCTGAAATGAGGAAGGAAAGAAGCCCAAGACAAATCCACCTGCAAAATACAAGAACATCATTGTATATGTAACTTTAAAGTTCTTAGTGTGTTTACAAACGGCAAAAGAAAGGCAGTAATGTTACAGTTGAGATAGCAGGGTGGTGAGTGTGGTCCAGTATTTCTACATGTATAAAAAGTGACCTAAAAAGCTCCTGCTTTGTACCACTGAATGGGCTACCATAAACCATACATACCTAAAGGTTACTCTCTTGCTGCTGTTGTTTAACCTTGCCGCAGCATCGAAACAGCGCCTGTTTTATGCACTGCAAAGTGATGGCCAAGCAAGGTCCCAACCAACGGGCTGCACCCAGCACAAATCACAGATCCTCTTACAAGGATATGAAGGTCATTATTCTGCCTTGCCCTGACCAGAGTTAGTTATATCTACAGCAACTGCTGGTTCTGGTCCTGAAAGCTCACGAGGACAGAAGCAGAGCCTAGACACAGAACAGGAACTGTGTCAGGGACTCAGTACATCAGGAAACTGATTGCCTTTTTTTTCTTCTAGGGAGTGACTGGTGCTCTGGCTGTCTTGATGAAAGATGCTGTTAAACCAAACCTCATGCAGACACTAGAGGTGAGCACAGACAACTTGCTGTATATGTGTGTGTTCTCAGAGGCAAGAAGCAACCGTTTTTAGATCATTTGTGACAATCAGTGTGGGCTTACTCAACTTGGAGTTGGAGCTTTACTGTGGTTTCCTATATAAGGTTCAGGAGTAGGTGAGGAGGCTAGCTTCTTTCTAGGGCTGCCAGTGGCATGTGGGATGACCCCAAGCAATGGACTAAACTTTGCTGCGTCTATGTTCTGTTGTCTTTAATGCCAGGAATTGGTTTGGGAATCTAAATGGTATTAGATGCAGGAGAATAGCAAAGAGTTGCTGAGATTTAGCCATCCTTTTCCTAAGCAGATTAATACCTTCACTTGAGCAGATTATTATAATCCTGTCTGCCCTATAGCCCTTATTACTGATAACAAATGTTTGATCAGAAGGCTTTAATATCTGTCTCCTAAAAGTGTACTTCTTCACCTTCAGGTACCATAGCAATTAGCTCCTGAAATACTCTAGATTTGCTAAATTTTATGCTCTGATTTTTATTTCTCTCTCTCCCCCACACCCCCTTTTCTAGGGAACACCAGTGTTTGTTCACGCTGGCCCTTTTGCCAATATTGCACATGGGAATTCTTCAGTGTTGGCAGACAAAATAGCACTGAAGCTTGTGGGAAAAGATGGTTTTGTTGGTAAGTGTGTGAGGTGTCTTTTTGTTCCCTTTTTGTGTGTTTTGCAGGGAGGGATCTGCCTTTTTTTTTTTTTTTTAATAATGACTGTCTTTGAGTTTTTTGTATTGGAAGAAGAGTCTGATTTATATAACCAGAGCATTATTTCTCCACCCAGCAACTTCTCACAAGCTTTTTTTTTTTTTTTCTCCTTTTAATTCCTACTCTAGTTACAGAGGCAGGGTTTGGTGCAGACATAGGCATGGAGAAATTCTTTAACATTAAGTGCCGTTATTCTGGTCTCCGACCTCATGTGGTGGTGTTGGTTGCAACCGTCCGAGCCCTGAAAATGCACGGAGGAGGGCCTGCAGTAAGTACCAGGCAAGGTGTTCTTAGGCTTGAGGGTCTGTTGCTGTTGTTCTGATCCAGTCACCTAAAGCCCTGTAGGATTCAGTCTGCTTGTAATACAACTGCCTTGAGATTTGCAGTTGTAAAAGGAATCCACGTGTCCAGGTTGCTTGTAAGACGCTTTGTTTGTAATATGTTACAGGTCCCTACCTGCTTGTTTTATTGTCTTAATGAACTGCTTGTATGCTGGGGTGTTTGTGATATTCCCACAGTCAGTCACTTCTTGTGCCTTCTTGCAGTTGTTTATTTTTCTTTTTATTTGTTCTTAGAAAAAGGGTGAGCCTGGAATAGTCTGTTGTATCTTTTATGCTATTTAATAAGAAAAAGCATGAATTGCTGTCATGGATAAAATTGTACAGAGTCCCATTTATTTTTTTTGTTTTCCTTCTTTTCCCAGGTCACTGCTGGGGTACCTTTACCAAAGGAGTACATGGAAGAGGTAACCTTCTTTAGCTGATGTCACAAATGACCAACTAACTGTGATCATGACACAATATTGTCATGCAGTGCATGCCCAGATAGCTTGTGTGTGTCACCTCTTTAGCCACCAGGGAAACGCTTCCTCATACAAGCTGTAATGTTCTTATCTTCTTTTTTTTTTATTTTTTTTTTTCTTTTATGATGTTACACTGGCTCTGCTCTTTCAAGCATTTATTGTACTTGACCTAGCCAGTACTCTCAGAGCCTTTTCGTTTCTCCTGAGCTCATGCAATTGTCTGCATGCTCAATTTTTCATCCTAATATCTACTCTGTGTCCCCTGACCCTCTCACTATGGAGTAATTACTTGGCTGAAATGTTGTCTCTGAAAATATTCTCAGTGCTTCTCTAATTAGTCTCTTCCTAGCAGCATTGGGGTTTTGTTTGATTCCCCCTCCCTTCTTTGCAAACAGAGAGGAAAGTGAGCTGAAGTCTCAGCTTCTCTCCTTGTGTCTTGAATGGTTGTGTATGCCTGGATAATTGGTCTGGCTCTCTTTACACCGCTGCAGCTTTTTCAGTTGTGGAGCTTCTGTATGGATTATTCTTTGCATGGGAGGGGACGAAGTGTCTGGATTTCCATAAACAGCCTCTGATGCTGCAGAATGCAAATATGTGCAGACCAAAAGCTGCTGCCACAGACTTCAAACAAGTGTCATGAAACTCACTGCTAGTGATATGCAGTACATAGAGGAGTGTGTCAGAGAGGCTTTACTGCGGGGAGTTACTAAGCATAGGTGTTAACTTACTAAGAACAAAAAAAAAAAGATTAAAAAGTTATTTCTCTTTACCTTGGCTTGGCAGCTGAAACCAGTGATCATTAGAAGTAGTTATTCCTTCTCCTGTCTTCCATCCAAGAGTGTACACTGGTCTGGACTGTTTGGAGGGCAGCACTGGGGATTTTCCTTTGTGGTTTCGCTTGTATTTTGACTTTTTTTATCATTAGCTTTGGGCTTAGTGGATTTGAAATAGAAATGCCATTGCCTCTGATAAAATGTGCTTCCTGCTTGCTGTCTTTACAGAATCTTCAACTGTTGGCAAAAGGCTGCAGTAACCTAAACAAGCAAATCCAGAATGCACGGATATTTGGTGTCCCAGTAGTAGTGGCTGTCAATGCTTTCAAGTAAGTGAGCTGGGACATGGAAGCAATGCATTGGAATAAAACTGTGGCACTTTCTATGCTATGTGTTAACAGAAACTCTAGTTTTCAGTACTGTGGATGTACCATTTGCAGCATTTTCCATTGTTGGAAGATGCTGATTAAATAGGGGAGTTCTGCTTAGTCATTTTAAATGTGTTCCTTAGTTTAAATTAGCTTAGTATCAGTGACTATTATCTGCCATCACTTACACCCTGCCTGGCCAAATTACTGTGGACAAAAGGTGCCTGTGACAGTGTGGAATCTTAAGCTCATAACACATAGTGAGGTGCTTGTGCTTTTTGGCCACACTGTGTTCAGCAGTTTGCTGTATGGAATAACTGTGTCCTGCTAAGAAGCATTTTGGGCCCTGCATGTTGTCCTGCACAGGAAATAGGACCTGTGTGTGGTCTCCTTATGCAGGCAGAAGGGCTTTGAACAGGTGTGTTAAAGCTGATGCCAATTGAAGCAGAGTAGCCAGCTAAGGATTATTGATCTGAAGTGAATACATACTGGCTGATGTAGAGAAATTATGGCTTTTAGCTGCTTGTGTGCATGTGATACAGCACACTTTAGCATCTCTGAATCACCAGTGCTAACACCTTTTTGAATTTACTCCTGCAAATAGGAATTTCTTTGCTGGTACAGAATAGAAATGGCAGAAAGTGGAGCGCAGCTCTGTTGGTAGTCATGAGTTTCTGCATGTAGGTCCACAGCTAGCCATTGCCATCTGCTCCTCTGTGGAGTAGCCTCCTTCACCAGTGTGGAGAAGGCTCGTTGGTGGATAGCCCCTCAGGAGCTGCATGGCTGGATTCTGTGATTCCTTTGGACAGGTTTTGGATCTTGTCAACAAGAGCGAAAAACAGCACAAACATGCACTGTGTGTGCATTTTGGTACAAATGTGCAAACTTTTCTCCTGACAGGACAGATACAAAGGCTGAGCTGGCCCTTGTGGTACAACTGGCAAAGGAAGCAGGAGCGTTTGATGCTGTGGAGTGCACTCACTGGGCAGAGGGAGGTAAAGGAGCAGTTGCACTGGCCATGGCTGTTCAGAGAGCGTCACAGACACCCAGCAACTTCAGGTTCCTCTATAATGTGGAGGTAAGAACTTGCAGTGCTATGGAGGTGCTTTGTTTATGAGGTGAAGATCACTTGGTTTCACTAGCTCAAGTTGCTGAAGGCTCTCTGAAAGGCTGCACTGAGAAACCGAGAAATTTGGGGGTAGAATATAACACTCCATTAGTCTTCATGCCCCAGTTAGTCAGTTCTCAATGTTTTTACTACCCAGTGAAATACTGTTTACTCTTGACACCAAAAGGTGCTGCTGTGACTCTGCAAGAGATGACAGACAGGTTTCTACCATGGCAGCCATGTTCCAGGGTAGGGCTAAGTTTAGTTCTTGAACTTGAGACCTGCATTCCTGCCAGAGCATGGACTGGAACAAGCTTGACCAATCCTGTTACCTTATCCAGAGCTTCTGTGTGTGCTTGTTGCTTAGGCTATGATTAGAATTTGTCCATTTTTAACTTTTTCCTCTGCAAGTAAGGCTTATGGAGTCACAGTACAGTTTTGGATAGAAGATAGTGTGTGTCTGTTTCTAATGACTTTATACTTAAGCAAATTTGACAGATTACTTGGAGGTAATGAAGTCACTGTTAGTTCCCAGGTTATGGCCTGAATTCTCCTGTAATAGCCAGCACCTATTCAAGAACCTAATGAGGTACAGAGCTAAATCATTGTATCTGTTTTAGCTCCTTAACAGATGCTTTAATTTTTTCTTCTTTAATCTGTTTTATTTGAGCTTTTATTTAACTATTAACTTGTATTCCCTCAAATTGGTTTTGTTTGGCTTGAGAGATAATAAAGATGCCTCTCTTGCAGCAGGGGTAATTAACATGCAAGCACAATTTACAAGAAATACTGTTGTGTATCTTTTTGTTTCTCACTGTATAAACTAGCTTTGCCCTCTTACCAAGAGAAACAGCTGCAACAAGATAGATGAAATGTGTTGTGAAAACCCTCGAATTACCATGTAGCTTTGTCCTGCAGCAAAGGGGAATAGTTCTTGTCTGCACATGGGCACTGCATAGCACGTACGAAGGATTGTGAAGCTGCTGTGATGTTACAGCCCATCGTAGTTTGGCCATGCTGACTTGCCTGTCTTTCTTATTTTCTTTTTTTCCCTAGCTCCCAGTTATAGATAAGATCAGGCTTATTGCACAGCAGATCTATGGGGCAAGGGACATCGAGCTGCTTCCAGAAGCGCAGGAGAAAGTCGCCTTGTACACTAAGCAAGTGAGTTTTCCTGACACCAGTAGTGCTTCTCATTTTAAATGTTCATAATGAACAGTGGTGTTGAAACTGTGTGTGAAGGGAATCATCACTCAAATCGTGTCCTTGTCTAGGACCTGTTGGATGCTGCTGTGGCAGAGGAGGAAGAGGAGGTTGTATGGGGAGGGAGAAACTGGCCCTGGCTTCTCGTAGGGAGTATGAAACTCATCTGGCCCAGAGCACATCTGTGATAGTGTTTGGGGAGAAAAGAGCAGGAGGATTCAGTGATCTTTCTCAACTGAGTTCCCCAGTCCTTCACCAGTTTGGGAACTGGGGAATTACAAGTGATTAGACTGGTGCTAGTCTCTGATGGTTGTTTTTTTTTAAATCTTGTTCCACTCAGTTGTCTAATTTGAACCCATAGGGATTTTTGGCAGTCACAAATATACTGGGCAAAAGTTCCACAGGTGATACCAAGGTTGATACCATACTTCTTGTGGGAAAAAGTGTCTACTCTTAGAAGCTTTGAACGTGGCATTGGGTTGTTGAATTAGATGCTTTCTGGTTGTTGCATTGCTTTTACTTTTCTTTAGCATTAGGTTTTTGTGAATTTACCTCTTTCTGCATTAATGAATGTCTTGCATTAATGAAGGTCTGTAAAGGACTTTGAAGACCAGGGTGAGAACTAGCCATTCTCTGTTTACAACGTGCTTGAATAATTTTGCTTTTGCAATCCATTTACTACTGGCATATATAGTTCCAGCTTTCATGTTTCTTGTATATTCCTTTACAAGTCTATCAAAATACCACAGCTACTTTCTCACCACCTGTAATTACAGTGATCAAACATTTCTAATTCACTGACCTCACCAGAACAAGGACTTCAGTTCTGAGGTATTGTAACATTTTTGGGAAGAGAGTAGAAACTTGTAGTTATCACGGTGGTATATCTAACACTTCCATACTGTTAGGTTTTCTCCTCAGTTGGATGTGCTGGGGGATCATGGTGGTTCATTCTCTAATACTTAGTGAGGGCAAGGAGAGAGTTTGAGAGAAAAGGAATGGGGAAGAATGGCCAGTGGATGTAACACGCTGTGGATGAAGCAGTTGGTGAGGAGTAAAATGGCCTGATAAAATGTCTGCAGAGAATGGGAAAATTGCATTTGTGTACGGAAAAAGTTGACTGGATTTTCACCTACTTATCTTCTCTCTCTTCATTGCCTTTCCCAGGGATTTGGGAACCTA
Source organism: Zapornia atra (assembly GCA_013400835.1). NCBI lineage: Eukaryota > Metazoa > Chordata > Aves > Gruiformes > Rallidae > Zapornia > Zapornia atra. Next base: position 26,730 of record VZTU01016730.1, on the reverse strand, counting down.
CCAGTCTGCATGGCTAAAACTCACTTGTCGCTGTCTCATGACCCTGAGCAGAAGGGAGCACCTACAGGCTTTGTTCTGCCCATCCGAGACGTTCGGGCCAGCGTTGGTGCTGGGTTCCTGTATCCGCTGGTCGGGACGGTACGTGACTGAGTGAAACCCTCAGCTATGGGGTGAGGAAAAACCTTCCTCTGCGTGCCAGGAAGCAGTTACAGAAGGGATCTTAAATCAGGAGAGAGCTTGTTATTCACAGTTGGTGTTTTAACAGTTCAGTGTATTAGATGCCCTTAATACTTACCTTTTTTCCAAGCTGAAATAGACTATCTGACCATTTTAGCAAGCCCACAGTGTACTACTCAGGTCCAACCTCCCTGTCCTCTTGGATTTTGAGGAAAGGGTGAGTTTTGTAGCTAATGAATTCTGGGAACTGCACTCTGGCGGAGGGAGAAGTCCTTGGCCCACTTACTGCATTGTGACTTTGCAATCCTGATGAAGACACTTAGCAGTGCTGCAGGTAAAGTCTGTGTACACCTGCAGGTCAGTGTAGAACAAGACAACTCCTCCAGTGCTTCCCAACCAAGCAACTTTTGATGAGACAACTCCAAAGTGAAGCTGATCTGTACCGTTAATCACAGAATGCATTAGGTTGGAAGGGACCTTTAGAGGGCATCTAGTCCAACCCCCCTGCAGTAAGCAGGGACATCTTCACTAGATCAGGTTGCTCAGAGGCCCATGAAGCCTGACCTTCAATCTCTCTGGGATGGGGCCTCCGCTGCCTCTCTGGGCAACCTGTTCAAGTGATCTACCACTCTCATATAGAAGAATTTTTTTCCTAATATCCAACCTAAATCTCCCCTTTTCTAGTTTAAAACCGTTACCCCTCATCCTATTGCTAATCATTTGTTACCCCCCCTCCCACCCCACTTTTGTTCTCATGGTTTTGTTGACCATCTGTTTGCTGTTCAGCCTGCATCAGTTCCAACAATTCATTTCACTATGCCCTTGAGTTTTTTTGTTTCTGTTGTTCATTGTGATTGGCATAATGTCAGCTGAGAGGCCAGAGAGTAGCTACAGTGGGAACAGGATCCTGGAATAGCTTTGATGTGAATTGCCTGGCAGAAAGAAGAGCTACCTGTAAAATGAACTAACGTTCAGGTTTGCATCCGAAAAAAGGATGTTAGGATGAAAGGATTCACTGGAAATCTTCAGTACTTGTTAGATTATTTTAGGGAATAGAGCAAGCAGCTCTACCTTTTTCTTATTTCTTCAAGCCTGAACCTTTTTTCTGAAGTCTTCATGGCAACATGTTTGTTTCAGTAAGGTTTCAAAAGCTTTAGGGGTACATGGCTTGGATGAGGAAATTCACTGGTTTAAGAGTTGGATCCCTTCTTCAAATGCCAGCTAGAGACAAATACTAGCTATCTTAATTCTTTACAAAGAAAAAAAAAAAGGTGAGTAAGCATTTCCAGATTACTCAACATAAATAAAATAAAACTTTAAAAGACTTTAAAAGAGTAATATGTGTTTCGGGATAAAACAAAAGATAGTGTGCTAGTTCCTGTTATTAATGACCTTTTTTGGTTTTTTGCAAGCCAGGATTTAATCCAAACAATGATTTATTAGGTTTTTTGTAGAAGCACTGGAGAAGGAAAGGGTACATGGTGTTAATGAGCTGCACAAGAGAATGATGTTTTCAGGCATGAAAAGTAACATTTGGCTCTTTCTGATGTCTTCAGTTTCTATCAAGTTGGACACATTCTGCTCCCTTCCCAGATTCCCAATGTTTCCTTGAACATGTAGTAAACCATGATGTTAATTCTGCCCATATTAACAGTGAATCTTCTGGTTAAGGACATGAAGATCACTCTTCTGTGGTGTCTACAAAGCCAGGGAAGGGATGTTCTCTTGAGAAGCGATCCAGGATGTTTTTGAATCTGATCACTATTTTAAACCCATTCAGCAGGAGGTGTGTTAGCCTCAGAATAAATTTTCAGCAGCAATCATTGAACTGTGAGCTGAAAGCACAGCAAATATGTAGCTCTATGCAGAAGCCTTTGTGAGAAATTTAGGGTGAAATTAATCACTGGTGCATGTGTGTTCTTGTTATCTGAAGGTGATCACAAAGGTATGTCACATTTTTTACTTATTCTCAGGTTCTGAGTTTTGGGGATTTCCCTTTCAATCTCAAAGTTGAAACAGTTTAATCAAATACTTTGAGGTTTTAAAGGAAACATAATTTCAGAGATTATCTAGATTTAACTTTGAGCATGAAAGATAATGGAAATAAACCATTGGACTCAAATTGGTTGGGTTTCTTTTCTAGTGCTGCTGATTAATTTAAAACAAATTATTTATTCAGCTCTGGGATTTTTTTGGTTCCTAAAAGCCATTTTATCAGAAGTTTCTCAAGTGCAATAAATAATACATTCCCAGTTGGTATTGGTTTTACAGAATCACAGAATCGTAGGGGTTGGAAGGGACCTCCAGAGATCATTGGGTCCAACCCCCCTGCCAAAGCAGGGTCCCTAGGACAGACAGGTGTCCAGACAGGTCTTGAATATCTCCAGAGATGGAGACTCCACAACCCCCCTGGGCAGCCTATTCCATTTGATACCTTACACAGGGATTGATGATAACCATGAGGTCTAATTTTTAAATGTAAGTAAATAGCATTATTTGCCCTGTGTTCCTTTTTCAGCACATGTGGTATTGAACCAGGGGACAGTAATGGTGGAAAAGTTCATTCCTTCAGCTCTGAAAATATCAGTGCATTAAGCGTTGTAGACACTTGTACAGAAAATTAGTAGCTTGGATGGCAATTATGCTGTACTGCATAGAAAGTTGGGGTTTGAGCAGGCTGCCTTTAAGTAATACATAGCAGAGGAGCCACTCTGGGCTGCCCTGTGGATAGGAAGGAGGAAAATTGACCATTCCTCTCAAAATAAACAGTGCAAGAAATAAAGTCAGGCCCATCTTCGGCAATATGGCACTTCCTACTCATTTGAATGTCACTGTCTAAGCTCCTGCTGTGCCCCTCTGAATCTGTGGAGATCTGCAAAGCTCTGATTCCTCAGTGGTAATAAATCAATAGGAAGTTCCTTGCTCTGCATGACCCAAGACTGGCAGCAATAACAGTAAGAAGAGTGCCCTTCCAGGCGCTTTGGATCCCTTAATACCTTGGCTCTTGAGACCAAATATTCACATAACTAAAACCAAAGACAAGGAATGATGGCCTTCTCTGTAGTCCCTCTATTCTCTGTCTCTGAAAGCAGCAGCTCTCACAAAAAGCTCATCCTATAATTCATTCAAGAGTAGATTTGAGGTGATTTTTACCTCTGCATAACCTATGCAAGACCTGCAGAGGTACAGTGCATGTGGGACTGGTGTTAGCCCTTGTAAACGGCTTAGGAAAATGGAGTGGGACTCCAAAGCTCCCTGAACAGTTTTGGGAACTGCAGAAAATGCCTTACCAATAAAGCTTTGCCTCCTTGCTGCTTAGCTTATTATCAAAAGGAGGATTGGGAGGTAATTTGATTAGTGTGCGAAATACTTGCTCAGGGAGAAAATACCAGGTTGCCAAAGAGATCTTTAATCTAATGGAGACAGGCATAACAATGCTGATCGTGAAGGTGGAGCCCAGATGGTGCAGACAGCAAAAGAGACCTTGAATTTTTGTTTATGGGGTGAATGGCCACTGGCACAAACTACCAACCCTGGTCATGAGTTGCCACCTTTGTGGTGCGTCCGTGCTCGCCTGTGTGTGTTGCTGGGCTAAACGCTGTCAGCTGCATTAGTAAATCCAGCCAAGTGCAGTGCTTGTTGGCCTTGTGTTCTGTGCCTGGAAGTGGGTACTCAGCAGTGGGACAACTGGGGAGGACTGGCCTGAGGCAGGCTTAGTGCTGGCAACTGTTTTGCTTCAGTTCTGCTGCTTCTGGCTTGCACGCCTCCGAAATGTTCCAGTCAGGAGAGCTGACCTCTCTGTCTCTCTTTAGGCTTTACTGCATTAAAAAAAAATCAATTTGAACTTTCTTCTCAACAATAATTATTCCTAATTATTTAAAACACTTCTAGACTCTTGAAGAATTGCAATCAGCTGAGGCTTTACAGTCAGCAAAGTTGTATTAAAACATGTATCCTCATTTTAATAACAAGGAAACTGCCACGAGTAATTACTGCCTCACCGCAGCGGAGTCCATGAACACTCACCTCACAGCTGACGGGTCAGCTGGATATTTAAGTACTTTTGCCAAATCTTGGGCTCAGTCACTGGCAGAGGCAGAAGCCAAACTAAATCCTCATGGTAAAAAAACCCTCAAACCCCAAAACCCAGATCTGTCTGTGGGGCCAGGAGTTCCAACTAGTACGTACATGGGCAAGAAGCTGCATCTGCTGTTGCCATCGTACTCTTCAGCAGTGATTTAGTATCTGATCTGCACAAAACTATGCTGCTTCCATTGTAATATTTTCTCTTTTCTTGTCCAGATGAGCACTATGCCAGGACTTCCTACAAGACCCTGTTTCTATGATATTGACTTGGACACGGTGTCAGGAGAAGTAAATGGGCTTTTCTGAAAGGAATTACTAACCAAAGGTAGGTGCCTTCTTTTGAAGGCTTTCAATATCTGGGCTTTATTTCTCCTCTTAAGATAATGGAGTTAAGCCAATCTCATATAATGCCATATGTTTCCAAATGACATTTGATTATAATGAAAGTTGCCTGCAGTACCATATAATAGTAATTAAATTTATTTTTCTTTTTAGCTTCCAGAAGAACACCTGATGAGTCATGTAAACGGAATTATGCCCTGATTTTTTTTTAAGTCAAAACAAGATATGACTGAGAATACAGTGCAAGTCACTGGGAGGAGTGCTAAAGAATCAACCACTTTTAATCTGTAATAATTTTTAAACTGCTGTGCTCCAAGCTAGTTGAAACTAGGTTTATAAAGCATGCATCCTCTGCAAACCTCCCACTTCCGAAGTGTAGCTGAAGCAGAACACAAAGTTTGGGTTTAGTGACCTCTTGATTCGGTGACATGATTTTAATAATTAAAAATCCTAAAGCTGGAGCTGTTTGGAACAGTCTTGAGACTTAATTGTCTTAACCATAGGGATTTTGTAGCATATATTATCTTTGAAAGTCTCATACACTGCATATTCATAATTGCCATACTGAATTCCATATTCCATTCCTCACACTATGGGATAAACCTCCGTGCTCTGAAACTGCACCAGCATCATTTAGAAGAGGAAACAAGGAGGAATCCCCTTTGCCTCTCATCTCTCTCTAGGCTTACCCCAGCTTCTGCTGTGAACTATTCCTGCAGGCACCTGAGCCACATCAGATTTCCCTTCTAGAGAGCCCAGCTGTGACTTCTGTTAATGGGAACTGAACCTCTGGATATCAGATCTGTAGGGACTGGATCTTTGGCCCAGCATCTGTGGCTTCTATCAGATGTGTCTTTTGAACCATTTGATGGTTCACTCTTAAGTGCAGTTGCCCTGTTGACGAGCCTTGTTCCTTAAGGTCCCTTTCACTGAACAGAGATGACGTGAGCAGTGATCGAGTTAGCAGGCCAAAAATCATTCTGTAACATAAAAATATCTATGCTGCCCTTTTTTTAACTAACATAAATAAACTGGTAAATAATTCCAAGTGCTTTTTGGGTTTTAATGTATGCACTGAGATGACTGAAGTAGAACTTTATTTCTGTGATTCTGTACATGGCAGCAATCCTTGTATTGACAAGTAGGAGTGATTATTGCAGTAATAACTTGCCTGCAATGCACCACTGTGTGTGTGCATGTAATCCTGTTTCCTTTCCTCGGCCATGTGTATCATCTATAGGAAATAAACTACCTGAATTGTTCCATGAATTTGAGATGCTTAACAGTTGACCGCAAAAGATCCAAATTAGGCTTTGCAAGGCCCATCTGCTTGCACCAGAAATGAACCTAAAAACATTCTGATTTTGGTGAGAACTGGGAGAATCAGGATGTAGATGTGCACCAGTGTTAAGGGCACGGCTGTAGTACACAGGTACTGCGTATGTGTATACATATGTAGGAGAGCAAGACCTACCAAGTTATTCAGGAGGGGAGAGTAATAATAAAACTATCTGTTTGTCACAGGAGCAGACAGAATAGCTTAAAATGCTTAAGAGCATTTGAGATGCATTCACAGCCTCCTAAAATTTTCTTTCCAATAGTGTCCAGCTGAGGAGTTACTGACAGCCAGATTTGCCAGCATGCCCACAGCCCACTCACAGGGGGTCAGAAGGGCTGTTCCCAGTTGCTGCTCCAGGCCCTGGGCCAGGCTGAAAGTGCCTCTTCACCTGCAGCACCTCGGCCAAGGAAGCAGGTTCCAACCCTGGAAGCAGGTTGCCAGAGCTGTTGCTGCCAAGTCTGCTGTCAGTTCCTACATTTAATCTTCCCTGCTACATTGCTTTCCTGCGAGTGCTCTGTGTTCCACCTTCATTTTATGCTTATGAAAGATGGGATAAGTGCAAATTTATGCTAAGATTAGCCTCCTTTTTAGTTTAGCATGAGATCATAGCTGTGTGCTTGAAAGAGATGGTTCAAGAGGTTGCTAGTCCACCTCCAGCAGAAAGGCAAAGCAAGGGCTTAGTCGTGCAACTGCAGAAGGGTTTGCTATGCACCGGCATAAGGGCCAAAAACTACCCACAAGCATCTCTGGAGGTGAATGGGGAATGTTTTTCTGACTTGCACTTTAAATCTAGTGGGATGCAAGCTCACCAGTGCCCCTAGCCCAGGTCTTGCAGAACCGCTCCATAAGTAGGGTGGGTTTTTGGACCACTCTCCTCTGCAACTAAATACACTGGCTAGTTCTTGCCCTATCAAATAGGGTACAAAGGACGCTTAATCTCATCTAACCAAATACTGGGAGGTTGTCTTCTCTTCCTGTTGCCTGGAGAAAAAACTAATTATGTACACAGATTTGCTCTCTGGGCTGTTTGTGGGCCCAGAGGCCTTAGCTGGTGTTATGGGCAGCCTTTTCCCCAGCTGAGCTGTAACAAGAGTCCTGGATCACGCTGTGTAAGAAATAAAATAGATATGGTTTTTGGCTCGCTATAGGGACAGAAGACAAAGGAGAAAATGTTGCTTGGCCGACTTGCTGCATGTCTCCAGCACTTCAGGGTGGGCCCAGAGCGAAAACCAGAGCCTACAGCTGGACCAAGATCCTCTTTTAAGCTTATCCATCTTCTCTGCTTGCCACAGACCCTTTTTATTTCCCTTGCACCACAGCCTTTGGCGCTACCTGGAGCAGCAGGAATAATTGAATTCCATCTGAGGTGCTTTTGAATGAGATTGATGAAAACCTGCCTCCTTCACACTACCCCTGAGGCAGCATACACACGTTGGCCATCCTCCTTACTGCTGCCTGCTTTCCTCCCTCCCGCTTCTGCCTGCACCGATGGAAAATCTTCCTGGGCGCCCAGGGTCCTTGCTTGGCTGTAATACAGAAGTGGATCGTAATTAGAGCCCATTGTGTAGCCCAAGGAGAGAAGCCGATTCTAAATGAAGATGATTATCCTGAGTGAACATGAGCAAAAGCATCTCCAAGGAGCTTTTAAAAAAAAGGCAAATCCTCGTGGTTGCTTGATCCACATTTCTACCTCACTGACTGAATTTTAATCCAAAAACCCCCATTTTTTACCTTCTTTTCCATGAAGAAGCTGGGAGAGCTGTGTTATTTTCTAAGGCTGGCCCACACTAGAAGCCACTTGCAGGTTCAAAGTGTGCTGCTTCCCCTGGTTTCCTATGTGCAAACATGCTGTGAAGTAGTTTGTGTCCTTAAAACGTTTGTGGGCGTCAGTCAGCTCCCTGTGGAGATGAATGGGGAGACTCGGGCATCTCGAACTATAGCTCCGTGTAGTTCATCAGCTGCACTTGGTAGTCCCTTTCTCCAGAGGCCCCACCATCAATCATAACAGCTGGAGATGCAATGTTTTTTTTTAAGTCACATCTCAGCTGCTTTGGAGAAAAAAGGCTTGTATGAAAGAGGCACTTTCTTTGGCATTTTGGACGAAGAGCAGTTTAAACCCCAGAACTGGCTGTCAGTGTGTAACAGTGTGTGCTTAAAGCTGCAGAGCTTTCAGGTGGGACAAAAAAAACCCCAGTTGCCAAGAGTGAGACACCCTCTTCCTTCCCCCCATAGCCAGGCAAGCTTCGGATCCACAAATGCCAGCGGTCCTTTCCTCCTGGGCACGCATCTTCCTGCACTTGGGATCCAAGGTGAAAGCTACAGCTCAGTCCCTAGGGAGACCTTTGCCTCTCGTGCAGTTTGCATGTCCGCTGGCTCCGTGCAGGACCTGGGAGGGGAAGGCAGGTTCCTCTGCGGGAGGGACAGGGGTTCTGCCCTACGGGGAGGGATCCCGCCCTGCATACAGCATAGGATGCTCCAGGGGTGCTTTCCAGGGCCGAGGGGTGCTGCCTCAGAGGAAGGGGGTGCTATCCCGTCAGAGACGCGTGCTACCTTGCAAAAAGCCAGGGCTGCTGATGTGCAAACGGGAAGGGATGCTTTCCCGGAGGAAGAGAAGGAGGAGGAGGGATGCCCAGCCGGGGGTGCCGGAGCCCTCTCCGGAGCCCCACACTAGCCGGAGGCTGCGAGGACGTACCCGCAGAGCTGCTCCGGGGCCGGGGGCTGGCGGCGGGCCGCCTCGGCGGG
>VZTU01016730.1:232-17702 GCA_013400835.1 Zapornia atra | reverse complement strand
AGAACCGGGCTCGGCTCGGGGCAACGGCAGCCCCGGGCTCTCTCACACACGCGTCAGCCAGCCTACCTCCTTTTCTCTTAAAATATCTAAATTAATGAATGAATTAATTAATTAAAGCCCCCAAATGAGCTCCGCGGGGAGCGCACCCCGCCAGAGCCCCCGTTTTAATCATTTTTGCACTTAAAAAGCAGAGTACAAAGCACCGTGCCGAGCACTGCCCGGAGTCACCGAGCCAGTCCCGGAGAAGTTGCTCCGGTTGCACTAACACGCTCCTGCCTTCTTACAGCAAAAAATAAATGTCCCGGTGGGGCTCGGAGGCTGCGCTTTTTTGGGGGTTGGTTTGGGTTTTTTTTTTAAGGGTGCCATATATCTTACAGTATTATATATTTGATGAACACATGGGGTGTTAATTGAGGTTGCCATGGGAGGCATGCACGTAGTATAAATAAGCTCCCTTCTTGCCATGTGATTTCACTTTTGTATTCCACAAGCCGCCTTTTTGTATTCCCTGTTTTTGCATATTGTCATATGGTGCATTAAAGATAAAAATATCTGCTGTCTCAGGGTGTAATTTCCCTAGCTGGAACTCTGAGTGCATATGGAGCAGCGGGGGAAAGATTCAGCTAACCGTAGGAGAAGGAAATATCTGTGTGTGCGTGTGTGTGCGTGTGCGTAATACGTATATTTGCCATAATATGGGCAATTAAAAAATTCTCACCACACAAAATAGCAAAGTAGTATTGTCTGTGCTGAATTATCACGGGGCTGACATCTTAACGGCCTTAGTTTGCCCTTGGATACTGATGCTGATTAGTGGAAGACACTGCTATGGTGCATCCGGAGGTAGAACTGCTGTTCCAGCCCTTGTCTGCCTCCCAAAAGGAGATACTCTTTTAAAACATTATATATTATATATATATATATAAGTATTATATATATATTAAAATATATACTCTTTAACACCTTTTTTTTTAAAAAAAAAAAACAAAAACAAACCCTACAGGTCTCCTCACTCGTTTGTTGTGTTGCAGATAGAAGATGGAAGTGTTGACCAGGCTTTGCAGCAAAGCTCATGTAACCTGCGAGGGGGACTGAAGCAGAAAGCAAAACCGAGACAAAGCAGCGTCTGGCCTTGTCACTGGGGGGCAGAGAACAGCCACTGGCTGCCACTGTTCGTACTGGTGCTTCAATCAACCTCCTTGTGCAGTGTGGAATTGCAGGCGGCTCAGGAAGTTCAAATTCTTTCCAGGTCCCTGAGGTTGAATAAAGATTGTTAACTCTTGGCTTCATTTGTTATCCTTTGGGGGAAAAAAAAAGCCCAGTAATGTCAGACTGGCAATGAAACAGCCGTGCCTCAGACCAAGCACAACGTGGAGCGGGTTGTCCTGGAGGTGAGAGCGACTCTGGCCGGCAAAGGCAAGGAGGTTCAGCTTTGGTCTGCCTGGGGTTCCTTGGAGAGGTGATAAAGTGAGCAAGAAGACAAAGTGGGAGCTACAAAGCAGATGTGATAGCTTCAGCAGAACTCTTTGCTGCCACATCCGCTCATTAAAAAGCAACTAACGTTATTTTGAAAACAATTTGGGGGAAAAAATGGACTTTGAGCATCTCTGCAGTTCTTGTGCCTGATGCATTAATTGAGAAAATTGATAATACAACAGAAACAGGAGAGGAGCAAATATGGCAAAGGCAGCTAAGGAAATTCAAATGGAGAACCCAAGAGAGGCAGAGACTCGCAGCACAGGGGCAACGGGCTCCCCATCAGAGGAGCAGGCAGAGAAACCCTCCATGCTCTGTTTTAAGAAGCGGAAGAAGTCCTGTAAGAAGGGACTGACTGTGAAGGATGCGTGCGAAGGGGCCTCGGAGGAGAAGAGCCAATGTGTCGGCGTTGACCAAGGGGAGGCGAAAGCTTCTAATCAGTCGCGATCCTCCAAAGGAGCCTGGGCAGCCATCAAAAATCTCGCAAGACCTCGGAGAAAGCAGAAATCCTCCTCACGCAAGAAGGTGCCCTCTGATTCCCAAGTGCAGCTGGAGATGGATGCTGAGGAAGGCTGTGCACAGGGCTTCCCGAAGAAGCGGGCAAGCTCTGGTGTGAAGATACCCTGCATGCGGTTCTCCAGAGGCAAGAAAAAAGCCAGCCCCTCTGAAGCAGCGGAGGAGTCGGAGGGCAGTGTTCAAGCAAATGAAGTGATGGGCATCCTGAATAAAGCTAGTGAAGAGCTGGAGGATTTGGCCCCAGTGGACAAGGCTGAATCCTTTGGCCCAGTTTCTGTGGAGGAGGACCAGGATACGGCGAAGGAGAGTGCCAGCTCTGCTGGGGAGAGTGAGCCCTTGACAGAGCCCACCCCTGAAGCAGATGAAGGTAAGGAGTCCACTGCTCAGTCAGAGATAACCGAATCAGAGACAGTTAATGAAACAGCCCAGGAAAAACTGCAGGAGGGTGACTTACCCCAAACCACAGACCCTGGGGAAGGCAGGGAAATTGTTCCTGAAGTGGCCATTTCCAAGGATCAGGATCAACCCGACAGTGCCCCTGAACCCACCGAGGAGCTGCAGGAAATCCCTAATATCTGCCAAGAGCTGCCTGAAGGGGATGAATCAGAAAAGAGCATAAATCCTCCCGAGGAGTGCAAAGCCGAAGAGACTGCAATGGATTTTAGTCAGTCGGCATTTAAAGATGATGCAGTGGGCGTGCAGGGCTGCTCCAGCCATCAGGTAACATTGGAAGCAAGCACAGGCATCGGCGTTGGCATCGTCATCACCGTCACCGAAGCCGAGGACTCTGACAACACCGACTCCGACCAGGCCTACGAGCTGTCCCCGGTTTTGCACCGAAATAAGCAAAAAGGGAATAAAAAGTCAAGCGGGAGCTTTGATTTTGGTAAAAAAGAGGGCCCCGAGGCTGGTGGCAGTCCCCAGGCTGAGGAGAAAGGTCCAGGTGACCAGGGGCACAGAACTGGGGAGCAGTACGAACTTCTCCTCATAGAAACAGCGTCTTCCCTTGTGAAGGCGGCCATTCAGTCGTCCATAGAGCAGCTGGTCAACGAAATGGCTCTGGAACAGAATAAACACAACAGTTTTCTTTGATGGCAGCGATGCCCCCAAAATCAAGAGGACGGGGAGTGATTTAAAGCTCCATTTGACCTGGGTGGGGGAAGCTTGAAGGGCTCCCGGGGCCGAGGTGTAGTTAATTCTGCATGCCCATTGAGTTGTGTGTCTATGTGAAACGGATCCCGGGACAGACAGGAGGCAGACCCTGCTACGTACAGCATGTCCCCTGGGGCTGGGGCTTCAGGCAGTGCCCCTGGCCGCAGCTGCAGAGAAACGAAGGTGTTGCAGTGACTGTGTTTTCATTTATTGGCATCTTTAAGTCAAGGCCGTGTTTCTGCCATCACCCGTGCTGGGCTTGCCCGCTGTTCATGCTGTATGTGTGAAAGGTCCTGAGAGACAGCAAGTGCCTGATCCATTGCTGGGCTGGATTCGGGGCACGTTGGATGTGGCTGGACATTTGCCCCAAGGTTCGGCGGAGATGAGGGAGCGTGCAGTGACTGCAGTGTTAACAGGACGACGTCAATGCCAGGCAGGCTCAGGCCTGTGTTTAGCATTGCAAACAGGTCCTGGCTACACGCAGATGCCAGAAGCCGCGGTCACCCCTGCTGTCGTGTCGTATGAAGCCGGATGGTTGCAGCGAGCAGCGTTTTTTCCATTCAGCCTCTCCCCCTGTCACAAACAGCCTGTGCATTTCCAGACAGGCTGAAGCACGGCATCAGCCGCCCGCCTCGCTGACCCCAGGCTGCGTGAACGCCAAGAGAACCGCAGCATTTGGTTCACGGGGGCGGCGAGAGGAGGGGGAGGGCGTTCTCGCACCATTAAGCTCTCAATGGGCAAAATTCCCATCGGCATGGGCGGCACGGGCTGGGTGGGAGTGTGCCCACTGAGGGCAGCCCCTCTCTTTCCTTCGCCTTCCTCCCTCTGAATCACGATGTTAGGGTGGGGCTGTCCTCGGATGTAGCGTATTTTTGATATATGGCATGTGATATAAATAGCAGTGAGTTGCATGCGTGTTAGCAGTCAGCTATTGCCTCGGTGTCGACATAGTTTGGGTAGCTGCGGTGGGTGTGCTGCCGGCACTGGGGAGGAGGTTTGGTCTGAGCGCTGCCGGCATCCCTGGGTGTTGGCGGCAGCCTGTCCCGCACGGCTCCCCCCTCGCCGCAAAGCCTGCCTGGCTTCAGCAAGCCCAGGCATCCCCTGGGAAATGTGCATTATGTCCGGCTCACTGCTGCTGGGCTCTGCCCGGATCCAGCACGCCACGTAGCTTGCTGTGAAACATGCAGGGAAATGCCGGAGCGATCCTCCCAAAGTCCTCAGGGAAAAACCAAATCTAGACATGAGGGCATGGGGACATGGCTGTAAAATGCCCAGACAGGCAAATCGCCATCAAAACCCATGATCTGCCCTGCTCCGAGGGGGTCTGTACTAGCACAGTGTGTGTGTGTGTGTGCAAGCATCACCTCCAACTACCAGTTCTCCAAGAGAAAGGGGCCTTTTAATAATTTGGGATCACATCTGCACGGCTGGGATTTGCGTACGGCTGCGGGCGAGCCAGCCTGTTCTTCTGAGAAAATTCTCCTGTGTATTTCTCAGCCGATACAGAAATAGCAGCCTCACTTGGCAATTGCTCACTGACCACAGGCGGCAGGCTGAGATTTCCCTTTCCAGGGTAGGATTGGGGTTCCTGTTAAAATACAAGGGCTGCAAGCTTCCCTAGTACCTGGTGTGCGACTGCATTTTCAACGTCGATAAAGCATCTCTGTGGTGGCAAGGGAGCTGTGAGCAGTGAGTGCCACGGCGTGTTTCTGTGCAAGTAAAACTCTGGAAAAATCAGAGGATGTTTGGGAAAAGAAAAAAAAAAAAGAAAAAAAGAAAAAAGTGTCTTCTTTTTCTGTGAATTTAGTAAGTTATCAAATATCAATAATTCAGTGTGTACAATTTTAATGGCTTTGTACTTCATACCAGTCCTTCCAGGTATTTTGCCATAGTTTTGAAAGAGACTTTTTAAGGACTTTTATATGCACCTTTGGAGCTGCTGCAGCACCCCAAGAAGAGCCATACTGATGCCAGAGGTTGCTTACGGGATTGCTGGGCACTGCGGCAGGTCAGTGCCAAGCCAAGGGATGCAGCAGCATTGCTGTGGGGCCACACTGGGCTCAGCTGTGGAGGAGGATGTAAAGGATGCAGAGTAAAGAGACACAAAGTGACCCCAGGGGGCCAGGCTGTCAGCTCCTGTCAGCCCGCTAAGCAGTTTTGGGGGGGATTTCATGTATCCCAGTATTGCCTTGTAGGCAAAACACGTCCTCAGAAGAGGAGGAGAATGACAGAAATGCTTTGGTCCAGCCTGGCCCCTGCGATCGTTGCTCCCTGCCCAGGGTTGTGTCTGCATCCTTTCCATAGCTGTTTTTCCCCTCAGTTGTAGCTGTACATATACCTGACAATTATTTCATTAAAGGTGAATGTACCTGTTGTTTTCTTGCCTTGTGGTTGAGTGGGCAGCTATCATTTTAGCTGGGAAAGGACAAACTCACAGGGGTGTTCCATCCTCTCCTGCTTTGTTAGGCAGCCGTACGGGGAGTGAAAAGAAATCTCAAAGTCGGCAGCAGGCTGGAAATCTTTGGAGGCTTGTTCCTCCTGTGCTTTTCTTTAACAAGGTTCCCTTTTGGTTGCTGGCCACTCATTCCCACCGCAGGGTCCTGGCTGCCCAGGGACTGCTGTGTGGTATTTTTGATAGACCACTAAATTCTGGTGGCTAAGAAAAGCTGACCTGCTTCTCAACAGTTAAATTCCCTATCAGATGCTCCACACTGCCAGGGGAAAAAATACACTCCCACCTGGAGTATTGTATCCAGTTCTGGGCTCCCTGGTATAAAAAAAGCCAGGGATCTCCTGGAGAGAGTCCGGAGGAGGGCTATGAAGATGATTAAGGGCCTGGAGCATCTTCCCTGTGAGGAGAGGCTGAGTGAACTGGGGCTGTTCAGCCTTGAGACAAGAACGCTAAGAGGGGATCTTATTAATGTTTATAAATATCTCAAGTGTGGGACACAGGGGAAATGGCCAGCCTCTTCTCAGTGGTCTGTGGGGACAGGACAAGGGGCAATGGCTGCAAGTTGGAGCACAGGAAGTTCCGCACCAACACGGGGAAGAACTTTTTCACAGTGAGGGTGACAGAGCCCTGGGACAGGCTGCCCAGGGGGGTGTGGAGTCTCCTTCTCTGGAGAGATTCAGGACCTATCTGGACGCCTCCTTGTGCAATATGTCTTAGGGAACCTGCTCTGGCAGAGGGGGTTGGACCCGATGATCTCTGGAGGTCCCTTCCACCCCTACGATTCCATGATTCTGTGAAAATGAGTCACTGCAGACAGACCAAGGGTCAAACCCCACCACACATGTCATGGCACGGCTCTTCCTGGTCCCATGCAAGTGGTTTGCTTCTCTCTGTGAGCTGCTGGCTCATGCTTTCACCCCCCAAGGCGCCAGGTTGTTATTTCCAGGTGTGGTTTGGTGCTGATGGGGTCCCTGGCAGTGGTGCTTCTGCTTTGGCACTTTTGGTTTTGGCCCAAATGGCCCCCACACCCTAGGATGTTTTACACATCTTTCATGTAATTTGAGGTACTTTACAGAAAACATTGGCTGGGGGGGGGGCGGGGAGTTGCACCTTTTTAACAGTATTAATGCTATTTATTCTTTCAGGTTTACAGTACAAAATACAGACTCTTAGCAGCCACTAATGACTTAATTAAGACTCTCCTTCATTCTGATTAGAGAATTGAGCATTAATAAAACCTTTATTCTGTCAGAACAGGAGTGGTAAGTTCACTATTTACTGTGAAGGAGTACCGGGCCAGGAAACCTGTGAAGACCTGGCTGCACCAAAGGACAGCCTGGTTCTGGGACCACATTCCTCACCTGCAGCTGAGATAAACTGGAATACTCATAACCTGGGTTTCTTACAGCCTCATTGAGATCACTTTTGGGCCACCCAGCTCCTCATCCTGGAGTTTGCCACTTGCTGCCCTGCTGAATTGTGGAAGAGGTGCTTTGCAGCAGCATCTTAATGAGTTCTTTGGTTCTCCTGCTCACCCCACAGCCTGTGCAGATGCTTTTCTCCCAGATGTTTCCAGTGCTCCTCTCAGCGCAGACAATTCGGGTTTATACTCAACAAGTTCTCTATCCTGCTTTGCCACATCGTTCTGAATACTTTCATTTCCCTCAGCTTTTCTTATATTAGCAGCAAAGAAAAGAGTGCTTAGATGGTGTAACTCACATCCAGGAACCCTTCCAGGGGTATAAAAAGCTTTTCTGTTATGTCAACACTGATTCCAGCAGAAAACAAGTGTATCTGCTGAAAAGTTCTTTGTGGAAATTGCTGGTAGACGAAGATGGCACAAATACTGCATTTTCTCTTCTGCCCTGGGATACCAAAAGTGCATTAGAAATGCGCAGTCTGCTTAGGGTCAGATCTCCAGCTGCTGAAGGTCCATAACACTTCAAAGGACCAAATCTACAGCAGCATTTGAATTTAGGATGCTGTCCCTGCATAGATGATGGACATTTTCATCTGTGCGCTTATGGATAAAAATTAAAACCCAGGAGTCTTTCCATAAATGCATATAAGAACTTGAGTAAACTCAATAAATACATGTGAATCCTGTTCTGCGCTTGGGATGGATGGATGGATGGATGGATGCCAGACCCTGATGATGGACCCATGTGTCAGGTACAGTGAAGCCCTAATATTTCCCATCTTATAGATACAGGTTTTCAACAGGAATAACTCAAAATTATTAAATGCTCTAAGAGAACAGACTGATTTAAATAATTTGCTTTAATATTATTTTACATCTGCAGTTTTATTTCCCAGAGAAATGGTTCTTGTTAGCTCTTGTTGGGTGGTATTAAAATAATGAAATAATTTGCAGCCAGATAAAATCTTTGCATTAAATGTGATTAAAACAAAAATTCAGAGGGTGTTATTTCTTACAGAGTTATTTAAGCAACAACATAGGGTAACATTTTCGGGGAGCACAACTTTCACATTTCTTTCTTTTTGGAGAGAATTGTGAAGGGCACCATTCTTCTGTGCTAACTAATGGGATTTTCATGCAATGGGGTGAAAGTCCATTTAGCTGGAAAGTGGATTTCATCTATAATACCCAAACCTGGCATTTTAAAATAGGTTTTGTTACATAAAAACTGACAAACTTGCTGGTACGAAAAGGGGAGAGACGTTAGGAAAACACATTTTGCAATTCAAATCGCTGAGATGAAAGTGTCATCTGCAGCTAGAGCTGACTGGCAGCCCCCCCCATCCGTCCATACGGTTGACTTAGCAGAGATCATCCTTTCAAACCTCTTTGTTGCGGAAGAGGAGACACCCCCCTGCCAAGGTGGGTGCCCCAGCAGGGTCCCTTCTGCAGGTACTGGTGTTTTCAGATGGTGCCTTTCCATCGCCCAGCCTTTACCGGTGCACGGCCCCACCGGGCATCACTTTGTCACTGTCCCCAGAGCAAATCTGAATCTCGAGAGAGATGTCACCTCTGCGATCGAGCAGCAGTCATTCGTGTCACGTTTGCTCTGACTGTTTGCCATTTTAATGAAGACACGAGGCTGAGGGTGCCGATGCGTCAAGGCTCAGTGCCGTGACAGCTCCGTGTGATGTGAGACTGGTGAGATGGCAGCTGGGTGGGAAGCGCAAGTACTCTGACTCCTACGGTGCCGCTGAGCATCCTCAGCGGGTAGGAGGAGCGATGCATCCCCTGGCTCCTGCCAGCAGCCTCAGCCGCTCGCTTTCTGCCTGCCACAAGCTCCCCAGAACTGCCGCTGCACAGAGGCGCCGGGCGTTGTTGCAGCGCGGGCGGACGCTGCACGGCGCTCCGGCGCAGCCCGTACAGCCTGCAACTGGATTTGCATTCCGTTTGCCAGCCCCAGTAAGGCAGGCAAGGCCGAAGCGTGGAAAGCCTCTCCTCCCGAGTCTCCCTCGGGTTTGCAGAGCAGCTGCGAGCCCGTGGGCACGGCGCAGCAGGTTGGGGGGACCGGCTGGCTCGCCAGTACGGGGCCGGCAGGCGTGTGCAACAGGCACAACAGGAATGCACACCTGCACCCTGCTCATTAAAGCGATGAGTAAGCAGCTCACAGCCGCACCACTGGGATAAACAGAGGCTGGTAGGGGATGCTCACCCCTAATGACAGGCTTCGGTGCCTGCTCTGCTGGCTCCGGCCTTGCTGCGGGCAGGCAGAGGTGACCGCTGCTGGAGCAGGTCCCTCCGGGGCTGGCTGCAGGGGAAGGGGGGTGACGCCAAACATCAGCCTCCACCCCCTCCCCCCCCCAGCACAGCAGCAGTTTTGGATGGAGTTTGGTGAGGCTGCACGCCCAGCACTGGCACTGGCCCCACAGAGGCCTGGCTCCATGGTTGACACTGCACTTCTGCCTACCAAGAGGTTTCTTCTGCATTACTCCTGGCGGCTTGTGGCCCTGGCTTCCCTATAGCTGGCTTTACATCCTGCCAACAGTGGTTTGCAAATCCAGTGCCAAGAGGGACAGAGAGCTTTGCACTACATTTTCTTACGCCATTTGTCCCAGTAACAAGAGGGTTAACATGAACTAAAATTTTCCTGACTGCTGCTGGCAGCATTTAGCAGCATTGCCCTCTGCATCCCAGGAGGGTAGAGCCAGGCGTGGGCTGTGATGATGCCTGGAGCCCCACAGAGCTTCCCTGGGGCATCTCAGCTTGGGTAAAAACCAGCCTGATTCAGCAGACGAGGTTTTGCTCTTTGCTCCACCTTTGTTCTGAAGCTGCAGCATCTGGTTTTAGAATAGTTAGTGGAAGCGGTTCCTCTCTTGGGCTGCTTTTGAAGTTGTGTCATTAGTTCTTCTTAATGAAACATGCAAATCCTGTAGATGCTGCGATTGCATCTCAGGGAATTCAGTCCTGACAGAGCTCCTCTTGTAAATACCTAACTGGCATGTAACTTAGGGCAAATCCACCCCATTGCCCTTTTCCTCTCAATTCCTTACTGCTCAGAATACATTTCCCTAACACGGAGCTGCTGGGAAGCCCACTCAGTTGCAGTCCTTTTCGGCAAACCATGGCGAGAGGGCGTCAGAAAAGACTGGGGTTTATTAAACTGGAGCTGACTGCAGCTGCATGGCATGACCTGCTGTGGGCAGATTGCTGTGGGAGGGCTTTGAGAAGCCAAGAAGAAACCCGCCTCAGCCTCTGGCAGCTCACAGTCCCTTTCACTGATGCTGAACTGCGTACGCTGAGATCACTTCTCGCTGCGCTTCCGAAAGGTTCATGTACAGGGGATTTATACCTTCTGCCTCCAAATCAGTAGGAAATTATTCAGTATCAGCATCAGACTTTCTAGAAAGCTCATGATAGTGATATGGCATGGTTTTATTTTTAACCACAGCGCTCACTGCTTCAGGTTTACATCCTGACAGCAAGTTTCTTTTCCCTTTTTAACCTTATCAGCGTGCACAAATCTCCCATACCCTTCTGGTGAGGGGCACGGCCTCCACGGTGGGGCTTGTCAGCCCTTCCGCACCCCCTGCGTGCTGCTGCCACCCTGGTTTGCAGTGGTTTGACAGCTGTCATGCGAGCGAAGAACCTGCCCGAGTGGCTGGTGCAGCCAGATGGCTGCAGGCACACGTCACAACCGCAGTTGGTGCGGAAGGCAAAATGAGCTGAAGGGGTTTTTTGCCCTGAGCAGAGATGGGCCAAGCACAGCCCGGCCATCAGCATCACCTCCTGGGAAGCAGTGCCAGCACTGCTCCTCCCCAGCCACCCGAACGATTCAAGGTGGAAGAGGTAAAACTCAGACATGCCAAGTGGATGTTGGGAGGGGACGGGTTACCTTTTAAGAACAACTTGTGCAAGTACCAGGCATCACAGTTTCGCTCCTCCAGCACTGGTAACAAAGGAGAAGTCCAGCCTAACACTTTCCTTGCACAAGCAGCTATCAAATCTCCAGCCAGCACCACAGCTTCTCAGTAAAATAACTAGACTCCCATGCTGCGAGGGGCTTTTAATCCTGGGCCATTACTGCACCCTGAGCACCCCAGGAACCATGGCCCCAGTTTGACCCGGCCTGCTTGGCATCAGAGCACTAAAAATTTTTCAGAATCCCTATCTCGACACTGCTTAGCAGGCATTAGTGGTTGAGCCAGCTGACCTAGAGGCAGCACATTCCAGCCAGCACCCAGCTACCTGTGAAAGTGATAGCAGCACTGCAGCACTTACCGGCATTTCAGAGGTTAACTTGAGCTGGCCGAGGAGTCTGCTCACACTACAGGGCCTGTGGCAGGGATCTGAGCCCAAATCTACCCAGGTTTTCATAAGCAGTGAGCTGCAGAGCCCACGGACACGGCACTTCAGTGCCTGTGGTTGTCAGCTCTGCACCCTTGACACCGGGCCCCCTTGGCAGCACAGGGTGAAGCTCTGGGGGGGTCCCCTGAAGACTTCCAGGCTTCAAGTACCGCCACCCCATAGCTTTCTTTGCCTAAACCCATATGCATCTATCAACCAAATCTGGAAGGAATCACCAGCACCATTATGCTGCACACTGTGACAGAGTCTTTTATGTTTTGATAAAAAAACAACCCAGAAGAGATGACTATCTGCCAAGCACAGCTGTGCAAGTCAGGCAGGTTTTCAAGCATCGGCACCTTTATGCACCGGCATAAAGGTTAAGCACTCAGCAATTCAAGTGTCTTCTACATACAGTAATAAAACTTCTCCTGATGTATCCAGGAGCAGCTGCTGCCCTTGCTGAGCAAATGTAGCTGTCTTCTGAAATTATTTTCTATTCATAAACTCTTAGAGGGAACGATGTTTTCAAGTTAACGTAACTTGGAGCTGATGATTTGTGTCTCTCAAGCTCTTTCTACTGCTTTAATTATAACAGCACTTTAACACTTGCAGTAGAAAACATTCCAAATGATGCAAAGAAAGCCTTTTGCAGACATTTGATGTCACAGATGTTCAGTACCACACAGCTTAGCCAAAGAACCCCCTAAAAAGGGGTATGGCAATTAAAAAAAAAAAATAATTACTTAATAGTCATAACTTTTCAAAGATGTACAGGCACTGCTGCCTGCTGTGCCCACTGCTCCCCCCGGCACTCTGCCACTGCCCAGTTCTCCCTGCGGCGACATCAAGGGCTATATGACTTTCAGTGTCAGTTCAGGCAGGTTAGGATCTAGTCCCAAGTTCCAAGGTGCTCACTTACTGACTGAAGAGTCTGACAATTCACTTTTAGTTCTTCTCTACAACTATACCCAACCCCTCTGTGTTCTTCAGTTCAACGTAGGAACCCGAGAGAAGCAAGCAGCACCGGGGGAAGCTATCCCGCTGGGTCGAGTGTCACACACAAATAGGGAATGACTATTAAATGCCATTTTCTATTTTTATTTATTAACCATCATGTGGAAATAGAGGTCAGCGGAAGCTGGAGGGCGTTCTCAGATACGAGCCGTGTGCGCGGGACGTGATGTAGCTGATGCTATGAGCCTGGGAGAGACCCAGAAGGCTCTCTTCTAGGAAATGCCCCTGCAAGATCGCTCCGTGCTCAGAGGCGGCGTCTGCAGGCCTGCATGTCAGCAGGGCTTTGTTTGTTTGTTTGTTTGCTTGCTTGTTTTGCAGCAAGGCTTTTTAAGCAGAGTTAAAACGCGTTCACACCAGCGCAGCAGCTTTAATGGGTATGCTCAGCGAGGCGCGCTGGGCCTGGCAGGAGAGCACACACCAAACCGCAGCCTGCATTTTGTAACATCATCCGGGCAGGCTCAGAGGCTGTTTGTTTTTCCCCTTTGTCTTAAAACACAATTTGGCAGCCCTCAGTGGCCAATCCATCCCCTGGAGTGTGCAGCTCCCTGCCCAGGAGAAGCAGCAGCCGCCCTTACAAAGACCTCAGATGGTCTTTTAATTCGGCAGAGATTTAATTGCAGCTCTTGCTCCAGGACAGTTTCAAAGAAGACAGCTTAAGGGTCCCGACTACAAAGAGCTTTGGAGCGGGCGTTTTGACAGTAAACTGTTCTCACCATTGTTCAGGCTCCCCCTTTCCAAAGGCAATGACTCAACTCCATCAGGACTGGCAGGGAGCCTCCAGTTTCTCAAAAACTGGGTAATGAGATTACGGGAGCAGCTCACACGCTTCTGCTGTTCATAGCAAAAGAAACCTCTGTGCTGTGAGAACTTCATGCGCCTCTTTGGGGTCCTGTGATTAAGGGCATCTCTTGAGGGATGGGTTGGAGACCATCAGGGAGGAAACCTGGGGTATCTCAGGTGGAAAACTACTGAGGGATGAAGCACAAATCCAAGAGGAGCACATACAGTTTTGAACCTTTCTTGGATTGTTGTTCTTCAGATATAATGGTAAATGAAAGGCAGAAAGACCATGATTTATCATTTTATGGTGGCTCCACGAGCAGAAGTAACACATACCTGCTCTTCACAAATATACAGACTGCAATATTTAATAATGTGCTTGCTCCAAGCTCTTTATAGAATCAGAAATCATTGTCACGGAGAAAAATGTGTGGGGTATTTAATCCTGTGAAGACTCAGGTGAGGATGTGCCTCGTCTCTGAGAGGACACTTCTTTACAGCTTCCTTGCAGAGATGCTCCAGTAATGGGATGTGGTCCTAGAAGGGCATCAAAGTTTGTCTCTGCTCAGGCAATAGTGGTTGATGAGGGAGGAGTAGGAATGAGGAAAAAAGCCTGCAAACCCCTGGAGTCTGAAAGTAAACTTACAGACTATACTGAGGAGGGCTCCAGGGCTTGTCAAAGCAAGGGTTGCCACCCCTATACCAACGCCACCAAGTTCCCTCAAGATCAGCCTTATGTATTTATGCAGAGATTTACTAACTGTACTTATATAACACAGATTCCAGGATTCATCTCCTTGAGATATTTATTTTAATTAAAAACAAACTGTTTGGGGAACAGAAAACATACTTCCCTCTACATTTCCCTCCATCTAGTTTCAGAATAGCAATTCTACAGGATACAAACAGTCCCAGGCACTGCGCAGAGCCTTACACGATGTTTACACCTCACACCCAGCAATGCAATCTGAACTCTAGCAAAGCAGAGCAGGAGTAAGTTTACATTTAGGAACTGTAACTGAATTACATGGAAGCTTCCAAGAAGGATTTAGATGGGTATTAGCTTGAGTTTGGAAATTAGAGAAGTAAAAAAGCAAGTAAGCAAATCAAAGGACACAGTTCTTGACAATTATCTCAGAGGCAAAGGGGACAGTGCTTGAAGCAAATCAGCTCCAGAGTGCAGCTGCTCACTAGGTGGAAAATGCCAAAATATCCAGTTTCAGCCCCTAAAGGCTACGCAGGGGGAGAACTACTCTACCAGGATCGTATCAATGCTCTCTTGGATGAGATCTGACTCCAGTATGCATTCATCTAAGTCGACTTGGGATATACTGGAGCTTTTCCCCACCCTCTCACTGTCACAGTAGGGACGGAACCTGGGGGTCGTGGGGCTCTCCAGCCGCTGGCAGCGGCTGTATTTGTGCTGCTTCCCCCTATGTGTGTACATGTGTTCGAGCAGCTGGCTCTTCCGGAAAAACGTGCGGCCACAGACACTGCAACTGATTTTTCTCTTTCTTGAGAAAGAGAAGTTACAGTTCAATTCCACGGGTTCATGGTCCTTGGAGATGAGGGAGAGCTGGCCAATCTGTAGAGGCTCCAGGTCACTGCAGTTCGGATGCTCCAGCTGATGCTCATCATCCTTGAAGAGGAAGGTCCCGAGCCGATGGTCATCTCCTCCAGCTTCCCTGTCCTCAGCTAGAGGCTGCACCTCTCCAAGGTCGCTGCTCTCCAGGATGGAGGCCGGGACACCGAACGGAAGCGAGCCCGAGACGTGGGTATGCAAGTGCTGCCGCAGCCCCGCCTGGGAGTCGAAACGCTCCCCACAGTAGTGACACAAGTGCACCCTGAGGCTGGCCTTAGCAAAGATGGGGCTTGCTACCTCTGGAGAAGGAGGGGTGCAGCTCCGGGACACCACAGGCTCTGAGTCGCACTTCTCCTGCTTTATGGAGACGGAGAGCTTCGGGCGCTCTTCTGCTGGCTTGGTCAGAGCAGCAGGCTGAGCAGAGGGGCGAGCAACCTGCTGGTCCAGAGAACTGTCATCCAGGCCGATGGCCAGAGAGAGCTGCAGCTGTGGGTGATCGCCCTGTGCAGCAGACCTGTTGCCAGCTTTGGGTACACTCTCCTTGGCTCCCAGGCGCTCCTTCACCGGTTTGTGTGCCGTCGAGATCTGGATGCCATACAAGTTTGAAGACTGGACCGGCTCTGGGGAGAACACTTGGTTCATCTCAATCGCAATGTGGGAGAGGTGGTCTGCGTGGAGAAAGCGGATGCCCTCCTCCAGTCGGCTCTGGCTGACAGTCTGCTTTGGCCCCTTCCCGGTGTACATGATATGCAACAAGTAACTAAATATGTCAGGCTGGATGTCTGCAGGCTGAATCTTTATGCATTCGCTAAAACAAGACAGATGAATAAATACACACAGGGCCTCCAAATTACAGTCCCAATCCATTACCTGCCCGTTCGTTTGCTCTGTGCTCACTGTTGCAGCATGTGTGCTGCTGCCCGCCTCCTGGTTCGCAACTAGCAGCACTCCCCACCACGACCAGCTGCAGCAAATGAGCCCCATTCACACAGCAAAGTGCCTTGGCGCCTATTTATCGCTGTGATTATAAAGACCTTGCGTGTGCAACTGCAGCCAGGGACAGTGAGAGTCCCTGGTCACCCAGTACCCCCATCACTCGCACGCACAGCCAACTGCCACCACACAGGACAGCAGCGATGCCATGCAAGCTACCTGCGTGTGCCACTCCAGTAAAACACACAGATATTCTTTGCCTTGTCTAAGTGACAAATTCGGCTGCCACTACTGTGTGATCTTTGTGCTGAAGTGTCACTAAACAGTATCTATTGGAAAGGAAGCTAACAGATCTTTTCACTTCCAGCTGAAGGGCTGTGCAGCTGATGGCTAATGATTCTCCTGCAAAGGTGCTGGGGCCACGACCCTCAAAAAAGCAAGGAGAACAGAGAAGGGTTTAATTGATTACAAGCAGCAAGCTCCAGCTCAGAGGTGAGATTAGACCTTGGCACCGCCATTTTAATACCTGCAGAACCACTCCTGACCTGGCCTGGTGAAGCATCTGAACAGCAGCTTGAAATAAATTGATGATGTCAGTCTTGGCCCTTATCTGCAAGAGTCTAAAGCGCAGAACTGTGATAAGCCTATGGCTTCTTGATTGCTTCAAGTCCATGGGTCCTGCCAGTCCCACCCAGCAAGCTTGCCTACAAGCTAGTGCAAAGTAATGGTTAAGCTGTATATGGGCAGGAGGTACCTGGAAATCCCTAAACTACAAATCTGTGAGGTTCTCAGTTCAGGACAACTGGGGATGTTTATTTTCTCTGGTCATGCAAATGTCTCATCTTCAAAATGTGGGGTCTGATGTTGGCATATGCTAAGAGGGCTGTTTTAAAGGACAGCACATTCTAGACTGGGAAATGTTTAGAGAGCAGAGGCGTGCATTGGGTTAGGAAATAATCTCAGGCCACCTAACATCCTCACTTATGCTCTTTTAGCCTGCAATACCTTTAGGAAGGGGAATAAGCAGAAAAGTTGCACAGGGTGGTTAAAAGGTAATAGAGCTTACCTCGTCTGATGAATAAATATCATCTTAAAATAGTTTGAAAAAGCAGCGAGCACCGCTCTGTGGGCTTTGAAGTAAACATCTCCAATGGCAACTGTGCAGTCACACAGAAAGCCAAACTCCCGCTGCATGTTCAGCTGCTGGAGGAGGAGGATGCTGTGGCCGGTTGTATCCATGGTGTGCTTGAGAGCAAGAGAACGAGATGTTCACCTCGGGGGGGAAAATAATATCACAGAGCTCCCCAAGGCTTAAATGTGAGTTTCTCACCACTGAAACGAGACGGGCGGCTGGCACGGAGCTCGGCCTCGCAGGGCCTCTTTCCCCCCCCCNNNNCTTCCCCCCCCCCCACTCCCATCTAATAATCTCCCGTACCGGTACCGCCGCCGGTGCCCAAACCCACGTTCAACGAGTTCAAACCCTATCCGGGACGTTCCCAGGGGCCAGCTAGGGGCACAGACTACTTCCCCCCTAAAATAACCAGGCTCCGTGCTCCCACCGGCACTAACTTTAAACCTCGCTGGTGCTTTCGCTCTGCCCTCGGACCGTGTTTGTCACCGCAGCGCTAACTGCGCTCGCCGGGCCCGGGGCCGCCGGGGCCGCCGGAGCGGAGGAGCGGCGGGGAGCCAGGCGGCTGCCGCGCACAGAGGGAGCCCTGTGCCGCCCAACAAAGCCCCTATTGTGCCGGGCTGAGCAGCCCTTACCCCGCGCTGCGCCGCCCCGCCTCGCCAGCGGCCC
>VZTU01016729.1:89975-152182 GCA_013400835.1 Zapornia atra | reverse complement strand
AGGACTCCATACTTGGCCTTGTTAAACTCATCCCATTGGTCTCGGCCCATCAATCCAGCCTGTCCAGATCCCTCTGAAGAGCCTCCTTGCCCTCAGGCAGATCAACACTTCCCCCCAACCTAGTGTCATCCGCAAATTTACTGCGGGAACATTCAATCCCTTCATCCAGGTCATCGATAAAGATATTGAACAGGACTGGACCCAGGACTGAGCCCTGGGGAACACCACTTGTGACAGGCCTCCAGCTGGATTTAGCTCCATTTACCACAACTCTTTGGGCTCTGCCACCCAGCCAGTTTTTTACCCATCCAGCCAGTTTTTTACCTGTCCAGGCCAGCGGTAGCCAGCTTCTCAATCAGCACGCTGTGAGAAACGGTGTCAAAGGCTTTGCTGAAGTCCAAGTACGCTACATCCACAGCCTTTCCTTCATCCACTAAGCGGGTCACCTTGTCGTAGAAGGTGTTCAGGTTAGTTTGGCAGGACCTGCCTTTTGTATACCCATGTTGACTGGGCCTAATCACATGGTTGTTGTGCGTGTGCTGTGTGATAGCACTCAAGATGACCTGTTCCAGGATCTTCCCCAGCACTGAGGTCAGACTGACAGGCCTGTAGTTTCCTGGATCCTCCCTCTGACCCTTCTTGTAAATGGGTGCAACATCTGCCAGCCCCCAGTCCAGTGGAACTTCCCCAGTCAGCCAGGATTGCTGGTAGATGATGGAAAGGGTTTGGCAAGCACATCCACCAGCTCCCTTAATACCTTTAATACAGGTGGAACCTGTCAGGCCCCATACATAGACTTACGGATGTCTAATTGGCCTAGCAAGTCTCTACCCATTTCCTCCTGTATCATGGGAGTTTATTTCTGCTCTCCCTCCCTGTCTTCCAGCTGGTGAGGCTGTTAAAGACTGAGGCAAAGAGGGAATTAAGTACCTCAACCTTGTCCTCATCCTTTGTCACTAATGCTCCCCCTGCATCCAGTACGGGCTGGAGATTGTCCTTGGCCCTCCTTTTGCTGTTGATCTATCCGTAGAAAGCTTTTTTATTATCTTTCACAGAATTGGCCAATCTGAGTTCTAGTTGGGCTTTAGCCCTTCTGATTTTCTCTCTACATGATCTTACTAGTCCTCCCAAGACACCTGCCCCTACTTCCAAAGCTCATAAGCTTTCCTTTTTTTTCTCATGTCCACCCAGATCTCTCTGCTCAGCCAATCTGGTTTACAGGAAACAAGCAAGAGGGACACAGACTGCTAGAGGAGAAAAGAAGTGGAAAAAAATGGGGCATTTACAGGAAAAAAAGTCTTTGGGTGCATTTGAAGTGTCATTCCAGTTTATACTGACTGGAACTGCATAATATGGTATAATTTTTGCTTTGTCTCTCTGCGGGACTTGCCCAGGCTTGAAGACCGCCCAGCCACTTCTAGGTGCTTGGAGTGCTTGGATGCTGTCCTGATGGCTTGGACCACGATGCTTTACAGTGCAGAAGTTTTAAAATGGTTTCTGGGGTGGAGGGAGAGGTGTTTCTGATCAGTTTGTTCTGTAACTCACTGAAATGTCTCCCCATAGGTTTCACGGGATCATTTCCCGGGAGCAAGCAGATGAAATACTTGCTGGCGTAGAAGGAGCATATATTCTTAGAGAAAGCCAGCGGCAACCTGGCTGCTATACTCTTGCTCTTAGGTAAATGTTGTTTTAATAGAGGCTTATTGTGCAAATGTAAATGTGCTTAACAGAGAAGATTATGTCAGTCTCTTTTGAGTCAAGTCTGTGTCCACCGTTACTTAAACCACTTCACATTGTCAGAGTGATTTTACACCCTCTTGTCAATAGTTTGATCATCACAGCACTAGAGCAATTCAGTCAGTCCCTCAGCACTTGGCTAGGGAAGCAGACTGTGCCCTTTTTCAAAATTTTTTCTACCTAGAGTAGACTTTACAACCTGGAGTGTTGCAGAGGTGGAGTTTCTCCTTGAAAACTGTGTAATAGCCAGCACAGAACTAGGAAGTGTCCCAGCAGAGGACACAGCCAGGTTGTCCTCTGAGCTCAGTGATGTGTTTGACACAAACACCAGCAGCCGTGGGCAATAATAACCATGGATAAACATGGAAAATCATGAGGTCCAGTGGCTGAACCAGCTGTCAAACCGGACTTCCAGTTTTTTTCCCTAAGTGGAATTCAAGCTTGCTGTACAAATACAGAGTGAATAGAAGATTCAGTGGAGCCCAAGCAGCAACCTCGCTGCCCCTCACAGGTGCATTTCCCTGAAAATACGGCTGCTCCTAGCTTAGCTGTTCCATTCAAAACCTGCCCACGCAACAGTCTTAAAGCTGCTGTGGGTTAGCGACAAGAGGACAAGGTATTCTATGGGGTTTTGACAAAACAAAATCCTTGGCAATATTTTACAATGTTTATAGCATTATTACTCCTGTGGGATATACACAAAATAAAAGTCTGCATTTTTACCCTTCTGCTGGCAAGCCAGAAGGAAAAGTCTTTTAAGGAGTTATCCGGAGTAGTTGTGATACAGTGCTGAAATCATCCTCAGAATTCATATTGATGTGCAGATGGTAGAGCTGGAAAAGATGGTGACTCATGCCAA
Source organism: Zapornia atra (assembly GCA_013400835.1). Taxonomy (NCBI): domain Eukaryota; kingdom Metazoa; phylum Chordata; class Aves; order Gruiformes; family Rallidae; genus Zapornia; species Zapornia atra. Next base: position 149,586 of record VZTU01016729.1, on the reverse strand, counting down.
CTAAAAAGTGGTGTAAATTAAAAGCAACTTTTGTCAGCTGAAAAAGAACAAACGTAGTTTTTTAGGGTTTTGGAGAGAGATTTCAAAACAAAGAATCAAAAGAACTACTAAAGGATGAGGATTATGGCAAAGTGCCTGTAGTTTTGACACAACAGCATGATTTCTAAATCCATCTGGGTAATTATTTGTAAAATCAAATCCTGAATTTTATTATAAATTGGGAATTCAAATGAAAAAATGTGGGCAAAAAGAAGAAGAGGCTTGAACTGTTGGGTTTGAATGCCCAACAAACTATGCAGAAACATGCACATTTGATGCAATATAAGGACCATTTTGCCCAATACTGTTTCTTTGAATACTTCAATCAAGAGTGGGATTTCAACCTCAGTGTTATGAACTGAATGTGTTACTACAGCACTTTGCTTTTTAAAACACTTTAAAAAAAACAAACGCATAGATTACACCTGCCCTAAACAGGGCCAGAGTTATCCCACTGAACTTTGGGTGTTTAACTGGGTCCCTGAATTAGGAGCTCAGTCTCCCTGGCTTCCTGCCAGAGGATGCTCAGATCCTTAGGGTCTTTATTACTTGCTAGAAATGCCCATCTCTCTTCATTGACTTTAGATATCCTGACAGTGGTTAAGCATCTGCTTTCTGCACCTTAGAAATTTTGGGGGGAATGGAAGAGCCCTTAATGCAGTTAGGCATCCCGGTATAAAGTCTCGTCAATGCAGACATGCATTTCTGATTGCTGCGGTAGTCCAGTTAGGATTTAGATTAAAACCATGTACATGTGGGTGACACAGTTTGTTACAGAGAATTGGCCTCAGTTCTGTAGCCCAGACCCATTGATAGAGTTCGGTTTGGGCTTGAACTTGGGTCAGTCCCTCCACAGAGATCCAGTCACAGCTGTGTGCATATTCCAGATGTAATCCAGATAACTAGACTTGTCAGTGAAATTCCCTCCTGCATGTTTTGCCAGTGTCAATTCTCTCTCACTCTCCCCTCTCTTTTCTTCTCTCCCTGGTTTTTTGTTTCTGGTATTTGCAGATTTGGTAATCAGACGTTAAACTACAGATTGTTCTATGATGGGAAGCACTTTGTCGGGGAGAAAAGATTCGAATCAATCCATGATCTGGTTACAGATGGCTTGATAACTTTGTATATAGAAACAAAGGCTTCTGAGTATATTTCCAAAATGACAACAAACCCGATCTATGAGCACATTGGATATGCCACTTTGCTGAGAGAAAAAGTGTCCCGAAGGCTGAGCAGAACAAAAAATGAATCAAGAAAAGCAAGTGTCACAAGTGAAGAAAATACCCCTGTTGAAAAGGTAAGCATTCAGTTTTAAAATGTTGCAATCAATACCAGTCTTTCTGTCAAATCTAAGAGAAAAAGTATTTTGTCTAGAAAACATTTTCTATTTTTCTATGCTTCACTATGTATTACTATCCCACTGAAAAGTTTATATCCTGTTAATGTGATCTTGGCTCCAAACTAATGTGGACTGGAGCTTACGATGAAAGCTTTCTAAGTACTGAATGCACATTTTCACTGTCTAAATATATAGATTATATAACTGGTTTTTAAAATACATATATATACACACTGGCTAACTAAGGAACTGCTTCTAAAATTGTTCAGAAGTTACATTTTTTTGTCCACGTATACTCAAGCGTATTCCACAGTAGGATTATGAAACTGGTTCCCGCTGACACTTCACCACAGCTCAAGTTTGTTATCCTTCCATTCACAGTGCAAAGCTCCTCTTTTCTGCCAAGTCTTTGGTGGATGGGTCTCAATTTGGGATATGGCATGTTTTCTTCCCTTTCTTCTCATGGGTCTGAAGTTGGGATAGTGTGGGTTTGCCTCCCTCTCTTCTCATTCTTCTCATTTGAAGTGGACTTTCTTTGATCTCCTCCGCTCATGCACCCATATCCCATAGCATTGTATGGGCAAGGACTTATTTACATGATGATAAATAGAGAATTTCATGCAGTAAGCAGCCATCTGAAGTATAAAATTAGTAACTCTTTTACATATGAGAAACCGTCTTGTAAGCACTGACATGTGGATATTTTCATCTCCCAGGTGGTAAGGCAGCAAGAACTGTCAAACAAAACTTTTTTTGAGTCCAGTGTTTGTGCTGAATTGACTTACTGCCATGTGTAAGCCAACTTCTGCAGTGTGACTGATGATTTTAGTGTTCAGTGTGCTGGCTAGCTAATTGGGAACTAGAGCTGGTTTGTGTTGGGGAAGCTGGGAGTGAATTTCCTGTCATATTGAGCATGAAAAGTAATCAGGTTTTTTTGTGTGTATCCTCATCACTCTAGGACATTTCTTGTATAGTTAGAGTTCCCATATCTGCAGTGGCTGATTATATACTGGTTTGGATTTCTCAGTAGTAATGATTGATCGAGTAACTGACCTGATCACAGAATCACAGATTCACAGAGCGTTAGGAATTAGAAGGGACCTCGAAAGATCATCTAGTCCCACCCCCCTGCCAGAGCAGGATCACCTAGACTAAATCACACAGGAACACATCCAGGCGGGTTTTGAATGTCTCCAGAGAAGGAGACTCCACAGCCTCTTTGGGCAGCCTGTCCCAGTGCTAAATGTACTGATGTGTAAACGTGTTCATCCTCTGAAACAAATTAAATCCATTTACAATGACATTTTTTAGGGAAGGCACACTGCCACAGGGAAGTCCTTTGGAGAAGAGCATAGCAACAAGAAGTCCTCCGTTCAAGTTTGAGTCTGAAACTGATGGCAATGGGGTTTAGATTCAATTGTATGGTATTGTGATACACAAGAGGCGTGGATGCCATAGAGATGGGTTTCATCCTCATTCATTTCATTCCTGTGACTGGACACTGATTGGCTGTAAATGCTATAAATAGGAACCAGAAAGTGAATTTTAACTTTGAGCCACAGTGAGAAGTAAATGTAGTGCACTGTGACAGATTTTTTTGTGTAGGCCTAAGTCAGAGCAGTCAGGGAAATAACGGAGAATAGTCCAGAGGATGTTCTGGGAAAGTTTCTTTTGTATTGAGAAGATACTGGACCATCATTGGGATGACTAAATACTGTTACAGGGCGGTAGTGTAATAAAAGCAATTGTGACAGTTGAAAATCATGCTACCTTCTCTAGGAAATCTGAATATTTTTTGTAGAAGGTAAAACACAGTTTCAAAATTGTGTTCAGTTTTACTGTCTTGCAGTTGAGGAGTTCTAGTGCCACACATTTCCTAACAGAGTGTTTTCTGTTGTGCTTGGGCTTAGATGTTGTTTTTCAGGCTGGGAAGTTTTGAGTAAGTACTATAAAAACTCTTTTGGACCAACAGAAGGCAAACTGTTGCTAAAGGGGCCCCTGCCCTCTGTCCTGCACCACCACATTTTTGCTGATTTAAAGTTCTATGCAGCTACACAGTAGATGACAGTAGAAAACAGCTCCAGATTAAAACTAACTCAGCCAGAAGAACAAATGTGACTTTTTCAGCCAGATCTGCTGCCTAATCCACCTCACAAAGGAGAGGGCAAGACTTTCTTCTGGTGACAGCTCAGAAAGCGATGATATGGGCTTAAGAGCTGAGATCTGCACCCTTAGCTCCAGATAGCTATGCTTGAAAATGTTTGGACTTGGTATATCTTGCTGTCAATCCTGAAAATACGTCTCTGGACCTCATTAGAGATTGGATTACGTCTTCTTTTGTATTGCAGCTGATGGAAATTAAAGGGTTTAGAGTATTATTTACCTCTGAGGTGGTTCACGACGCAAAAAGGCAGGGTCCTTACCCTACAAGGACTGGTGCTCATCTCTATTCCCCTACATGCAGGCCATAGTAGTCCGCAAGACTGGGCTGTGTGGCTGCCTTGTCGTGTAAAATTAGCTGGCTTCAGCTAAGCCCTTACGTTGTTGGCAAACCTCTCTGCCTTCCTCCCACAGAGGGGAAGCAGCAGAAGGAGGAATAGCAGCTGTTTCTAACATATTTTTCTTGCCAGAAGGAGTAGGAGCAATCACAGCTACAAGAGGAGCAGGGCTATATAGACAAGGTGATCTGCTCACAGGCTGAAGACCTGCAGTAAGTACTGGAGTTGCTGTTGATGATTAGGACTCCCAGTGGGCTTTTCTTTCTGTTACCAGTAGTTTTCCACTATCTCATGCAAATCCATGTGAAAAAAAGATTACATTAGCAACCATGGTTGCTTTTGCTTCATATGTTCCTGGGAGAAGCTGATGAGAAGTTTGGACAGTGGGCAAAGGCTCGGGGGCCGTCACGGCCATTTCTTCCTCACAGTAACCTCAGATAGAGCGTGAGCTGGGCTTTGGAATTAACCAGTGAAATACCGAGCGTTTGTCAGTCATAGCACATAGGGACAGAGGAGGGTAAATGGAATGATTTGTTTGGTTTTATATAAACTTTAGAAGTCCTCTAAAATAGAAGAATAATAAGGGGAAAGCAGTAGTCATATCAGATGTTTTGCTTGAGGCTGTTATGTGTTGTACAGCCTTTTAGACAGAGGCCATGGTTTGCCCACAAATCGAAACCTTCACCCACTTCAATTACGCCAATAAATTTCAGACTGCTAGAAATGAGTGAATGAATATTCAAGCATGACATTTCTTCTGCAACGTAAATTCTTTGCTGTGTGTGAAAAATCATCAGGTTTTGTGTAAGGTTTGTGTTTTCTCTATCCAATTGAACTGATAAAATTTTTTTTTTTTCTTTTATAATTGAGCTGGTTTATTTGAAAGTACTGTCTGGTTTATTTTGAATGTTTCAGAAGTTATGGTTCGGGGGAGGTAAGCCATACATCCAGGACAGAAACTTCCATTGTTTCTCAGGAGGAACATGAGAATTCAGAATTCAGTGCTCTGAGGTTAAGCATCAGTACTCCTCTTACAGATTAAGCTTTTTACGAGTGAGATTTTGCTTTATACTGAAACCAATTCCAAAGTGTGAAAGTGCAGCTGAAGGCATTTGTCTCCTTAGCAGGTTTGTTAACACCATCTGGGGAGTCTGATCATTCTGTCACCTCCCACGTTGACAGTGGAGATTATTCAATGTCTCAGTCACTCCAGCACTGCTGCTTCCCGTGGGGTAGGTCGATGGAAGGGGGCCACCAAGGCACGGGCTGGCGGGAAGAGCTAGCATTTGGATGAAACGGCTTGGTACTGCCCGGGGTACCTGTCTGTTTCCATAACGATAATTTCTTCAAGGTTGTAATTAGTGGAGTCATGCCCATTACTGAAAGGGGGTGTGATACACCGGATGGATTAAGCTGTTGTTTATTGCTCATGCTTTTTTATCCAACATTTTTAATAGCAGACCTCAGAAAACATTTATGCTTTAAAGCACTTCATGCTTTTATCCAAAAAAGTTACTTCTGTCTGGCTTTAAAGAGGCGCTAGGTTTGTAGACAGAGATTCCAAGCTTTAGTCCATATAGTTTAACAGGTCTTTAATTTGAAAGGAGCTGCAGTGATTTTGAGGAATGAAGTGTTGTGGGAGAGGAGCGCATTTCAAATACTTTCTTAACAGTGCAGGCAATTGTCATTTTAATGGGATCCTACTTCAGAAAGGATTTTCTGCAGAGAATTAGACTTTTGTGTAAAGAAAACTTGAAGATTGTATGTTGTCTATTTAGGGTTGTGATTTAAGCTTGCACAAGTTGTGGTCACCTGCTTTGTGTTGGCTTATGGGATGCTGTACTTGGGGCAAATGAACATATAGTAGAAGATGTCGGGCAGATAAGTATACCTGGTACTGGTACGTGCTATGATTAATGATCAGTAATTCATTTTTCTGGTGAATGTAGGAGAGATATAACTTGCTGGAAGCAATTAAACTTCACATGTAGGAGAGAGAAAATTGCAGTAGTCTGTCAGTAAAATATGTAGTTCTGAAACGTTTATCGCTATCACATATCATGTTATCCTGCAACTGCTGCCTTTAATGTGTCAGTAGTCCTTGTGTTCTAGGCTAGGAGAAAAAAAATTCCTTTCTAATCCTGTATCAGCAAGTGTGATTTGGGAAAATATATTCAAAGAATTGAAATGTTGGCAGTAAATGCAAGCTGGAGTTTTGTGAATGTTTTAAGGAGGTAAAAGCTCTTACGGTTGCTGATGAGCATCCATCCTGGTTCCTTGCTCTTGCACGTTCATGCCCAGTCCTCTGACCTGCCCTGTGCACTGCCACAGCCACCCCGTGCCTTGGGTAGGAGCTGGACACTGTGACACAGTGCCTTGGGTCAGGCAAAGGCTGTGCCCCACACATTGTTTTTTTGGCTATGCTGGCCTTATGCAGGAGCAGCTCCTCGGTTTGGTATTGCCTTACAGTTTCTTGAGTATTCATGTGAGCACGGGGGACATGATGAGAATGGTGGGCTGGAGTTAAAGAAAAACTTAGGCAGTGGTTGAGCTTAAAGGATTTGCAAAAAGACTGATCTGAGCCTATCGGACAGAGGACAAAGTGTTGGTAAACACAGTAAAGATGAAGGAAGGTTTAGTCTGTGCCAGGTCTCCGCTTTACTCAGATCCTGGCAAAGCTCCCGTCAGCTTCTCTCCAAGTAGGATCTGGCTCGGTCAGTTCAAACATACCAAGTTGTACGTGAAATATGAGTTTGTTTGGAGCCTGGGCTGGGGAGCTTGTTCGGCTCTGGCAGTACACGCCAGGAGCAGCAAGAGGCATTTAACGACGATGATCTGTACTGAAGAGTGTGGCATTTTGAGCTAAACTAAAAAGTGAGCTGTAGGTGGAGGCTTCACTTAACAGCAGGACAGTGCAGAAAACAGTGTATTGCTGCTTGACATGGTAACCTCTCTATCTGTTTGGCTGGAACTCATTACCAGGCATTTAAGTGCAAATGACAGAGCCCACAGTTAATACCACAGCTAGAACTAAAGAGCTGAAGCGATAAGCATATTACGCGGTCTGGAAGGTTGTAGATTTCCTCTAGCAGAAAATCCCACGCAAATAGACAGATAAGAAAGCTATTCCTATTAAGGCAAAGGTGACAGAAAAGGAAGAATAACTTTGCTAGAAGTACTAGTTGGTATTACTGTCCTCATTAGTCATGCTGCTCACACACAGTTTCCCACAGAAGAAAATGCAGGGCTTCCAGGAAAGACTGTTTTCTAACATCCCTTAATTGGCGATGTAATCTGGTTATGGAACTAAATTTTTTAGGGGCACTGCAGTTTTCCTTACATCGAAACTGTATGGAAGTCAGCCAATTTTATGAGAACCTCTGGTTTGTTTCAATTTTTATAACTATTCATGCTTCTGCATTGTTATTCACACCACATCCCTTTCTGAAGGCCTTTCAGCCTCATCCTACCACTCCATTTTTGTCTCTCCATTGAATTTTCTACAGGTGCTGCTGTTAGCCAACGATAAAGAAATCCTTTAGGTCTTTCATTTATTCATTATTCTCCTTATTCTGCAGCTCCTGTAACCCCCTAATGATCCTATTACAGGTTGCTAGCTAGTGTTTAACTCTCCACTGGGATGTCTGCCCAGATGTTGAGCATGTCCTTCCACACGAGGGCTGCAGGGTACTGTGCTGTCCTAGCTGCGGATCATCAGGTGAAGAGCATAGTGAGCACAGACATCTGTTCCTGCAGACTCTGGGCTGGAATTGCACTGGTAATTTCATCCGCTGCCTTTTACATTGCCTTCAGCTCTCTGTTTTCTGCAACATGCACGGTCAGAACAAATGAAAATTTGTTCTACAGGGACATCAACAAGCCACCACTTTCTTTTATTAGGGGTTGTGCTTTCACACCCATATGCATATCCACAGAGTTCACAAGGGAGTCCTTCCCCCCCACCAGCTGATTTTCAGATTTCAGAGGCTCAGACACCACACTGAGAAGCAGAAACATAAAGCCTGTAGACGAAGGTGGCCTCATCTGCAGATTTCACTAATACACGCAGTGTTAAAAGGTGTGCGGCATCTTTGCTGCTAGAAGCAACAAACTTATACATCAAAATTACTTTGGGAGCAATTAATTCCTCTCATCAGTTACTCAGGCTTGTCCTGCAAGAGTAGTATTCTCCACACAGGTTACCACATGTACGTACTTAATTGTAACACGCCCTGACATGAGTACTTATCTGCATACCCGACTGTCTTCTTTAAATAACTGTTAGCAATTCATACTGATTTCATCCAGAACACTCTTTGGTATTATACCACAGTGAAGAGGAGCTTATATGTGTACAGTAGATCTACCAATATATGTATTTTAGTAAGCAGTTTTATATTGTGAGTGGCAGATACCATCTTACTGAAAATATAGCTGGCTGATCATTTTCTTTTGCCTTTCAGTGTTGGCATTCTTTTGTATTATCCAGCTGTGTCTCTTTACAACTTATTTTTTGTTTAAAGCATCATAAATATGAAATAGGCAATACATAAGAAATAGAAATAAGAAAGCTACCGAAGTAAAATCATGGAAAGTATCTTTTTCAATTCCTTCCCTCTGGCTGTCTGTGTTTATGCAGAGGAAGAGGGATGCTGCTTTGTAGCTGACTGTGGCATTCCTAGCTCATGCCTAATGTTTTGCCTGATTAGGCAAGGATTTTTGAGAGGAGTAATTCAGGCTCATTTTAACAGTAATGGAAATTGAGGGAATCAAGAGAAAGAGGGGTTCCATTGCCAAGTATTTGCTTGCATTGCTTCCCTGAGCTGTTAACATCTCTGCAGGTTCCTGGTTTATGTTACATTATTACCATCAGCTTGGGATTCATGACTTTTGCCTTAAGCAGAATAAGTGATACGATTATGCCTGAAGAGAGCTCATAAGTTGGAGACAGCACTGATTTATACTAGTGACATGATTGTAGATCCGTGCCTGGAGGTTGGTGGCCCTGCCTGTGGCAGGGGGGTTGGAACTCTATGATCGTTGGGGTCCCTTCCAACCCATGCCATTCTATGATTCTATGATGTGACAGATACAATCAGATACGAATGCTACTGAAATTAATGGGTTGACCCCCAAAGATTTCACTGGGTTTTGTGGTTCAGGGCGCAGCTAAGCCTATGGAGCAGAGGTGAATATGAAGTTTTGCTACCATGAAGTGTTTCCTTCTAGAAAGGTAGCCAAATGGAAGCACTATGAAAACTTCATATCTGAATACCACAACTATAGATTGAAATTTTCTGAAATGATAATGTCAGATTAGTACTAAAAGTGATTAATTAGGTACACCAGAAGTGGTTATAGTAGTCCTAAAGCAAATGCCACTTGGTTCTTCAAGTATAGTACTGTATCTGCAGCTAGGCTCTGTTGAATACATAAATTAATCTTTTCCTCTTGGGTATTTTCCTGTGATGAGCATATTAATAATTCTAATATAACTAAATGTTTATTGCATAAAACCCATGCTTAGTTAGAGATATTAAAAATAAATGCCTTATTTGAGGGGGGTTTTTCTTGGCTTTTCTACTCTTTACATAGTTTGATGGTATTAAATTAGTATAAACGAACTTCCATAGGGATTGGGATGAAGCCTTCAGCATAAACATTTCATTTGTCTAGTCACTGGAAAATGAAAAGCCATTTTTTAAATAAAAATCTATACTTGATTATCTCACGTGAATCTTGACGCTCTGTGTAGGAATAGGCAGCAAACTTTTACAAGCTCCTCTAAACTGCCATGTTTCGATCTGGGAAGACAAATGTTCAACTTCTTAAGAATAGAAAGATTCATTTCTCTTGGTGGAGGACTTGGAAGTGTCAAAAGGAAAGTGACAAAATAGTGACTAATATTTATCCTTTGTATTTTGTTTAGAAAGTAACTGGGTTTAGTGATGTGCTTGTTTAGGTCATATGCTTGCTTGGCTAATTAGAAGCAAAAAATAACCTGTCCTCTAGTGCTCATGCTGGACATGCATCATCTTCATATGACAGGCCTGAAATACAGTGATGAATATGGCAGGTTAGCTAGGGAACAGTGAAACGCTGAGATGGAGTGCTTGAGGGGGTGGCAAAATCTCCCTTGTCATAAGGCATAAAAACACTTTAGGAGACATCTGGGAGAAATAGCACAGGTAGCACTGATACCTGAAGCAGACAGGAGAGAAACCTCCTTAAGTGCCTATTTCTCTTTGGTTTTCTATGCCTGAAAATATATTATTTAGACTCTGACTCATGCTGTCTAGATGAAGAAGTCTTACCACTGTAGCTAAAGTACAGTGATTTGATTCCTCCCCTTGGGAGGACAGTACATTCCAGCCTAGGGAAGAGTAGTCTCTAGTGAGACCTTACAGCAGCTTTCCTGTACTTAAAGGGGACCTACAGGAAAGATGGGAAGGGACTCTAGTGATAGGACAAGGGGTAATGGCTTTAAACTAAAAGAGGATAGATTTAGATGAGATATTAGGAAGAAATTTTTCCACGTGAGGGTGGTGAGGCCCTTGTACAGGGTGCCCGGAGAAGCTGTAGCTGCCCCCTCCCTGGCAGTGTTCAGGGCCAGGTTGGAAGGGGCTTTGGGCAGCCTGGTCCAGTGGAGGGTGTCCTTGCCCATGGCAGGGGGTATAGAACTGGATGATCTTTAACGTCCCTTCCAACCCAAACCATTCTGTGATTATGTGATTCAATTCTGAATCATCACTTCAGTAGTAAGAAATTAACTGCAGATATGATCCTAATGTCCAGGGCTTCCATGAAATGCTCAATGCTAGCCAAGATATGCAAAACTCTTCCTTTTCTGTATCCTGCGTGCTCTGCAAACCTTCTGCCAAGGAATGACTTGGCTGGCTCTCTCTGGCCCTACACGCCGACTGGCACTTGTCCCATCATGCTCTAGATATTATCCTTTCTGAGCAGAAACATCACATCCACTCTCTCCATACAGAGAAGGTGCAGAAGGTCTCACCCCTGAGATGTACGGGCACTCAGCTGAAGTCAGGTGCAGAGCCCAAGCAAATGTCCTCTATTTGATCTGGGCTCTTGCCACAGAGAGCCAGCTCAGCAGCCTGCACCCTCACCCAGCAGTTGGGATACTGGGAATCCAAGTGCTGGGGTCTCCTCCCCAGTCACCTCTGGGCTGGATCAGCACGTACCCGTCAGCCACACTCTCAGCCTCAGGGCTAGCTGAACTCCCTGGAACTACCAGGCAGGAGAGGGCAGCAGGAACCCAGGCAGGATGACAGCTAGTAATGGCCACGGTGTAGCACATGCAGTTGACAGCGTTCTCATCTGAGGCTTGACTACAAAGGTCAGGATCCAGTGCTTTTTATAACCGCTGATATTTGGGAAAGAGGACACTGTGGTGTGAAAAGTACAAGTTGTAACAAAGGGCCCTTTCTTGGAATGTATTCGCAGCCCCGGAGAACAGTGGGACTGCGCACGGTCGTCAGCATGGGTTATACAGAATGAATACTGCCAGTTAGACTTGATTGCCTTTTTGATAAATTTACAAAAGTACTGAATGAAAAGAATGCAGCAGATGCAGAATAATTGGATTTTTAGCAAAGTAGTACAATGTCTCATGAAATCATACTCTTGACATTAATTCAAATTGGTTGGCGCATGAACACGGTCACACAGACCACAAATAGGTAGAGGAATTTCAAGTAAAGAATAAAGATAGGCAGCAGCTTGATAAGCTGGGGAAAGGCAGCTGATGAAGTACTGCAGGGACAGGAGTTTCATTTGAGATTTTTTATTGATCTGGAAAAAGTGCAAACAAGACATAACCGAAAACTCGGGATGGTTTGTGCTGTGATATAACTCGGTATAGGAATTTAATCCCCAGAGGCATAATGAGTGTCCCTGACAGAAACAGCAAGAGAATCTCAATTAGAAAATGTAAAAGACAATTTTCATATTTTGAGCACGTGAAAAGGGGCCAAGCCACATACATACCTGGAGTATCATTTCTGCTGAGAGCAAGAGAGTTCCTTGCATTTAAGCCAAGTGCATCACTGTTACGCAGGGGCTAGAGGTGAGGAAGGAGGACATTGCCATAGCTTCCAGAGGAATTATGTTTCCACTGCTTGACAAGAGAAATAGTTGTTGCACTTTGACAGCCTCTTCCCCTGATTTTCTGCTGGTGCATCTGTCCATCTAGACAATACCTCTTGCTGTAGTAACTCACTGTCCCCTTTTGGCAAGTGGTAAGCTGAGAACTGGCTTCTGCTTCTCAAAATGATTGTGCCCAGCTCTTGAACAGGGAGATGTGGAAAGCCGTGCTTCTTTCTCTCATGCCTTTGTGCTGGACCAGGTGCTCTTTGGCTGGTGATATTAGTGAGCTTTTCCAAAGTCTGTCAGGCATCTTTGGGATCTTGATAGTGGGGGTGATGACCCCTCAGTCAGTTCTCCATGCCTTCTGGCTTGCTCACGGCAGTCTCATGGTTTGGCTCCTCAAATGAGAAAGCTGGACTGGAAATGTAGCCTGGCCTTTTGGCAGAGTTCATCAGGAACTAAACAGTCCCTGAGGAAAAAGATGCTTCTTCAGTGAGAAAGATGTGGTGTGGGGTTTTTTACGGAGTGGCAGGGGTGAAGGTGGACAAGGCTCCAGATACCTCTGCCAGACTCTGTACCACCTAGACTTGCAGGGAACAGCTTTGGAGGAATTATGATTTATGAATGAAATTGTCCCAATTAAACACTAGGTGGCATATTTACTTAAGAGTTTCCAGGGACTCTATTGTGCCATCTTAATGCTGCTGACACCCATTTGTGTTTGTGCGATGAGTGTAGTTTCATGGGACCATGACCACCTGAGGCCTTTTTTTAATAACTTTTCATTTATCTCATCCTTAAAAAACTTGACAGAAAGACGCCATTGCTTACTTCAGCCTTAAAGCTATTCTTCAGCTTTAAAGTCACTTCTACATTAATGCATAGATTATTAAATGCAGTGCAGTAAGGAATAGGTGTACACGGCAATGGTCCTACAGAAGTTCCAGTCTCAAAGGAATTGTGTAAACAGTGAGAGGGGTTAATACACAAAGACATAGTATGATTTACTTATTTTACTTGTCTGAAAGGCTGAGTGTAGGAATATATAATGCATTTTAAAAGTCAGATGAAGGAAACCTAATGTTTCGCCTTGTGTGGATGAAAAGCGTGGCTTTTGATTTCAGAGCTAGTATTTTAAGGTAATAGCATCCAGTTGTTTGGGCAGTATACTCAAAGGCAGAAAACAGGCCTTTCCTCTGTGTCTGTGTGACACATGTTAAGTCAGGCAGGCTGCCGTTTGCCATATGCTGCTGCTTCTCCCTCAGTGAAAGAATGACTACACCTGGCTTACAGAAATGCCTTTTCACATGCTGCATCCTTGAGAAAACACAGCGCCGCAGCCGTCGCCGGGCCAGACCACTTTGCCTCTGCTAAAAAACACACACCATGTTTAGTCTGAAAATTCTGAATTCTTCCTATGGATATTTTAAGAAGACAGAGAGATATATTGGACTAACTGGAGGTACCATAGAATCAAAGAATCATAGAATGGTCTGGGTTGGAAGGGACCCCAAGGATCATAGAGCTCCAACCCCCCTGCCACAGGCAGGGCCACCAACCTCCAGGCCTGGATCTACACAAGGTTGCCCAGGGCCCCATCCAACCTGGCCTTGAACACTTCCAGGGACAGGGCATCCACTACTTCTCTGGGCAGCCTGTTCCAGCACCTCACCACTCTCTCTGTAAAAAACTTCCCCCTAATATCTAATCTAAACCTTCCTTCCTTTAGTTTTAATCCATTCCCCCTTGTCCTGCCATTATGTGCTCAAATATCGTCATGTACCATGAAGATAAACTTCCCCAGTGCGGGAGATGCCCATAGCGCTGGTTGCACAGGCTGTTGCAGCTCCCTCTGGATGGGAGTTACAGGTCTCTGACCCATGTCCCATTGCCCCTCTGCTGTAACTTGTGTTCGGACCTCTGAGTCGACAGCATTGGTTGTAGCTGTTTAGTGTGAGCTCTTACAAACAATGCAGGATGTATAAAAAGGGAGATAAATATGTAGGTCTGAACTGTGGTGTATTTATTATGCCGGTGCCAAGGAGTGTGGAAAATAGACCTTGCTATGAGAACAGGATTTTGGGGATAAATACTTGCCTTACCTGGCACTAGCTGAGCCTCTTCAAGGGGAAAAGTCCCATCTCTTTGCCTTTTCCACACACAAGAAGCAGGCTGTAGCTATTGCACTGTCTGATGCAAGGAGATGCGGTAGGGCAAAAGCTGAACGTCTTACAGCTTGCCATAGGACATCACAAATGTTTCCAGAACATCTGTGCTCTGCCATCAGGAGAATCTGGTCAGGTTTACACCACAGAGATGAATTTATGCCAGTTTTCATTTTCAGTAGTATCATTTGAGGTCCTTACTCTATATTTTTTTTTAATGTCTGTTGTACTTCCAACTCTCAGAAAAATACTAGTAGACCAGCATGTAATTTAGAAAGGGAACTGAGGCCTGCTGCACTCAGTGGTGGGATCCCTAGCCACTGCTGGGCTGCTTTCACAAAGCTGTGTTTTACAGTGCTAAGTACATAGACAGACACCTGGGCAGCTCTTGCAAATAAATTATCTCTATTTATTCATATATTTTAGGAAGTAGAGGAAAAATAATTTCTTTTATTTCCTTCTCCCCTTCCCTTTAATTGAATTAATCCAATCAGTGCAGTTTCCTAAATCCATCTAGTCTATAACACATTGCCTAATGTCAGGCCAAGTGAATTTGCAGACAAAGCTTAAGGCACTTCCAGAATGGCTGAAAATTAAGTATACTGGCAGAAACTGGACTGAAGAGAGTGTCTTTTCAAGGCCACTGTTCACATAATTTGGTTTCTTGTAGACCTCTGAGTACCAGAAATTAAGGGAAAAGGCTGGATTATGGTTTCTTTGTGGGCTGGCAGAATCCTGCTTGAATAAAGTCAAGTTATCATTTGATGTAACTTGCTTCTCAAGAGACTTTGCATGCAATGCAGGTTTCGTAGAACTTCCACATGATGCTTTGTAGGGAATCTTTCCATGTGTGTTTTTTTTACTAAGCTCTCAATTCAGTGGCTTAAGGTTCCTGCTCCACGTGAGCGGTGTACAAGCTGTATTACCCAGCTGTAGACACTGAACTTGATGAGAAAGTACAAAACCTGTAATTTTCTTTGTTCTATTTCTCACTAAATTTTATGTTAAAAAAAAAGAAAAAGGTAAGTAGTTAGGGTACACGTAGCATTTTCTTCCTTTGCAGGTCACTGTATATGCTCTACAACAAAGGTGTGATACTGCCCTAGTTGAAATGAGAGCGAGCCCGCAGAGCCCCGGCTCGAGGCACATGGGGTCCCACTACAGCTGCCCAGAACTAGAAATGTGGACAAGTATGTTGTGATATACACCCACAGAGTCCAGTGCCTGGGGGCTGTGGTGAGCCAGCCTACTGAACAGTTACAGTGTAGGCAGCTTGTACAGCCCTTTCAGGCAGCTTGTTCAATAAATACGTCAGCTCCGGTGCTGTTGACATGGGCTAGGGGTCTGACCAGGTTACCTGGAGATCTTGGTCCATACGTCTTACTGGATGACAGTAATGGGGAGATGAAAGCGCTGCGTGTTAGATCAGGGATGGAGTTCAGACATCTACCTGCTCGGTGTCATTAAGTACAATTTTGTAATGGGAATAAATCAGTCCATTTAGTTCAATTTAGCATCTAGAGTTTCTATGGCAGAGGCAGAACATCTTGCAGCAAAATTCCAAGATCAGACTTGTGAATGGAGTCCTGTATCGACCAGTGCCTGAGCTATCTATTGAGTAATAAATATTTGTATTGTCTCTAGCTCAGAAAAACCCTCTTTGGTGCAAACAGATGGGCATGGTGAATTTGATTCTTCTGCAAATTATATTTGAAGTAGGAGATAGCAAATAAAGGGACAATGACTGAAATGTTAATGCTTTCCCATTTTATTGCCTGACTATTTTCCTTTTAAAATGTGAGTTCAAATTCTTGAATAAAGGTAAGAATCATGACATTAATAAGAAAGAGGAGATTAAAAATTGCAGCCATCAGCAGCTTTTCTGATTGCATGTATCTTGGGTTAACAGTTGTGGAGGTTTGCACTCTAACACCACCACCTATTTTTATCTTGCCAGGTGTTGCGAAGAATAATTTAGTCTTTTAAACAGTTATATTCTTATAGACAAGTGCAAGAATCCAGGAAAAATCCTTGAATATTTAGTATTCCAATAATCAGATTAAAAACCAAGTTAATTCAGTACCTGATAGCACTTTCAGTCCAGCATAACATGCTGAAATCTAATTGAGAAAAGAATATATCCCTGTAGGCTTACAATACTTATTTTCTTTCTATAAAAATTTAGTGGCTAAATTTGTGCATAGAAAATAAATCTCAATATTCCCATGTTCATGCTACTTTAAAAAAAAAACAAGTGCTCAAGTTCTGAATCATCTTCAGAAAAACAGATACAGTAGAATTTGTCGATAGTGTAACAGAGTATTTATGGCAACCCGGGAGCTGTGTTTTTCATCAGACCTCATATATCAAAATTATGCTAAAAATGGGGGGGAGGGGTGTACTTGTCCCTGCAAAACAGAAATTGGGCAATAGGAAACAGTTCTCTAACAACCCATGTGGGACCGTGGAACATTTTAGATTAGCTATGCACCACAGATGATCCTAGTTTATCTTTTTATTATTGTTGTTCTGTTCATAGTTCGGTGTATTTTAAGATGCTGGCCGTGGCCTTCTGGGGTATAATTACATTTTTCACTTGATCTGTAATTTAGTAGCCGGGACAAGACGACAAAAGGTTATTTGGAATCAGACCTGACAGCCAGGAGGCTGAAGTGCTGACATTAGTCTGCTGCCTGACAGGTCTGTGCCTCACCATTCGCCTGTGCATGTGTTTGTGATACATTTAAAAAGCAAAGGCAGAAAGGATTCTCAGCCCCCACAGAGGTGCAGGCAGAACGCACCATAATGAGCCTCAAACTGGCTGGTTTATTTTGGGCAGCATGCCTTTTTTTGGTCTTTTTTTCTTTTTTTTTGCCTTGCTTTCACGGAACCTAATGAAAATAGGAGTCACTGAGCGCATCAGAGGATGCCTTTTTTGCTCTTGGAAAGCATGTAATTGCTTTTTGTCCTCCTCAGTTTTCCTTCCCCTACCAGTGTGTGTTCTCTTGCACTTGAATCCGCGTTGTTGAGCTGGTTTTTTGCCTCACCATTCGTTTCTCAGTGGTCACATTTGCCTGGTGTGGTAAAAACCCACTATGGTGTGTGTTCAGCACTTATCAGCTAAAACCACTGGATATTCTTCTGCTGTTCACCACTGTAGGGTTAAGTGCTGCTCCCAGTTGCATTCGTGTTGGTATCTCAGCAGCTGGTGAAGCTGGGTGAAGGGCTTTCTCCCAGCTTACATGGTATCTGTTCCTCAGCTTCGGTTGTGCGTGCAGTGCATTGCACGCACAGCTTGACGCATGGGTACACAATTCATGGATAGGAAGGCAAAGGTACAGAGACTGTGAATTTAGGACAAAAATGCTCATCTGTCTCATTTGAGAATCCTGTCAGTATGGCTGTGGTAATTAGGGTTGTGTGGTAAATACATTCTCATGATGGTTTATTTGGAGTAGCAGTGTTGATGCACGGTGTCCTTGGTATACTCGGTTGCCCTCAGCAGTCACTTTTTGATGTTAGGAGGCATGTTTGTGCTAGCAGAAGTGTCACTGAAGGGGAGGGTTGTACCTGAGCACGTGTCAAAGACATGCCTAGCTTGGAACTGCAGCAAAGGCCAGTGAGGTGTTGCAGCCAGAGCCAAAAATAAGTGCCAAACAGAAAAGTACAAACTTCAGCAGCTTTTCTTTTAATTAACTTTTCTGTGGCTGATGCAGAAAAGAGCTGTTGTGAAGAAGTTACAGAGCTGAAAGAGACAGAAACAACAGCAGACATGGCATTTTAAAAAGCATTTAAAAATGCTTATTCTCCTCGATCATCAGCCTTTTTCTTGAACGTTCTCCTGTAGCACAACATCAAAGACAAAGCATTTTGCCTTAGCCACACTTTTATAGAAGATGTCTTGGTAGTTGAGAGTCTTGGATCTAAAAATTGTAGAGTTTTTAACACATCTCTATAGCTATAGTAAAAACAAATACAGGTAAGATAGTGCTAGAAATCTCATCAGATTTAGTCTCCAAAGCCTGAGTTTTCAAATTCCCCTGACTTCAATGAACCTTCACTCAGATGAGTAGATAAGCATATGCTTTGCATCTATACATAGCAACTGAGGCACCCGGTGAGCCATCAGACGAACTGTGAACAGTGAGATAGAGGCAAAGCCCTTCAGTTCAGTAGGTCCCACTGCCTCAGCTTTGCAGCTCTGAGTAAGACTTCACAGTGAGTGCTTAGGAGGTATTAAGTAGGGTGTCCTTTTCCTAATCACTTTGCAGCTTTCTCATCCATGACTTTGCTAACCCCTCTGGGTATACCTCTGGTAATGGTGCTTCAGACTGTACCTTCCTTAGCTTTGGGACTTTCCATTCCATCTAATTTTTTTTCCCTTTTTTTGCTTTTAAAGGACTTTTTCCTCTCAAAATCAAGCTTGAGAACTTCTGGTGGTATAATAAAGGAGTCCAGGGAACTTGTTCTGACAAAGGAAACTGTCCAAGCCAGAAACTAAGACACCATGTTTTAAAATACAACCTCTAAAAAAAAAAAAAAGTAAATATTAATATGTGGTTAGATTACACATCTGGAGCAAACACTTCAAAACAAAGAAGTATTGCTGAATCTGTGTGGTCTGTATAAGAAAGTCTATGTCCCACCTCAGTAATCAATTTTATCTCTATTTTAAATCCGTGTCACTGACTTTCTAAAAATGTAGGTGCTGTGCTGTCACTTCAGGAGAGGTTCTGCTACTCTGTTCAAAGGGAGCAGCAATAAAGCTTAATATAGTCTTCCAGTACTGCAGTCACCTTCATCAATGCTTCAGCCTCTTCCAGTGGGCAAGAGGGCTAGGAGATGCAGTGATTTGTAACCAGCCTGTCCACACTCCTGAGCTGGTGAGGGACTGTGTAACCAAACACCAAAAGGTGTTCAGAAAGCCCCATATAATAACTACTACAAAGAGTCACCAGCAGTTCACCCCAGGGTAAGAGACACTTAGTGCCTTTGCCACCCTTGATGGAAAGGGAAGCTCCAGCAACAGGCCACTGCTGATACTTAGAAGAAATTCAAGTGCCTGGACCTTGTAAAGAGGCAACGCCAAGCGCTGTCCTACTGTCCCATCCTGTGCTTGTCCATGGGGTGAACAGACCTGATAAAAGTCGTAGCTGTGTTGTGGCATCTGTCCTAACCCCAGAGAAAGAAGAGGCTGTCAAAACAAGAGCTGATGCTACCTCTTCCTATTGGATATTTGCAAATCTTTCCCACCATGTGAATACCAGCCTGAAGGGCAGGAGGTTGGCCTCAGTCCCTAATTCTGCAACTTGAATCTCTCACATGGGATGAAATGACAAATAATTTTGGCAAGAACAGGACTTAAGGTTTATCCAGATTTTGTCACAGAGAGAAGAATGTGCTAAGAGGTGTGGCTTTCTATTGCTGATTCTAAGGAAAAGAGCACTCATTAATTTCTCCTGACAAGTGACATCACTTTCAGAGAAGCAATGAAGGAAAAAGCAAACATCAAAAAAAATATGAAACAAAGACCTGCCCACTGGCAGATCTTAGTTCAGCTGACTTCTGCTTTCATTTAAAAAACAGACACATTTCTAAACAAACTATCAATGATCAAAGTTGTGAATTATTGAGGAATTTACAGAAATTGCCTTGTCTGTCTTTAGTCTCAAATGACGTTGAAGGCACAGCAATGAGTGGAAAGCAGTCTTCTAAATTCAGAACAAAATGGCCATATCTTGCAGATACAAACATAACCTATGAAGGAGGTGTGGATCCAGCTAATACACAATACTAGGCTACAGCATTCATTTTCAGGAACAGCTCTTTTAAAATATCTGGAAATGGGAATAAATTCTTTAAAGCAGTAAGGCTATAAAGAAACAAAACTAATTATTTTTGGCCCCAAAATGTATAACATAACTATTATGTGAATATTGACTGTTGCTAATATATCAATGTGAAAATTACATGAAGCAAAAGAAGTTCTGGATTAAGAAACTGTTGGATCTTGTTCTCCAACAGCTTGCATCAGCTTGAGGCTGGTGTAAGGTCTGCCTGCCAAAAACAAGCATTACAGAATTGGAAGCATTCTTTTTATAGTCACAGTAAATATATAGAATTTTTCTTACATTAATTTAAGGAATTTGATGCCTATAACATTTCTTTCTTTTCTAGAAAAAACAACAACCCTTATTTTTTTAAACATGTGTCCATCTGCACACACATAATTGGGGAAGAAAAAAAGCATTGGCACTGTCACAGTTACCCTTTTTTAACTTCCCCAGCAAGGTCACATCAGGCTGGTTGTGCAAAGCCCTCATTGGGGAGTATTTTAATATTTTACATCAGGTGTGTTGCAATCACAGCTCTTCCCTTATTAGGAAAGGGAACTATGGACATCACACTGTGTTGGCCATAGTGGGATAAATCAGAGCAATGTCAGAGCAGGCAGCCTGTACAAGATTGCTCAGTTCTCATGGGCCAGCCCTTGCTACCTTCTTTCAGGGGCCAAAGTGAAATAAGGGCTCTCCCAAGGATCTGGAGAGAAGGATGCTCAGGGGAGGGTATAAGAAAGTCGGGTTTCCCCAGTACCTTATTGTTTCTCCTTCCATGAAGCCGAGGCTCATGAGAAGGTATGCCTAACTCTCTCCATGCTCTTCTAATTGTAGTTTTTTGGGAGTATGGAAAAGAGAGGAGGGGGACTGATGACAGCAAGGATGCATAGGAAAAAGGCAATTCAGAGCTGCTCCATGAAAATAAATAAATGCACCTGTTCTCCGGGAGCCGAACAGATTGGCGTGGCTGGCAACACAGGGGGCTTTGTGTCTCTCCTCAGCCCTCCTCATTCACTGGCACCAACCAATGAGCTCCAGCATTTCAGGTCTCGCAGGCAGAGTCCTGTACAGGGATTCAGCTTGCAAATTTCTCAGGTGTTGCTCTTGGAAGCTTGGAGAAAATTACATTGAAGGCAGCTTTTGCCCCAGTCTTCTGTGAGAAAGCACAAAGGCTGCAAATTCAATTGCTAAATAAAAATTGTCTCTCAAAAGCATCCCCCAGTAGGGATTTTGTGTTAATGCTCCAAGAATTTAAAGAAGGGCCTTCTCAGTAAAAGTGTCACTTGAGCAACTAATAGACTTGCTCCAGTTTGATGCACTAGAATACCTCCCCCTCATGCTCTGTTTTCCCTTCAATCATATTTTTTTTCTTTTATTTGAGCTATCACCCTAAAAAAAAACCCAAACCCTATGCCACCTTTATTTTTCTTCATTGTTTCCCCTCTTGCCTTCCCAGGACAAGAAAAAGTCTTTCTTTTGGCTTTTTCCCACTTTATGCTTCAGAAACCCCAGCACAGAAACCCTGGTTTCTGCCTATGGAGCACCGGCACAGCAAAGGAAAACAGTCACATTCTGCCGCAGCACAGAAGAGACAAGAAGGACAAGCAGCAGAGGGGTTAAAGGGAGCCCCATAGCAAAGATATACAATGCTTTGAAATTTTAAGCACATAAAAATGTAACTTTACAATTCCATATATTTTTTGGTTGACACAAAACACTTGGAACCAGTTACATAGGGTTTTTTTCCTGTGAATGCTGGAATCAGGGATGCCTGGTCCCCTATGGATTTGTGGTCTATCTTTCTGTACACTTTAGCCCCATTTCAGTAAAACTCAGCCATCCCTCCAGACCTTTCACACACCCCTCCCTCACCCCCATTCCTCCTACCCTCTCAGGCACTGAAGCTCTGCATCATGCTGCCAGGCCAGCCAGGAAAGAGTGTAGGAACTCAAACCACAGGCTACATCTCTTACCTCAGTCCAGCTACCAAATTTTATGAAACTCAGGTACCTGCTGCTCCATCAACTTCAGCTAGAAATAGTCAGCTGGTTCAGAAGATAGGGCAAGTGGCAAGACAGACACACACTGCAATCATGTTTCTATAGGCAAACAAGTTAATTTAAGACCAGTATCACCTTTTGGCTTTAATAATACTTTTTTAACCTCCATAGGTAACAGTTTCTAGGCATGCTTTTACCTCCCTGTAAATGTAACAGTAAGAGCCACCTCTCTTCCATCTATGTTTCTAAACATGCCTCTTCCACAAAATTCCTAACTACAGAAGCTCCACTAGTTTCTGTCAGTCCCACACAAACTACCTCTGGGTGTTATATCAAGAACAAGCCAGGTTGCTTGCAACTTGACAACTTATTATACCCCACATATTGGCTTCAGGTGGGTTTAAAAAAAAAAACAAAACCAAATTTTGCCTTTCCCTGAATGCCACAGCTGTAGCAGATGGCAGTTTCCACTACTTGATGGCTGCTGGGAGAAGATGTGGCTGTGGGTGAGTTGAGCACCTGGTCAACAGCATCTGAGACTTGTCTATTTGAAGCTCTGAGGTGGGTGATTCCTGCCTCTCCAGAATGTGTCTGGTGTTTTTATGTGGGATGGAGGGAAAAAAAAGATGTTTTACTGTAGCTGTTCTTCATGCTCTTGAGTAGCATGTGGCTCCCAGCCTTCTCCTTTTTCAGGTGGACTCATGGGAGGAGAGCAATTGCTGCTGTCCTTAGCATGCTTTGGAAGTGGTAAAGTGCCCTTATCTCTGCCCACAGAGAATAAAATGGAGGGAATCTCTTACCTTGTCCTTCTCTAGCAGAGATCCCTAAGAAACTGCCCATTTTTACCTGTATCCCTCAAAACTTCGAGCTATGGGTAGCAGCCAAGGGGCCTCACCCTTCTGTGATGCAGTTAGGTTCTTGGCTGATGACCACACACTTGTGTCCTCACTGTGTTGGCAAGAAGGGTCTTGTCCTTGTAGCTGAGTAGACACAGTCATTCAGGACAATCTGTTTACAAAGTGGTTTGTAACATCCAGTTCCCCTAAATGTGCTTGGAGTTAGGTGAGCTTAGCAATACTGAAAAGTTCTCTCACTAAAAAAATATGGAAGAGGTGCCCTCCTCCAGTTGGGTTTGGTTTAAATCTCCTTGTTGGCAACTTCTAAAACATATTCTTGGTATTCTTCTGAAAGCTCTGATTCCAAGAGAGATTGAGTTTCCTTTGTTTCTTAACGAGGCTGTTCCCATTGAGTTACTACTGCCTTGGTTGTGCAGAGAGAGAAATGCCTGGTTTTCTCCACTTGAAAAAAGCCAAGAAAAGTGCTTCTGCGCAGCCATTTGGCTGGGAGTTTCCCCCATCATGTGTCAGGCTGTTTTTTCTTCTCTGACTGCAGAAAACTGCTCGGATGAGATTATGGGGAAGTACTAGGTTTTGACAGCACATAGAAGATTTCAGCTAATTGAGTTCATTGGGAATTTTTCGACACAGTGTTTTCCTGTTGAAAAATGCCAGCTCCTTGTGGAGGAGGGTTAGTTCCAAGGATAGCTCACTTTAATGGAGGCAGACTGAGGTAGAGGAGGCCAGGGCTCGGGCTGGTTCCTGATGGGATGATGTTGCAACAACGGTGAAAGTCCATTGCTGTGTCATGCTCTTCCCATGACTGAGCCATACTCAAAGTCTTCATGTGCTCCTTCCTGACAGTCGCTGTGCTGGCTCGTACTACAGATGTCTGACATCAAGTTTTTAAGCTTTGGACCAGTCTGAGCGATTAACCATGTTGGGATCATTGGGCTTCCCCAGTTCACACTTCTAGCATATGGAACTTAGGGTAACTCAGGTTGCCCAAAGCCTCATCCAGCCTGGCCTTAAACACCTCCAGGGATGGGGCTTCCACAACCTCTCTGGGCAGCCTATTCCAGAGCCTCATCAAATGGAGGGCTGGCAGTACGACCCCAGGCGTACATTTACATAGTGATACTGGTTTCAGTTAGAGGATCCCATTTCTTTCCTGTGGGGCTCCTGCCTCGTTCAGTGTGCAGGAGGAACTTTGCTCATCTAAACCAGCCCAGTTACGTAGTTAAACATGCTGTTGCCCATGGGTTGGATTTAAGTGATTTAAAAACAATAGGAATTTCCAAAATTGTTGCCTTCCCTGAAGGCCACAATTTCTACTGTTTCCACTGCTTGATGACTGTGAAGTCATGGCTGTGGATGAGTGGGTGGCAGTGGGTGAGCAGCTTTGCCTTCCTATTTATGGAAGTGGAAGGCATGTGATGAAAAGGGGAAAAAAAAAAGTCTACTGCAGTGATGAAACTGGTTGAAAGTTGCACAATGGGCTGGATTACATCCCTGCCCAGAGCCCTCATTTCGTGTTGGCAAGTAGCTCAAACATGTTCAGAGGCTAATGAGGCTACTTCTGCTACTGAGTGCACAAATTAGATTCTGCAGGAGTATTGAGTGAATGCAGGTGAAACTAATGGGATCTTTTATCTGAATATAGACAATAATATACCCTATTAAATGTTATTAAAAAAATGCAAGCTGTGACTCCAATTAGGGGCCAAAAAAGTGAAAAGATTAATATGGCGAGTCAGCCTCTCGTCAATGCAATGGGAATAATACCAGCCTTTGGATGAAAATTGTTGTGCAGCATCCAGACTGCACAGCTTCCCAGTTCCCTGGTGAGCCAGGGGGTGAGGGAGGGACATTAACATTCAGGATTGAGAAAAGAGTTTGAGAGGAACATGCGTGATGTGAACTGGCTTGGAGAAAAATAGTCTGCACTCATGTAAACACCGGCAGTATCATAAGACTTCAAGGGTCAGAGCTCAGCTTGTATTAAGACCGATCTCTCTTCTTTAATATTTAGTGTTGGGAGGATGAAAGAAATATTGCCCTAGAAAAATCAGTTTTAAAATTCTGCTGTATGATGCTGGAATTTCACTTCAGAAGTAAATAGGGATGTTCTTTTCTTTGCACTTCAAAGATTTATATGCATGACAGTGAGTAATCAGCTGAGCGCGAGTCTGCGTGATGGGAAAATAGCCACCGGTTTGTTCCATAAAGTCATGGGAAGAAACAAATAAAACAAGTGACACAGGGAGTGTTAGTTTTTTGCTGTTTTTTTTAAGACTGTAATGTCACTGAATAGAGCCTTTCTTACCACTGCAGGTAAGGCAGCGGTCTGCCAGCTTTGTGGATGTTACAGCAAAATTTTTAGTCACAATATTATAATAAAAAGAAAGGAAAATGAATCAGACTGCTTTTTCAGCAAAGGCTTCTGAGGCTTTCTGCCTAGACTGCACTTACTCCCTCAGTTGTCACTTGCTTTCCATCACCCAGAAGGAAGTATCTGCTGTCTCACAGATACCCTGGGGATTACCATTAATATTTTCTCTTCTTATTAATATCTATTTTCTGTAAAAGCACCACTGTGTACTAGGCGCTTTATAGACAAATAAGGAAGCAAGTTACTTTTCCTAGAAACTTGCAATCGATAAGAGTTTGCCTGAAGTAGTGTAAAATGAGCCCCTCTGGGCTGTATTTATTTATCTGTTGCTTGTAATGATTTATCATGCATGCCTGGCTGTGACAGTTCCCGTTCTACAGAAACTAGAAGCATGGTGGGTGATCCACAGCACAGTCTAAGCATGACCTGCAGCTGGAATGATGGAAAAAAAAAAACCCAAAAACAAAAAGAAGAGGTTCACAGATCAATCTTGCATGCTTCTTTTTCTTCCTGTTCACCCTCCAAAATCTTGCTGTCTTGGAAACTTGGCCTATTAGATGTTTCTGTAGCCTGCCAGATTCATATGTTAGAAGGAAATGAGAGAAGTGAAGTTCCCTGTGTTGATGGAGACCCAGTGAGGAGAAGTGAATTGCAGAGTGCTCAGCACAGATGCTGGGTGCTCTGAGCATCCCATCCCTGACAAGGAGTCTGGTGGCTACAACCTGTGTCATGATGGGTGCTCCAGGTTTGATCCTGGAGAAATGGCGTGGAAGTTCCTTCATCCTGAAGGTGGTAACGCAAGGAAGTCCCTTGCAAAGCCAATATGAGAGAAAAACCTTCTCATGCTCATTGGCATTTCAAATTATATAAGGCACTTCTCTTCCCTGATGGCTGAGAAGGGATGCTAACTTTACTAAATTCTGCTAACTACTGGTATGATTTTAGGCAAAGATGATTTGTCTTCCTTCAGTAGACAGTTTGGATTCTTACTCACCGAACACATTTGCTGACAGTAAATGTACACAGCTGCTCGAGGCAGAAAGCTATTTTAATAGTATACTTCCCAGCACAATCTTCTTCTCAACAATACCATTTGAAAGGTAAGCCAGACGAAGGACAGGTGGCACTTTTTGCTTCATATAAAAGCTTTCCTACTTTGATTTGGCTATGACCTTGGATCCATATGGAAAAATGTGTTCAGTCTTCCTAACTGCTGTACTTTTCCCCTACACTACTACAAAACACAGACAGGTGGGACTGTATACCCAAAATTGGGATTCCAAAAGTCTAAATATTTGCATATTTCTGATGAAACATCCTGACAGTTGTGTTTGACCTGTACACAATTTAGCACAATTATGTCTGGTTTAGAGACAGACTTTGGGCCGGTGCAGGTGGTGTTTATTGTGCGTGGCTCCAGTTGACATGCCCACTCTTTCTTTTACCTATAATACACTTTCAAATAATTAAAGGTAGATATAGAGATGCTTCTATATTGATATTCATATTGTGTTCATATATATTCTATGTGCATAGCATATCAAATATATACATATGCAGATGTACTAAAGGCAAATAGTGTAATGTTCTATTACATGAGTATAATAGATTCATAAATATGAAATACTCCCACTGTTCATTGGTTTCTGTGCAGATTTATGGTCTATCAAATGGATTAAAGCCTGTGGCTGCTGCATAGTGGAGTAGGCAGCTGCTCAATATTTATTTTTATCTTCATTGCTGAAAAAGTAGAGCCACTGCTCATTAAATTATTCCTGGTTCTTCCAGTAAGCACAGTCTATCTCCATCAGCAGGAGTCCAGGTTAGAGATATTTGGAAGTTTTCCAGAAACACCTAGTTTTTTTCTTTTTATTTAAAGAAAAAAAAAAGTATGTTTGAGCCTGAAATGTTTCATTAAAACAGAAAAAAGATATTTTACAGAGTCCAAGTGACCATATGTATTCACACATCACACCTCCAGCCTCAGCACTCACACCTCACCACTTCCTTGGATTTCTTTGGATGTCCTCAGCCTTGGCGTAATCTGCCTGATAGATTGGCTAATTATGTTGGAAGTTAATGAACCCCGGGCCTTAGGCAGTCTGCCATAAGCGGAGAACCCGAAACACAGTCCCCTGGCTGGCTGGCAGATCTTCCCCAGCCACAGCAGACCTGCAGCAGTGTCATTTTTGCCAGAAAACTCCTTCCACCAAATGCCCACCATTTCCCCTGAGGTTTAAAATTTTGGAAAAAAGACAAGAAATTTTACACAGAACAAATCCCCTGCTTTTCAGCCAAGTCTAGTCCACTCACAGTAAAATATATCACATGAATCCACAACACCTTTATCTTAGTATTTGCCTCTTCCCTAATATGTGCATGGAATGACAGGCTCTGTGAGTACATGCATATATGTATTTATGCAACATTAGACAGAATACGCTCTCTGTAAGTAGGTAGATTTGTGCTGTACCCAGAAGGGCAGTGCTGGAATTCTTCAGATAGTTTTTAGCTTTGGTATTTCTTAGCTCCTAAATATTTTAGTTTGCAGTCTATTTATAAACTTAGGAAGTTATTTTAAAGATGTATTTTAATGGAGAGTCTAAGAGAGGCTCATTTTGAACTAAAATACTTGTGATTTTTCTTTAGGTGTTCTAAAAACATGTTGGTTGTGTATGAGTTGTGGACTGCAGACTTCTGTAATAGCAAGGGTTGGCTCTTTGGCAGATTGAGGTTTGTTAGGAATTACAAAATGGAGTATTGGGTCATAGAATAATCTACATCCCACAATAACATTCAAGAAATCCAGATTTTTATCAGTGTTTAAGAAGTTCACTGGCCTTTGTTGTATGCATTTCTCTCTTGAACTCATGCTGATTTATTCTCTGAAGAAAGAAGGGATCTGGTTATTCTGGGCAAAACAGGGACAGCAAGGAGAAAAACCTGCGAACTAAAATGGGCTTTCTACTTTCCTCCTCCTCTTCATTTGCATATTAATCACTAATTCAGCACTTAAGCAAAGGAGAACCAGGAGCTTTACTACTTGGGGTATTATATATAGTGCACTTTTGAAACACTCAAGTGATTTGCTGTTGGATCCTTGCTCCCATATTTGCAAACTCTTATTCACAGGCTTGCAAATGAATGTCTTTGTCTGGTGGTTATGTTCCATTTCATATTTTTTCTTGTGTGAAAACAACTTCTTGTTACGAAGGTGGGGCAGCTTTCTAGACTGTAAGCTCTTCAGGGCAGGGAACAGTCTCTTCATGTTTGTACAGCACCGCTGTTGCCTTGGCCTGGTTGAAGGCTCAAGCTCCTGTGCACTATTGCAATGCAAATAATAAACACTACTGAAAAATAAAGAGTCTCTTCGGTCAGTTGGCGTCTTACCGACGTATGAACACAGGGAAACCAGGTTGTCAAAGTCAATATTCTCTGCTGTAGGTTCTTCAGTACATAGTAACAATTTAAAATAGTAAATGAGTTTTATAAATTAGCCATGCAGCTAGTTGATAGTTTGCAGACCTTGTAAGATTTGCTGACTATAAGTGCGATGACATTTCTTGTTAACAATAAATAATGAGACTCTACAGATTTACCAAACGAAGGAAAATTATTCTTCTTCTGTGACCCTGCCATTTAAAAAGCCCTTGAATCCTTCTGTAAATACAAATCACTGTGAACTGCAGAATTGCTAAAGCATATAGGGAGGTACTTCTGTAAATCTGGAGTGTCTGAGCCTTCAATTCACTACATCAATTACCATATTGTTAACTGCAGAGGACATTTCATTTTTTCTAACAATGAAATAAATAAAAAAATGCTTCTCTAGGCAATGAGTTAATGTGTATTAGTGATTCCAGGCATCCTAGAGACTAAAAAAGAAACTATACCAATGGAATTAGCTCAGTGTTTTTCTCATTTGATGCTCTGACTGTGAGACCAGAGTCCATCTCAGCTGAATATGAGCAAGAACTGATGGGAGTACTGATAGTATGGATAGTGTATGTAAAACTGCATTGAAAGTAGTGACCCAAATGTGTTCAGCAGGATGGATGGCCCACTTCTGATGTGAGACAGGCAATTATACAAAGGCAGGAAGCAGAAGGTGAAAAATACACAGGGTGAGAGTCTGTTGTGAGGAGATGGCAGAGATCGTTCTTTAGAGCTAGTACTGAACTATGGGGGGAGTCTCAGCTGTAGATTGACTGGGTACTTCATTCTTGCAAGTGGAACTCTTTATCATTCCAGAATAAGAAATTAAAGTATTGCAGTTCTAAGTTGTCTTTGAAGGTCTGATTCTGGAGGAGGAGGGTTTTAGACATATTGCTCTGGTTACTCAGGGCAACTTTCTGATTACCTGGCTGATGTTTTTTGTGATAGGGGAAAATCTGCCAGAATCACCACCATTCTTCTTCACTTGTAGCCTAAACTTTCCATGACATTCTTCCGTGTGAAAGCAAGGAGTTAATCTTCTTATCCCTCACTGATCTCCAAGGCCCTTCTGATCTCATTTAGTGCTTAGCACTGCTACAGTGTTTTAAGAAGTGATGCCTTCCCCCAATCCTTTCCTTTGTACACAATGTGCCAAAACCTGTTACCTGGCCTTTACTGTCTGGGTCCTAACTTTTCCTCTTATCAGTGAAAATGTATGTTTTTCCCACTGCTGAGACCATCATTGATCAGATTGTCAGTATAAACAGCTGGAGGAACAGCCATAATTGCTTTTTAGCTACATTTTGTTGGTAGCCAAGAGCAACTGCTTGTTCATTTACAGGTGTTGGTTCTTTGTCCCAGGGGCTCTCTGGGATGGATGTTCCCCCCCACCTCTGCCCTGCTGAGTCCATACAAGCTGTTGGTACAGAGGCGTAGGGCTTTAGTTCACAAACATCTGGTTAATTCACTTTGTAAGGATAGAGGCAGTGGTGTGGAAGCCAGCAGCACAGTCCAGTTCTGGATAACTTGGAGGTGAATCTGGGTGACGTGATGAAGCAACCTGAAAATCTGCTAAGGATTGCAGCTGCTCTTTCAGGTGTTGGTGTTTGCCTGGCACATGTTACTGCAGCTGGAGGTACTGCTACACCTTCCGTTGCTCTTTGGCATTTATAGGCATTAGTCTTTAGTAAGAGCACCTTTTTTTAACCTGCATCTACCTGGGTTTTGCAGTGGTTTCCTTTAGAAACATCTGCTGCCACCACGGTCTGTCCCACAGCTGCTGCTACCAGCTGCTTGTTCCTAAAAAACGAGCTAGAAACCAGTGTTAGAGCAACAGCCTCTCCAGCGGCTCGTGGAGCAAGTGGTGCAGCACACGTTTCACCTGTTAAGTTTGCTAACAAATTCAGGTTGTTGAAGTTTGACCTGTACAGCTTGAGGCGACTTGTGAACTGTTGCCTGTGGAGATAACCTTTCTCTGGGCAACATTCTGCTACAAAATTAATGAAGAAGACAAGGAAGAAAGCAAAATGCCCCCAGTTGGGAAGGGCTTAGCCTATACATCAGGAAAGTGTCCGGGTCAGGAGCCTGGCAAGTACCGTGCAGCACTGGAGGCTGTGAAACTAGGGTGTGAATAAAATCTGCTGTGCAGGGGAAATGGAAGTGACTGGCTTGCTTTCTATGCCAGTCTTGTACGTTAAATTACTAAGAACACGTGTTGGCAAGTTGCAAATAAAATGCTATAAATTAAAATAAAACAAGAACAGCATGTAATCATGATGATGGTGATAGAAGATGGCAGGTCATTTAATGAAATCTCCCTGTATCACAGCAATAATAAACCAACTTGTTAAACTTCTAAAAGCAAATTAGATGGTTTTAAAATGAAGTGAAAATGCATTTAAGTGATAAATTACCGTACTTCATCTGAATGGGCAATACAGTGCTCAGCCTATTTTTCAAAACTTAGAGCCAACAAGCCGTTATTTTTAATGTTGCAATTTAAAAAAAAAAATCAAAAGTTTTGTCTAATTTGGAAATTAACTTCATATAAATGGAAGCAATTAGTGTGGGGTGAAAATGTATCAACCAAACAAACATGGTTTTCTTTCAGTGCAATAAAGTCTGATTTTAGCTTTTGTCTTGTGCACTGGCAAGTCTTTGACTAGTTTGTGTTTGAAATGCTGCATTGCCTGCTCCTGGCTGAGTAAATCCTTCATTAATACCTTCTATATTAAGTATGTCTGTCTGGGTCTGAAGCACGATACTTTATGAACAGCTGAGAGTCTAAGGCATTCGTTCAGGAGCGCTTCTCAGGAGTGGGCCTTTGCGAGGGCACGGCTATGGTGTGGCTGCTCCTTCCCCTGCCCGCTAGATGAAGTGTGTCTTTCAGCTGAAGTCCCAAGAGAGCAAAAATGAAAGCAGAAGAGAGCTGTGATTCACATCAGCCTGCTAAGACATGAGTCTTTTGTTGTTGCTCTCTTCAACAAGGAGAATAAGATTCCTTTCTGCTTGAAATTATAAAGTCTTTAGAGATGTGCCTTTGGTTTAATAGCAGAAAAGACGTTCTCAGCAGGACTGAGGCTGTCACTGCAGATTAAGAGAGCCCTGGGGAACAACTGATTACCAGAAAGAAAAACGAATGCAAAGCCCCCATGTCTCTCTCTTTGAGCTCAAACGGGGGAATGCAGGTTTGCTTGGCAGTCATCAGTAGAGGATCGCCTTTGAAACTAACATTTTATCAAAGCATCGTAGCAGAGCTTTATAATAGCAATGGCAAATTTCTGCTCCTTTTGTTTTTTCTTTATTCTGAATTGTGGTAGAAGTAAAACACTCAACTGTTCTTGACTGAGCACTAAGTGGGACAAAAGGCAGAAAACTATTTCAGTTAAGAGTCACTGAAACTGGCCCAGCTATTTTTAATGCTTATTAGCTGTTTTTAGCAAAGTGTTTCTAACCAAAAACCAAAAATTGTTTTTTGCCAGATATTTAAAACTTGAATGTTTCCACAGGGTTGGGTTTTTTTTTTTTTAAAAAAAAAAAAAAGGACTTGGGTTCTTGGTCAGAAATTGCCTGTGCAAAGTTCCTGGTCTGATGAGTCATGTATTCCACAACGAAAAATGTTTCCCTGAAAAATCCCCCCCCCACGTTCAAATGTGCTGACTAATATGCTGTTCGTTCAAGTCTTTAGAACTAAGTAAAAAATGATGGTACTTTATGAAACAAATGAGACCTCCCTCTGATTTACCATAACCCCCGACCTAACTCTGTGGTGAGCTGAATGCCTTCAGCTCTGATTGATTTGGTGGCAGTGGAAGACGTGCAGCACATTGTGTCTGTTCAGGCACTTCCAGTGCTGCTGCTGGTGTTGCCCTCAGCATTGCCGAGACAGTAAAGCTCAGAGTGTGTTTCTTGGGAGCTGTTATGTCCCTTCTCTCATCAGCATGGTTTTCTGTGCTCTGGTCCACAGGCTGCAGTTGTGCAAAGCCACTAAACCTGTGGGTTTGCTCCAGAAGTCTCCCGGATAGAGCTAGTTTGTACAGCTGTGCCCCAGGGGATAATCTGAGCCTTACTCTGTGTGGTTATATGGGAGAAGAAAAAAGCTCAGCTTGGTTCCTTGGGCAAAACCACAAATAGACAATGACATCTCCCACAGATGCTGATCTGAGCTTAGGAGTAAAAACCATCCCCGGGTCTGAGCCTGGTTCAGCTGCTGGAGCTGGGGCAGGAGCTGCAGCAGGCACCTTTTGGTGGCAGGTCCCAGCCCCAGGTCGGGCTGTGTGTGGGAGCACGTCTGCTGCTCCTAGTCACTTATGCAAAGAAGAAATTGCTTCATTTTGTTTTCCTTTCAAGGAAAAAAAACCAAAACCTAACACACACCTTGAAGGAGCTTTTTTTTTGTTCTTACTCTTGTTTTATCTTCACATGGCAGCATTCCTGCACATCTAGTGCCTGTCAGAAGAGGATGGTAGCAGCTACATAGCCACTTTAACTAGAGAGTCTCCAATGAGGCTAAAAGCAGTAACGTTGCTTTAACAATGCACTTAATACAGTGGATCGAAATGAATATCAGCATGTGCCTATTTGAGTTTTATTTTTTAAAAAAAAGTTTGCTGAATTTTACAAATTTTACCTATTTACTATTCATTAGAAATTGTACTTCTGTTGTTCTATTCCCTATACACACTAACAAAAGCACATGAGTACTAATTACATCTTAATAGAAGCCCCAGGATCATAGGGAAGGCTTGTATTATGTCAGTTTTACAGCTGGAAAAGGAGACGTGGAAAAGTTAATTATTTTATCCTAGTCTGTGCAGTCAACAGTGTTAGAATGAGCAGGATTCAGAAATCCTGCTCTGATTGCTGATGACATAATATGTATATCCATGACACTTAATGTATACTGTGCCTGATGGATTCTGCTAACCTTTTTCTTGGAAGTTAACACTTTGGAAAGATCTCACTATTATTTCCCTTTTGGAACTCTGATTTCATGATTTTTGGATGATTTTGCTAGAAACCTCTTCTGTCGCAAAGCAAAAATCTTTGCTCTGCAGAAAAATGTTGGTGGAGATGGCACCAAGTACCACAGATAGACAGAGACCAAATTCCCCTGTCCCCAACAGTAATCAGGTAATGTACTTAAGATATATATATAAATGCAGGTAAACTTCAGAAAATACTTTAGGTGGACAAGATCACTGTATGCATAGTCCATGGGAGATATTGTACTTAAGATATATATATAAATGCAGGTAAACTTCAGAAAATACTTTAGGTGGACAAGGTCACTGTATGCATAGTCCATGGGAGGTATTGTACTTAAGATATATATATAAATGCAGGTAAACTTCAGAAAATACTTTAGGTGGACAAGATCACTGTATGCATAGTCCATGGGAGGTATTCATAGTTCTCCAGCAAGTTCATCCTGCAGTACTGCAACTGTCATCCTTCAGAAATGGGAGAATTCAGAGTGTTTTCATAGATCCGGAGCTGAATTCAAGGCAGAAAAGTGACTACAAAGCTAACTATGTCCAAATCTAAAGTTCTGTGCTGTTTAGTTCCATTGATTTAAGTGAGGCTTTGAGATATGGATGCAATCTTTTACTTAACGCAGTGTCTTAGCAGGGCTGATCCTAATGGCGAAACTCGATTATCCTGTTTCATGTTTCCCCAACCATCTTTTATGAGCTCATCACAAGCAAAACAGAGTAAATAAGTTGTAAACCAAGTTAATGCAATGAGCTACAGGCATGCATAAAGCCAGGGTGCAGTGCCAGTCTGGTTTTTACAGTATTTTTAAAATGCTGCTGTTGAGAGGACAGAATCTGTTCATATTAACTAACAGCAGTTAAAGAATGTAAACGTTAGAGTGGTGGCAACTATATATTTCAAACGCAATGCCTTTCATTCTGCAAAATACAACCTTTTTCCTTTCTGTGGGCAGGGTCAACTGCAGTTCGAGTTCATGCTGGTGGTAGCCCAGCAGGTCCCGTGAATTAAATCCCAGGCTGGGTAGTGATGTCATTCCCTCAGTTCTTTTTTAATCTCCTTTTTGTGCTGAGAGCAGCCATCTGTCCCCCTCCAAACAATGACGGAAGCAGCTGTGCATGGTGTGCCATCAGGAACAAAAGCTGCTGCTTCATACCAGAGGGCAGCGGGCTGCAGGTCACAGGGAGTTGTAAGGATACCAGGGTCGAATGACACCTGTATGGAAAAATAAAACTAGGATTATATGGCCTGTATGTGTTCGTTCACGAGCAGAGAAGTGGGGTCAGTCTTTGTCCGAGTTTTTCTCCAATGGCCATGGGAATGCATGTATGTTTTCAAGGGAGCCGCACTGCTACTTACCCACAGAATAATGGAGAAACAAAACCAGCTTGAAGCAGCAGGCAAAACAAACAGGGCACAAAACAATTCTCTGGAAGGGAAAATAAACCAACTTGGATACACTCAGGTACTTGATACAAGTTCAAAGTGTATGATCTCAAGTGGTTTGCATGTCCTGTAACGTGCCCTTGTGAAAGTGCAGTGAACCCTGCTTTTCCATGTGCAGTCTGCAGCACACACAGCAATTCTCTTGCTTCTTCGTGGGAAAAAGGAAGCTGAGCAAGGACCGAATGCTGCTCAGAAGCCTCATTCAGGAGAAGTAGTAGTTGGTTATGCATTGAGCAGCTTTTTCTGCAGGATGTGCTGGAGGAAGGCTTGCACTCCACGGGATGAAACTGCCCAGTCCTGCACATGTCTTTTCAACAAGTGGTGCTAGTGCTGTCCTGACTATCCTCTTTCTGGGATGGGTCTGTGAAGAGAACAGAAGCTGATACAGGTTCAAGCTATAGGATCCTTTCTTATGTACCAAGGGGGAGCATAATATATGGGGTAAAGTTCACACATATAATGAAGCAGATAAGTGACCACAGCTGAGTGCAGAGCCTCCTGTCTTTTCTTTAATCCCACATTACTTTGGTCTGCATGGTTTCCTGCTCTGTTTCTAAGAAAACACACATTTTGGAGCCATTTGTCGGAGATATACCAGGGGTTCATACAGCCTTTACCACCACTTTTGGGGTGACAGTCCAGGATTTGACCCTGTCTCTCATGAACAGGGTGACATTCCTTGAAGCTTGGTGGGACAGAAGCACGTATTTCACGAGCAGGTAGGCTGTAAACACTGTATGCTCCCACATCACGGGGACAAGTCCTGGGACACAGAGGCATTCATGGATATACAGCTTGAGCTCAGACAAGTTTTAAGATAGGCATGGCTGGCCCAGCACCAAAACCAGTGAGTCCCCCCCCCATGCCACATTTCCACTTAGGCATGTGGAAATGTTTTTTGGGGTTTTTTTTCCATACAGTTCATAAAAGGATACTGAAATAGAAGTTCACAGTCATAAAGCACAGTATTTTTATCAAATTAGCATTTCTCTCTTTTTTTTTTTAGGTTTTTTTTTTTGTAAAGTGCAATGGCTCAGGCTTGTTCTTTCAACCGGAAAACACATTGTGTTCTTATTTGCTAATTGCCTCTTTTGTGCCCTAAATGGCATGAATAATTCCTTTCACCTTGTGTTACCTACTCAGTGTGTTTTTGCAGGAAGAACCACAAGGCGCTGGGGTAAAAGGGGACAGAAATACTACTAATGATGGAAAGACATGATTACATTTCTAGGTCCTTGCACAGTGTGGTTTACCTGAAGGTGTGGTGACTGCTAAGCAGCAGTGTAATTCGGGCGTGCTCTGGAGACTGAAGCAGCTTGGAGACTGAAGCTTTAGAGTTCCTTCATGCTGTCCAGAAAATGCCAGAACTAGAGTAAAATCCTGTTTGCTGTTTGATGCTGATACTGGCACTGTCCTCCCCACAAATTGCTTATCATCCCCATCTCCCTGTGAGCGCTAAACGAACGGAGCATCACACCATTAGCATCACTCCTGAACTGCTGCTGTCCAGGAACAATTTTATAGATTGTCAGCTTTTCAGACAAGGTGATCACCAGTTCATGAACAACCACTGGTTCACAAATAATTTGTTCTCTTGCACTCACATGAACATCTTCTTTAACCTTCATTAAAGTCTCTTGCTTTTAGCTGCCTTCAGCTCTGGCAAAACGTTCGGTGCTGCTGTTGTTTCCCGAGACTACCACAGCATTCTTTACATTCTGGCAGCTCTCTCAGCATTGCTTTACAGCCCCTCCAGAGATCAGCTGGCTTTGCCGAGTGGTTAGTTGCTCTGAACATAAATGCCATTGCTGTCTGGCTCTGTGGTTTCTGGGAAACTTTCCTGAAGCCTGTTTTCTTCCACGTTTTGTTACAGTCCCGGGAGGGCAGGATTTTTGCTTCTCTGTATGCACAGGGGCTCTGACTGTGGGCCATGAGATTCAGCCTGGTGCATATGCTGCAAAGGCTGAGTTGGTCTCATTCGGAGAGCAGCTTTCTCCCCCCAGCATATAGTATCAGAACTCAAAGTGAGAAAAAGAAGCACTTTCTGTATATTATTTTTTGTATTGCTTTTTTTTTGTTAAGTTTTACTGTGTGCAGAGCAGATAGCCAGTATTGCTTTGAGACAACACCTGCTTGTAGGGCATGCAAGTGTTTGAGACACAGAAATGAGAATTATCCCAAAAGTGTGGAGGTAGGTGTTTGTGTAGCGTCCTGTGTATGTGTTTGGGGGTGTGCTGAGGCACTCAGTCAAACATCCAGGCCATACGCCTACCAGCTATACAACACAGTAGCCGTATAGAACTGGGATTTATTGTCAAGCTCATTCATTTGATGTCCTGACATTAAATAGACTTAATGCAGGCTCACAAAACATGGTCCTCAATTTAACCCCGTGCCTGAGCATGGCGCCCAACCAGCTCCTTCAATGCACAAGCAGTTATGGTTAATGACAGCCCTGCACCAGCAATCCAAAGGGGTCCTGAGGGCAGGACTGCTGCCTCTGCCACTAGTCCCTTTCCTATCCCTTCAAGGGCACTGCGCTGTGCTCACAAGCGTTGCCTTTCTCAGAGGGTCATTCTTGCCTTCATCCTTCTCCCCAGCCCGGGAAATAAGCACATTAACATCTCCATTTCATTGTGGTAGCTCAGCAGGTTTGGCTCTAGTTCAAGCTCTGCAGTCGTCTTGCAGGGCAGTGACGGTTGCGCCATTCTGCTTCTTCAGAAAGAGAGAGCTTCACAGCCAACACAGAACAAGACAAATGGATTTTTTATACGTGTATAGCTTACGTGGTGCTGAGTCAGCATCCACTGGGGTCTGGATAAAAACTATTATGTTCAGGGTACTTTTTGTAAATCTCTGTCTCTTGACTAATAGTCCTGTATCTTGCAGAGAGTATGAGTCACTTCCCTCTTAATTCAGAGAGGCCATTCATTGTATATCATATTAAGTTCATTACGTTGCTGGGCTATTTCCTCCATGGGTGAAATGTCAAAATTCTGGCTCCCTATATAGTTAGTGTCAGAAATGTGTATTAATTACAGACCGATTCCTCTGTAGTTATACTTCTTGAATACGTTCATCCAGTGAGGCCACATAAACCTATAAAGGTACATACAGCTGTGTAACAAATGATACAGTAAACAGGGTATCCCATGTTTCCAGAGGCTGAGTTTTAGCCAGGTCTGAAGTCTGCACAGTATCGATAACCAAAACCAAAGTACAGTTGTTATTCTAGAATTACTTATAGGTATGGTTGAGACTGATAAAATAAATTATTAATGATTTAATTTAGTCTAAAAATGAATAAATAATAGAAAAATAGAAGTTTTCATAGAGAAATTAACTTTACCTAATCTTTGATATCTTAAAGTAAGCTATTTGGTTCTACACAAGTCATGTGATTTCTTTACATGATCTGTAAATGAGCTGCAAGAAAGCAGTTCGAGTTTACTGACTTGGTCTGTCACAGGTTTCTGTCTTTTTCCTATGGTAATAAAAAGACCAGATTAGACACCTGTCAACCATCCATCCATCCATCCATCCATCCTATCCTTAAATGTCTAGTTGTTAGAAAAACACTCTGTTAGCTTTGTTGTCAACAACAGCACAGAAAAGGATCACTGCAGAATTTTGACACGTATCAGGATAAATACCATGTTTGAATACTGTGTTGGCTACAGACCAGATGTTATCATACATAGGCTTTAATTTATAGGTGTGATAACAGTACTCATTCACATACATTGCAGGCAATTCAGTCAATCACGTGTTGTATCCACGCAGAGAATAAGAAATAATTCAGAATTAATTCAGTGCAGTTTCCCTGAGAAAGCCCAATTGGCAGATGAAGTGACTCCTGCCAGCCCCACCATGGGAGACATGGTGTTCCTCTTGGCACCTCTGTGGTTGCAGCAATGGCAGCAGTGTCCAGCTCTGCTCTCATCTGCCCTGCTTAGCCCTCAGGTCCTCACTCTTCCAACCCTTTGCTACCATTTGGGTCATTAATATTAAGCAGAGAGGAGAGACTCATGAACTTGTCCAGGAAAACATCATCAATAACCTTGACAAGTATGGAGATAGATTGGGAAGGATAAAGGAGAGAGTGGGAGGAAAGGAAGTGAAGGCAATAAATAGGCTAGACCTGCTGTTACCATGTTAATCTTGACAGGGTTATTCAGGGGGAATCACTGGCTTAGTTTATTCTACACCTAGATCCTTTCCTTATTTCTGGACTATTTCTTCCATGATAGCAATAATTTGTTTGTTAGACAAAGCATATTTACTGTAGTTCACTTAAATGAGAAGTCAAAATACTATTTCAGACGTATTAAATACAGTGGCAGACATGGAATACACAGTTTAACACAGCAAGTGATAACAATTGCCTGACAACATAAAAGGTTTTAGCCCACCCATTATTTTTCTTAATTGGAGATTAATATGTAATTGCACACCACTTGATGTAACCTCCAGTTGTTGTTCCAAAATAGACAATATTATACTATATTAAAACTCTCTTAAGAGGCTTACAGCAACTATTATTTTTAACAGTAGTCTCACTGGTGCCTTCCTGATTCTGCAGCATTTCACCTTTGGCTGGTTTATTGTTTGGTTCACTACATTGTTTTGAGAAAAATAATCATGATGTATACAGAAAAAATCTGTTTGAGAAGGATTTAGAAAGGGGATCTAAAGTTTAAGGGAGATTAAATTTCCATTTGCTCTAGGTAAATTATGTCTTTTATCTGTGGGGGAGGGGGGCAAATACCCTGTCAGAAAGAAGTGCATGTAAATGACAACTGGTCACTGTAAGGCTAATAAACAATCAATTACATTAATTTAGGGGAGTTGTCAAGATTATTATTTTAATAGTTTTACTTCCAACCATCTCCTGCGGGAAACCTCCTAAATTAGCCATTCCTATTGCTCTGAAGGGGGTTATGCTCAAAAGATAAGTGGGGTTGGTGGTGATGGCGGTGCACCCAGGCTCTCCAGAATGGAAGCCCAGTGCAGATACCTGCTGATATAAACCCTTTTGCATCTTACTTTGCAGAGAAACTTGTGGTTATTGAAAAAAAAAAGTAAGTTGAAAGCCTGAGGAGTAACAGTAGCAAGCAAAATTATAGTTAGATCTTAATCCTTTAAAAAAAAACAAAACTGCCATGATTTTTTTTTTTTTTTAACTGAAGTTTTATGCTGGAAACAAGAGGCTGTTGGGTTTTCAGTGGGCAAGACAGCACCCTTGGGAGCCCAGATGGGGCGGCTGTCAGCGATTGCACTTGGAACTCTGCTGAACAGAGGAGGGTGGCAGGCAATTAATGCTAGTTATTTTTGTGTATAGTAGCAAGTAGATTATGTTCTCCTCTGAAGCAAACCAGCCTGGTTTCTGTTCAGTCTGACTCCTTTCCTAAGCCTGACTTTTGCACTCTGGCCCCCGCTCACCTCTGTGCTCTGTTCGCTGACTTGAAGAGCCTTCCCGCCAAAGGGAGGGTTTCTCCGGAAAGAGGGTATCGCAAGATCAGTTTGGCAAGTACCTCTCTGTAGGCAGTGTGCTCTGCTTCGTGTTCAGTACGTTTTCTGCTTGGAGATTGTTTCTTCTCACTGTTTGAGCAGCACAAAAGCCTTCTAATGGCAGTTCCTGGTGCCATGCACAGGCCAGCGGCAGTGTAATATGGCAAAGGCCTCTGACTGACTAGCCTCCCTCACTGTTTCCCCTGCACGCCCTGTGTTTTGCTAAGAGTCAGCTTCTTTGGTGTTGTCTCCTGAGCACATCGTGGGAAGGGCTCCGTGGGAGAAAAACCCAATGACTGTGAGATTCCTGCACGGTGTGTCATCTCCACAGCGTATTTGCAATTGAGCAAGCAAAATTTGCCTGGCAGATTACTGAATATGCCGTGCCTGCAAGGAAGCAGGCCTCTCTTTGACCTATGACTGTGTCTGTGTGCAGTGTTAAGTGTATTTAGTTAGAGATCAGTCATGGATTTGTTACAATTCCTCATCACGGAGCAAACTCCCTTTCGCTTGTGGTGTCGTCAGAGGAGACATGCCCGTGCTGCTCCTCTGCCCGCCGCAGTTGTGCCCTTTAGCATGCAGAGCAGCAAGCCAAGGACTTGCCACTTGCTACCCTGTCCCTGCCAACCCTTGTGGGCACAACAGCGGTGGGTGGAGCAGAGCCATCACTCCTACAGCACCTCTTCCCAGAACACTGGAGATGGCACGAAGGAGCTGGGTGGCATGTGAGGTTCCCCCACCACTTGCTTTCAGTGAGTCCTTAGCACTGCCCACACGACTACAACAGAAATCATGTCACTTACTTACAAAACTGAAAGCTTTTCATGCTGCAATTTGTTCTTTCCTACCCCTGAGGCCTTTGTTAGCAAACAAGACACCAGTGTTTGAGGAGAGAGACAATGGTGTGGCTCAGATAGCTCAGCGAAGGCATGCTGGAAATGGTGCAACAGCTGAGTCACCCTCTTCCCTCTCCTTTTTAACTTTATTATTCTGATTCAGTGACATTTATTTTGCTGTAAATGCCCAATTTGTGATAGAGTACACGTGTTTTACAGAGAGACTAGTAAACTAAGATCATATGCTATGCAGAAACCCTTTGGTCTGAAGATGGAGGCAACCAGTATCTGCCTTTCAGCCTTCGCTAGCTTAGATATTCAGTGACAACCAGTAATAATATTTTTAGCTGCTGGCATTCTCTTCCTTAGCTGCAGGCTAACTTGCTAACTTGATCAAGAGATGCTCATTAAATGAGTTGACACCATGCGCAGTAAATCTTGTGTTCAGAGAAAGAAAATAGGTGAAAGAGAGCGCTGGGTTTGGCCTGTGGTCTCAGCATGTTGGAACTGGTTGCTGCTGAGAATTTGTTGTTGCTGCTGTTTGCATTATATTTAGAGTTATAGAGAAGGGGTTATATACATGGTCCAGCTCATCTCAGTTTTACAGCACCATTTTAGACACCAAACCTGGTAGGATTTTGTATGATTAAGCATCTTAAGAAAACTCACTTTTGGCCTACTGTACACATCCTGTGTTTGCAAAGGATCCCATTAAACAACTGTCTAAACAAGGCCCAAGGAAGGCAGAAAAAAACAAACTAGGGAATAAATAAATTTTCATATATGATAAACAGTAAATACTGATCTGGCTTAGTCATATGAACTTGTTTGGCAGACTTGTCCTTCTCCAAGTCTATTAAGTTTAATGCTTCTTTGGGAACACTCAGAGTTTCCATTAAATACAGTACTGTATCTCTGATCCCAGGGTGACACTGTGATATTCCAAAAATAGTTTAATAAGTAGAAATTCCAAGATGTATCATCATAAGCCTGTGGCTTGAGTATCAAATCTGCCATGTTATGTAAAAAATATTGGTTATATAATGGGATTTTAATCAGTCTAGTGACATCTATACAAATAATTGAGCATTATTAAGAACCCGACCTCTCTCTGACTTTGGATCTGTTATTCTGGAAGTCAGAGAGGAAGTAGCTTATGCATATATGGGGATTTAGATGCTGTAGCTTTGGAGCTAGTTTGGAGGGGTTGTTGAAGATAAATGTAGACACATTTTAAATGGTGCCGAGGAAAGAAACTGGAGTGTGATAAGAACTTCAAGCTGCTTCAGAGTTTTCTTTGTGATAGTCTAAACTGAAGGCATTGCTGCTGATGGGGTCAGAGATGTACCTAAAACCAGCGTTCCTCATCTCTTGAAATAGCTCCAGGGAGCTGTAGTCTGTCTTTATCTGCTGGAAAGCTGGTAAAGGTCCTGAGCTAGCAGAAATTGGGACTCACTAGCGGGAGGACATATGGAAGCGCAGCAGGGATTTCCTCCAGGCAGAGCAGCATTCA
This sequence comes from Zapornia atra, assembly GCA_013400835.1. Lineage (NCBI taxonomy): Eukaryota > Metazoa > Chordata > Aves > Gruiformes > Rallidae > Zapornia > Zapornia atra. Next base: position 106,638 of record VZTU01016729.1, on the reverse strand, counting down.
GGCATGCATCACAGCCAGTTGTCACCCGTGGTCAGATAACAGTGCCCAGCCCTGAGGAAAGGCCATCAGGCAGCAACTGCTTGGGGAGCAATGGGATTGAATGGAAATCCTCCCTACTGGGGAGCACATAAAAAGAGGTGCTATGAGTTACCCTGAAAAGAAAGGAATAGAGTATGCTATACATAGAAGTGCATCATTTTATAGCTCAGAAACTGATTTTGCAGGTTGCACAACTTCTTGAAAACCCTAAGTAGGGCACTATCTGAAATTGCATGGCCTGATGTTACTGACAGCCAACCATCTGTCCCCATGGGCTTTCAATCAGGAGAGCATCGCTTTTACTAAGAGCAGGCAGTCTATATGATGGAGAGTTCAATAAGTAAATTAGATGAACCTTCTGACTTTTCAGTTTGAGGTAAAAGCAGACAGGGAAAATAGAGGCAAGTTCAACTGCACAAGTTAATGTAAGTGAATTAAATACTTCAATTTCACATATTTTCTGGGTAAGTTGAAGTGGGGCAGACTGTAAAAAGGCTGATGTGGTCTTTAGTGTCTCTAGTTCAGAGAGACAGTTTTCCCCATGGTGCTGGTGACCCCCCCAGTTTGCTCTGCCACAGAATCTCAAGTGTTAAACACCTTGGAGAATAAAATCTCACCGTACTCTGCAGAGCAGGTAACTCCTGTCCTTTTATGGGTGGAGAAAGGGGGTACTCACTAAGGGAGCAAGAGAGGGAAACAAGGGAGGGAGAAAAGCTAGTGGGAAGGGGGACACTGAACGTGCTTCCCAGGAGATGCTCGGTGTCACACATCTTCTGTGTTTTGTGGTGGGGATCTACTTGTCCATAAAGAAGTGAATCAAAGTTGCCCAAAGTAACACTGTGGGCTGTAACACAGCCTGTTCAGGGACCAGATCCTCCTGTCCCTGGGCTTTACATAGAAATCAGTTTCCCCCTGCACCACATCTCTAGACACGTGTAGCCAGAGCAAAAGGTGACTGCTCTTGTTACCTTGCAGACCCTGTTTTGCAAACAGGGCTCTGCTTCCCACATCCAGGTGAAACAGCTCCGCGACTGTCAATTTGCATGCTGCATAGGGCTCCGGGACTTCCTAACCAGCATCCTCCCAGGTGGGCTTTCAGCCTTCCCTGACAGTGAGCTAGCTCTGTGTTACCAAGTGCACACTGGCAGAATCACAGAACGGCAGGGGTTGGAAGGGACCTCTGAAAATGCTCAGGTTTAAAACATGGAATAAAAGTGCTGTCAGTGCTTGGAGTGCTGCTGGATTCTTCCCCTTGTACAAGATACAGGGAAAAAATAAATAGATTTTTAGCCCTGTAAGATTAAACAATCATCGTGGTTTTAAGGGCTTAATCTGCTGGCATGCAGACGGCTGGCTGATAAGTCTCCGAGCCTGAGTGTAATTGGATGCAGCGTTGGATTCAGTTCTGTGGGCTTTCCCGGGGCTTTTTGTTTATTTGTTCATTTTTAACACGCTGCAGAGTTGAAGCGAGCTGTCCCTGGAAATGCCTTTGGGTGTGAAGCTGTAACGTCTCTCCCCTACACACACACCCCCCAGACAGTATTTCAGCAGCACCTAGCTGGAGACCACTGCTCGGGGAGGGTTTGGGGGGAGAAGATTGCTCAGTGTATGAATTCGGGCTATTGTTCGAGGCACACATCTGCCTTAAGAAATCAGCACGGCACAGGCCGTTACTTATTCAGATGCAGAAGCTCCTTCCATCCCACAAGACGGCCCATTCAAGTCACATGCCAGAGGTCTCGGCAGAATGGGCTGCAGCTGCTTCAAATCTGCTGTCTAACATCAGAAGCAGTTGGACAAACTGTACCGTACTGACTACAGTCAGGCTCCCGGGCGCCGGAGAAGACAGGGAAAAGATTTGGGATCCCAGCGCGATGTTCTCAGAGGATCTGTGGCTAGAAAATGAGAAAAGCTGTGCCGTTGTTCACAAGTCGAAGCGAGGAAGGAAGCGCCAAGAGCTCCTGGCAGTGGCCCTGGGGGTGAAGGTGGGAGTCAAGGGGGCACTTTTGTGGCAACCTCTGAAACTCTTTGCCTATTCACAGATCACCTCCTTGGTGAGAAGAGCAGCCTTAACTCAAAACGACAACCACTTCAACTATGAAAAAGCACACAATTTCAAGGTAAGCACAACTTCCTCTTCTTTACGGCTAAAAAAGTTCTGGGTTTGATGGCTCACATTTTATTTTTTGCTGTGATGGGGTTTATCACACACCAGTATATACCAGCTTTGAGGACAGTGTTGAAAAAAAGCTTTTTTCTTTATACTTTAAATTCCCTTGACTGCATTCCTAATATGCTTTTACACAGGCATTTAATCCAAATAACAGCTTTGCTGCTCGCCACACTACTTGACTGGCATTTTAGCTCTTTTTGTCCAGATTCAGTTTTCTTTTTTGTTCAGAAACAAAGTACTTCATATCGATTGACTTTAAAGTGTATTCAGCTTTAAGTGAGAAAAAGGCCCCTTTTCAAAATCTGGCTGTTACCAGAAACCATTAGCATTTTACCAGCAAACATTTCAGAGACCGTTTGTGTTTTCAGAAGAACTTGAGGGAGCTGGGGTGCTCCCTAACAATAAAGCAGAGCTGGGTGGTGGTATTGTCTCCCAGCTTTTTGTTCCACCACCATATGCTAAGAAAATGCCCTCAGAGCCCCACTGAGCTGTAGGATCTGAGCTTGTGTTTGCTTGTCAAACTAAGCCAAATAGCTGGACAAACACAGGGATGTTTAAATGGATTATCTTTTTGCTGTCTTACACATATAAAATCGGATTCTTAGGGTTTTTTTTTTCCCCCCCAAGTGCTGTGCCTGGCATGCTGCAGCAGGGAAGTGACTCAGCTTTGGAAAAGGACCTTCCACGCAGCTTGTACTAAAATGTTTTGCCAAAAGGACTGGGCTGGTTTCAGAGTATGCCAGCCAGTTACATATCTAATGCTGTCAAATTGCAGTTTGATGTTTATCAGGATGGATACAGAGAGAGTAAGAGGCAGAAACAAGACAAGAAAGGATTGCATCTCAGCTTTGAATCCTTAGTTTACTTACTGCTCCTTGAGGATGCTGATCTGGGTCACTGTCAGAATAGTTCAACTCATTAGCAGAAAGAGAATTTTCTGATACTCATCTTGGGCCCATCAAAAAAAAAAAAAAGGAGAAGCACTGATTAAAATGGTTTCACTGATGTCCTGATTTAGCAGAAAAGCTTCACTTATTTTTCTACGTGTTCTGCCATGCAGACATTGCTGTCCCCTGCGGTGCTTCTGCTGTAGTTGGTAAATCAACAATTTAATATTAGTGAGTGAGGCAAATAATAACATCGCTCTTCTGGTTCCCCCTCCTTGACCCAGTCTACAGGAAAGTCAATATTTATCTCACTGATCAGCACTGAAGGAAATAGGGGAAATACTCTGTTTTCTTGCTTGATTAAACCAGCTTTCATTCTTTCTGGGTTTTGCCCTCATTATCATTTTAATATCAAAACTATTTTAGTTTAACAAGAAAATATTTTCTCATGACTGAGACTTTTTTCCACTTTGGCCCGTGCATTCTTTCCTCTTCAAAATTCCCCTTGTTTTGGCTTTGATTTATAATTGGACATGAGCCCAGTTAACTTTGCGTTTGCACAATCTAGCTGTTGTACAGCCTCTCTTCCTTTCTGTTTCAAAAGAGTCATAGTTTAGCTGGAAAATCACATGATTAAAATATATGTATGTATTCAGAGGCTTGACAGCACAAAATTATTGTCTTGTTCTCGTAAAGGCAATAAAATTTAAGGAAGAAACTTTTTTTTAAATTGCCCAGCAAGGCAGTTGAAAGTGCTACATTTACTTAATGAACAAGTATGTTCACTATGCAGATAACAGTTTTCTGGAGAAAAATATCAGAACATGTGTAGTTGTTGAACAAAAAATGTGGATAGAATGCTTTGAGTGGAATGGTTAGATTTAAAAGATGGCTAAATTCAAGTCTAATCTCTTTAATATATTCCATATTCATTACATAAAAGGGCTAGGAAATTATTTAGAAGAGAAAGAATGGCTTTATGGGTCTCGGGGCAAAATTCTTAATGGCTTTTGACAGCACTCAGGCTATGATGATACGGGATTTATCTGAAGGAGAACGCTATTTTGCAGACATTCAAAGAGTTGTCTTCCCCATTTTTAGGTGAATACTGATGTGTATTGTATCATTCATCTCAGTTCATAGGGACAAAGGTTACATGCCACGGCATCCCTCATAATCTTGTCATAGGCAATTCTTCTGAACAAACAGAAACTCTTCAGCTCTTGTCCTTCAGCCATGAAGAATCTAAAAAATGAAGGGCATCTTTTTTCATGAAGCTAATGAGATTTTTGTTGATCTTATACCAAAGATTTTGCCTTCTGGAAGAGAGAAGGAACTAAAGGAAGAAATAGACTCGGTGCACAAATTCAGGGCAAGGACGGCTCTCCCTCCATTCTTTCCAAGCCAATACAAACATTAAAAAGGAGCGTTGCAGTTTGGAGTGTGAGGGATCAGGTTATGCCCTTCCGAGCATCCCTGCTTTCTCATTCAGCCTCTCTTCCAAGTTTCAAGGCACTCAAGGCAAATGAACAAAAAAAGATTTAGTATCCAGACTGACTTGTTAAGCTGGGTTCATCCTGAGCATGCAACACAGTCACATGGATTTAGGTTTGGAGCTGGCGTCTGTCTGGCGGGACAACTTTGCATAAGCTAGTGTAGACATACCATAATTCAGGAAAGAGAATAAATCTCTGAAGCCCTGTTTAGAAAAACACAGAGATATTTCTGTAACTATGTGGGCGTCAGCCTAACTGGATCGCAAAGACCTCTTACATCTCCTTATAGTTAGGACCCAGAAAGCTCTTTGGGATGTGTTTTACCAGCCAATTTCAGTGGGGTCTCAGCTGGTGGTGAGGTCAACCTCATGCCCAGGGGTGGCAGCGTGGAGTTTCAGGATGCTCCATGCATTTGTTCTAGGCTGGGAAGTCATGAGAGGGCCTCTGTGCTGCTTCAAGTGAGCGAATACAGCTGAATAATGGGCATTTATGACAATAATTGTGTCTGTTTGCCACTACAGCATGGGCAGATTCCTTTTGCAGGCAGGCTAGTAGAGTGAAGGCAGCTGAATCCGGACAAGTCAGAAGATCTGCTGGGAGAAAGGAGGCTATGGGATAAACTTCATCGTGTGTTAATCGCTGCAGATAAACACTGTTTCTGGGAGACAAAAGGTTTTGGGTAGGCATTTTTTACAGACAGCATGAAGATTATGTGTTTAAACAAAAACAACAGCAGAGTCAGCCTTCCTTCCTTACAAACAGCTCAGGTTCAGCAGGAGTCTATGGGAGAGTAAAAACATGCATGTATTCAGGTGAAAGTCTGAAAAAACTTACGGCTTAGACGAAGAAACACTTCCCACCAAGTTCTTAGTTGGAATTAAGTGTCAGCTGTAGCCCAAGCAGCCCAAGCCTATGCTGTGTGCACAGAGGTCTCCTGAGACTGCAGGATGGGGTAGGGAGCAGTAATAATCTTGATCATGTTTCCAAAAAAATCTAAGCCCAGTCCATTTGTAATGGTGTGCTTACAAAGCACGGGGCAGAAGAAGCTGTCTCAATCTAAGACCTGCTGTTACTACTCCATGTTTAAAATAGAGAAGATGCCGGTCTTGCAGGAAAAATGCCTATTTGCCATTCAAAAGTGCTGTGTGCAAGTTTGAAGCTGTGTTCAAGTGTTGCATTCATAAGAACAGATTTCCTTCATTGTTTCTTTAAAGTTAATGGCAAGCCATAAAACAGTTCAAAACGGCATCTTAAGAGATCTTTTGCACCTTAGTCTAGAAACTTCTGAAGATCTCCTTCTTCCAGCTAGAGAGTGAATTTTTCCCTGTTTCAACTCAACCAGAAACTACCAAGATGAGCTTTTCATGGGGCATTTCAGCTGGGAACTTGCCTTTTGAGCTAAAATATGGATCCATGAAAAACTGAAGGGAATGAGTAAAGAAAGCTAGCCACCTAGCTGAATGAAGGGAAGGGTGCACAGTCAGCACTTCTCAGGTGGAGCCCTCAGTCAGGGTTGATGACTTTCCTATTAATGACAGGAGAGATCAAGGAATAGTCAGCTACCGTTTTGCTAAATATGCCACAGCGCGATCAGCTGAAATAAGCTTTATGTAAAGTAAGCGAGTAGGCCCCAAATAGCCTAGCAACTGTGATGGACTTCAGCTGTGAAATGGTGCGGTTCTAAAAATCCTGAACGAGCTTTTTACAGCCACTTCTCACAAGGTTAGCTTTTGTAAACCTCTGCAAAGCAGAAGACAGAGTTAGCTGTCTTCCCACAGCAGATGATTTTCATCCACAATTAAATGCAGGTGCAGGCCCACTAATTATGGGTTGATCAGTCTAAAAATGGTGAAGATGCAGGCATAATTAGTTATATCCGTAGGTTTGTACCCACCGAAGGTCACAGAGAGCATATGCCTGCAACTCAGGCCACCAGCTGACGTTTGATACAGGCATTACCCCCCGCTAAAAGCCTTGTCTGAAATGCATGCTACCCACTCTGCAAAACAAAATAAGATGAAATGAGAAAGCACTATCCATCTATCTGTGCGTAACTTCAGTGTGAAATGCTCTTTCCCACAGATACACATTTTTCTGAGAGGCAAAAGACCATTTCAAAAAATAAATATGACCAGTCAGACATTCCAGGTTTGACCTTTCACTATGAAAAGAGAGGAAGAATTACTATTGCTTTAAGCTTATTCACACGATCATTGACTTTGAGTAGTTGGTCAGGAGTCATTTGTGTCAGACACACATTTTTATCAGTCAGTCAGAAAGAGAGGTCTGTATTAAAATCAGAGTACTTCATCTTCCTGGGGAATGGACTCAAAAGTCCAGGCTTGTTTAGTTGTAATCCTGCAAGAAAACGGGGCAAAAACATTATCAAGCCAAATACATGGCTTAAAACTTCACAAATTTTATCTGAAAAGGACAATGACTGTTTTGTTATTCTGTGAAAAGTAAAGAGCAACTTTCCCCATCCTAGGGGATGGAAGTGGCCTTTCAGCCATCCACCCGACGGGTAAACAAGAGCAGAGAGAAGGAAAAGGGAAGCATTAGCAGCCGGAGTGTGTATGATTTATGTTTTGTTAAGCTCAATTAAGCCTCTGGCCAGAACTAGCTCATACCGTGTCCACTCACACGGGCTTAGACCTGACTATTTACTCTTCTTTTCAATGGAAATGAAATGCTTACTTAACCAGAACATACATCTTTAAATGAGAAGGTCTTCCGCAGTAGCCTTTGGAAAAGCAGTGAGGGAAGCAGCGGAGATGTGCAAAACCTGGCTGAGGAGCCATGGGTTCTGTCAGCACGCAGGTCATTTTAATCCTCTTTATCTGCTCATGTGTGGGCTGTAGCAAAATGAAGTTTGGTCTGCTGAAAAAGAGCCTACTGACATCTTCTCCCTGTGTAAGTTCAGTTTACTTACTAGAGTGGGGAAGTGCACTTTGCTTTTATCACTAATCGATTCCAGATCACTTTCCAACCACTGCCTGGAGTGGCTGCACAAAACCTTCATCCCTGATAGAAATTTACAAATTTACAGCAGTCACCTCCAGTTCTGTTCAGCATTGTTGCATGGAAATGCACATGTAACACTATAGCCATAGCATGTTCAATCCTGAGCGCTGCTCTTCGAACATGGGTCTTGCACCAGGTCTGTGGTCACACATGATTATGGGGTGCATTTGAAGGCACTTTCTGTCAATGGGTTTCCCCTACTTTGAGGTGATCTGTGGAAGAGCGGTTGAATCTCAGAAACATTCCTGTTTTGTTTGAACTAGTCAAATAAAAGTACTGACTACTTAGTTTTACATTTTTTCTCCTTTGAGAGTAGTGAACCTGGTTTCCATCCCCCTCCGCTATAGCTCAAATGTCAGCTAGCAAAAATGATTTGTTTTCAGTGCCATACACAGCCTGGTTCTCTCTGTTATGTTAAGCCTATCGAAAGATAAATTTCAAGATCAAAGCAAATTTCTCCCCCCATGGTTTATTTCATCTGGACTTTGGAAAGATGTGGGCACTGTGTGCTAAAGATTTACTCCTACTGAGTCTTCTGTTGTTTATCCATTTCAGTTGTTCCATCTGTCAGACCATCTGCCTCCCAGTGACCCCGTTTCTTTCCCCCCTCCCCCATTTGTGTTGCAGGTCCATACGTTTCGAGGTCCGCACTGGTGTGAATACTGCGCCAACTTCATGTGGGGTCTCATCGCTCAGGGAGTGAGGTGTTCAGGTAGCCCTTCGATGTTTTTTCTCATACTCTTGAAATGCTCAGACATCTCTCCCACCCCCAGCCTGCATTCCTTGCAGGAGGGAGGGTAGGGATTAATTTACAGAACGAGGCAAGAAACCCTCCTGCTTAAGTTAGAGTGTTGTCATTTTCCCCGTTAGCTGGTTTAGAAATGAAGCCACCAGCCCGTGGTCGCTGGTGTCCTTTCAGCCATGTGTGTATCTTGGTGTATGTTAAGAATTGGTCTTTATGTTAAAAATTGGTCTTTATGGTTAAATTCCCCCTGATTTTTTAAATTTTTTTAATCTCTGAAGAAAGAAGCCCTGGCAATGGCAGAGCCAACCAGCAACGAGGCTCCATAACTCACCTTTTGGCCACCAGTTGCTGAGAAGGGCCCTTGTCTGCAAAAAGACTGTCACCTGTTTCCTATAAAAATACCATTTGATGCTGCAAGCCTGCAGTATGCCTCCTTGTGGGAAAATAAAAAACACACCCTTCATTTACCAGAAGGAGAAGTTCTCTGATGCCTCTATAACTGTATTTGCATTTTAATAGTCTTTTAATTATTATAGATTTGTTTGTTCTTTTGTGAAAAATAGTCATCTTGGAAAAATGCAATAATCACGTCATGAGCTTTCGGATTCAGCGAGTGAAATGGTTTTCAGTGTACTGCAAATGAGGTTTCACAGCTTCTTTCTGCAGACCTTCAATCCCTTCCATGTCTCACCTGAACGTGCTTCTGCCTCACCTCTCCCTGTCCTGACCTCCAGGCATTCCTGATCTCACACAGGCACCGAACACATCTGACCCTGGTGTCTGACTTACATGGGCAGAGGAGGTGGTTGCTACCTAAAATTCAAAATACTTTTCACAAATGCACAGTTTTACTAAGTGCAGCCTCAGCTACTGCTGTACCTTGTCTGCCTGTAGATGATTAGGGGTAATGCAAAGAATAGGAGAAGGACATTATAAAGAGGAAATTGAGCACTAGTTTCCTTTTCAAGCTATCTGATCATAAACACAAGTGTGCAAAAAATGACCTCACTAATCCACAGGGCTGTATTTCTTCACATATGTACAATATTAAACTCATGAAAAGGTTTATTTATTTGGTATGACACATAATACTCTCCCTCATTAAATTACCAACATTTAACTCAACAAAGACAGATGCCTTTGGATTTAACTTCACATGCTTGGAGAAGACCACTGGCAACAGTACGGGGAGGATCCTGACTGCAGCTGCTCGCATTCGTTTCGATTCCGCAGCACAGTAATGCATTATGCAGTAATACCTGTATGGAGGAACACACAAAACCCCACCCATTAAATGTGTAGGTGTGTTGGTAGTGATTATGCGATTTTGCTTGATTAATATGTTATAGACAATAATAACAATGAAACGTGCTGCAATTAATAGGGTCGTGTTTACATTTTTAATAGCTTGGGCAGTAAATCCACATGAAAAAACAATAACTCATTAGTTATGGTGTTAGACATGTCAAGTTATCCCAGAGGGCACTGTCAGTGATGGGCATGACTGGGGAGGCATTAAAAGGGGAATAACTCTGGGAGTTATCCCAAAGGGCACTGCCAGTGATGGGGATGACTGGGAAGGCATTAAAAGGGGAATCAGAGTTACATGAGAGAATGTAACTCACGATGGTGGTGTTTGCTTTACTGGGGATTATAAATTCATTTGGCTGAATATTTGGATTTATTAGAAAAAATCAATTTGTGGAGATCACGCAGTGGTGTTTAAGTTAATAAAAACCCATCCGTGCAACCAAGAGTAGGATTTGACTCTGGAGTAAGGCACAAAGAACCATTTGTAAAATTAATCACTTTTTTACATCATGACTTTCACAGCATTTTATATGCCAAAACTGACCTACAGGCAAAACACAGGGGACACTTTAGCCACAAGAGCAGTGATGAGACAGGGATGGGGAAGCTGCTGATGTGGCAGAGCAAGTCAAAATGCAACACTGCAGGAATGTGGATGGGGAAAGGAGGCAGGCTAGCTCAAAGCACTGTCCCAGTTTTCGTACTCAGGTGATCCTCTGCCCATTAGCAGCACTGAGCCACAAGCTGGCCAGCAGAAGACAGTTGTTACTATGCTTATTTTATAAAAGACTGAAGTAAAATACCAAGAAGTTAAGTCACACACATTCCAATGCAACATCTAGAGCTACATGTCTTGGTCTGAACTGACACAGGCTGCACTAGTGGTCACCCAAGGCCCAGTGGGGTGTGAGGGACAACCACAGGTTTAATGGCTTTTTAACAACGCTGCTGGAGCTCACTTTGCCCACCATAAGCTTTTTACAGATTTCCATGCTTGTCTTTCTCATGTCCGTCTTAATTATTCTAGCCTTGCTGACTGATGGGGAAATTGTGCCCCTTGCTTGATGTGGCCCAAGGAAATAAACTGTTAGGCAGCACCTATCAGCATTGGTATTAATTAATTAACCTGGCTAACTTTGTTTACAGACTGTGGGTTGAACGTACATAAGCAGTGCTCCAAATACGTGCCCAACGACTGCCAGCCAGACCTCAAGAGGATAAAGCGCGTCTACTGCTGCGATCTCACCACGCTAGTGAAAGCCCACAACACCCAGAGGCCCATGGTTGTGGACTCCTGCATTCGAGAGATCGAAGCAAGAGGTTTGTGTGCTTAGGAAAGCAGCAGGCACAATGAAATGGAGATCACTTGAATTACGTGCTAAGCTGGGACAGGGTGGTGTGCTCATGCACGCTGGGGACAGGATGAGGGAAGGGTTGTTTTAGTGTAGGTGATACATTGCTTTGCATTAGCTAGTAAAATTAAATCATGGCATTTCATAATGCAGTTTCCTGAAATGCTTTCTGAAAACATGTCAAAACATGTATCACGTTACACTTCTGAAAGGGCTGAACTTTAAAGTGAACTTTAAGTTTATGTTTATGTGTCTTTTTTCATTATTCTCTTTTAACATACCTAGGGACACTTCCAATTTCACAGTAATCAGTTTAAATCAAATCCCTTATTAATAACCTCTCCAGACATTACGGGCAAGGGAACACAAGTGACTGGAAGTGACTCAGACAAGTGAGGTCTCAGGCTGTGGCGTTTTGTGGTCTGGCGCAAACCGCGCAGGGTTTCGCATGATGCTCAGCTACTGGCTCATGGCTACCATGGCTCAGATGGCATGTCACAGCCAAAACTCCAGCTTGTGACAGGTTTTTGGTATGGAGGAGGGTGCCAGATTGAAGAAATACTGTATGCTCTTCAGCACAACAGAGTAATGATAACGTATTTTCGCTCTGGATAGCAAATGTGTATGTTGTGCTTTCCAATAAGCCAAATTTCCCTGTTAGTCATAGCTTCAGCACAGGAATCTCATAATGCTGAATTCATGGCATCCCAGTAATCTGCATGGCAACAGATAGGGATACTAGCCATAGGGATTTCAAAGCCACGCATCATCTACTGAAATGAATCAAAGATTTACAAGTAAATCCCCTGCACTGCTCCGTAAAGCTCTGGCAGGATTATATAATCATCATGGGGACAAACAGAAAGAATGGTGTGGACTAAGACAGAAGAGCTTTATGCTGATGATATAGCAGGAAGCTACGTTGCATTTGAGATCTAATCACTTACTTGTACATTTATTGATTAAGATAAAATCTGCTGCCCGCTGTCTGTTTTTTCAACATCTTTAACTTTTTCCTTTATTTGCTGTAGGATCCTGTGAGATTCTGATTTCCTTCTTAAGAAAACAAAGCGTATTAGATCTTATGAGTAGCTTAGTGCTGGGCATGGTCACAATAAGGAGTTCTGGGATTAAAATAAACATAAATAAACGTGTGTGTGTAACTCTGCTTGGTGAATTCTGCCTGCTCTACTGGGCTGCCCTGCATTTCACGTTGGTGTGGAGCAGTGGGGGAAGAGTTGTGCGAGTGAGCAGGTCTCTTGTGGTGAGAGAACTGTAGAAGGGATGTTCTGATGCGGAGAAGAACAATACCCATCACATCTATCAGCTGAGTATAAGTCAAAGCTGACAGCAAAACTGGGAATGAACACGCTCATAGGGAAAGGCAGTCTTTTACTGGAATTGCTATTTATCATTAAGCAACTGGTAAAAGGAAAGGAGACCTCTAAAGCTTTATTAATTCTAGCCAAATCCAGGAAAATCTCCCACACGAAATGCATAAATCATGATAACATCACATGCCCCACCATTAGCAAATTGCAATATTTTCCTCTAACATAATCAACCCTACCTAACAAAATCAGAAAGCATAAATTCTAAAAGTCTTTAATCCTTTACAAAACAATTTAAAATTATCTTGGTCCTTTTCTTAAATGCTCCAGAGTTTCCCATTGCAATTAATGTTTTGCTACGCTTAGTAGATCTGTTGTTCCTGCTTTATGGTTTTTAAGAGTGAATATCTGTTGGTTACTGAAGCAAAGTTCACCAAGAACTTTTTGTTTCAGGTTTAAAGTCCGAGGGCCTCTACAGAGTCTCAGGCTTCACCGAGCACATTGAAGATGTGAAAATGGCCTTTGATCGAGGTACACCAGTTTTTAATCTCATACAGTTTTAATCTTAAGTTTTCAATTCTAGGACTTTTCAGTTCTTTATTTTTTTTGGTGTATATAAATACCATGGTAATGAAAGTGGCATGTAAGCAGAAGTACTGAATGAAACCATCTTTTCTGAGTGCTTAAATTAAACCGTACTGATTTTCATAAGCAGAAGTCATATTTCTGAGTTGGAAGGAGTAATTAAACAGTAAGTAATGGAAGGCAGAAGGCTAAGTGCTCAGAGGCTGAATGATTGCTCAACAGATCAGCACAGACTAGGCTCGTGGTTCGAGCCTAGATACAACCAGGGGAAAGTTCTTAGTCCTATTTTTAGTAGACTTGCTGCTCTGCAATACGATAATCTTTTTATGAGTTTAAGAAGCAGGAACTCCAACTGGGAAGTCATTCTGTGTGTAGCCTCATGTAGTCTTTGCATGCAGGGCTAATTTTAAGTAAGTGGTTGCAGAGTAGGGCCTTCATCACATTTTTCAAGTAGTAGGGCAGAAAACACATTTTCAAGTAGTAGATTTAAGAAGTTACATAAATATTTGACTCCTTAAATAGTGTTTTCCTTCTTGCTTAATGTTTTCGGGTATTACCTCTGCCATGGTAGGGAATAGGGCTGGACATAGCCCAGTGACCACAAGCCCATAGGGACGAGGCAGGTCCAGATTAAGCCAGAAAGTCAGCCTGTGGGTCAGGGTACCAACCAGAAGGGTGCACGGCCAGGCATGGGCATGGCCATGATGCAGCTGGAGACAGCTACGGTGTCACTCAGGCAGGGACTGGGGGCCCAGGGTTCCCATGGGCAGGAGGTGTGGGGGCTCCAGGGGAGGGTGGGCAGGGCCAGAAAGGTCTGTGGGTGGCATGTCTTAGCGTGCCTGAATACTTTTTTGTTTGGAGACAGTTTGTCATGCTGACATCACTGGCAAAGGAAGTCCAGCTAGGAATCTCCAAAGCAACTGTTTCATGCTGCACTGAAATAGCCTTTAAAAAGCAATACATGCTTTAAAATGTGCTGGGTGATGCAGCTGTGAACGTATGCTTATACACGCATAGGTCAGCCGTGATTTGGGCAAAAGGGATGCACAGCAATGTGACTGCTGTCACGTGCTTCGTGTGCCGATGGAGGGTGCTACTGAGAGGGTCACAGTCCCCCTAGGTCCCACTCTGCTCCCTGCAGGTAGGTCTGGCCTAGCAAACCCTTCTGTTCTGTGCACTAGTTCTCCTGTAAGTGTACCAACCCACCTGAAACCCAGAAGGAGAAGCACAGGTTGAAGAGGGAAGCATCTGAAGACAGCAGATGGAAATTTGTGTCTGAGCATGACTTGAACACTGCTTCAGCTGTAGTTCCTTTATGAATGCTTCAAAGTATTGGAGCCAGTTCAGTTTTACAGACAGCCTATCTCTTACTCTTTATTATTTTATTATTATTGTATTGCCCGTGGCATTACCTGCTGGCAATACACACTTGAATTAGACTCACAACAAGGAAGAAAGTGTGATTTTCTGGCAAAGGTGGCAGCTAGAAACAGGATGACCAAGGTCACTAGCAGTATCAGATTTCCAAAAGAAAAATAAGCACTGATAAACAGGGAAGCAGAGAAAGTAAGGACTGAGTTTGCATTCAAAGGCTGTGGGAAAAACCATTGGGCATAAATTGATAAAAAGCTGTGTCTTCATTTTCTTTTAACAATCTATCTCATGAGGGAAAAGGGCTAAGAAAGGAGTGTTGCCATGAATAATGCTAAAAGCAGCAGAACAATGAACAAAACCTTGTTATGAGAATTACATGACTAGAGTATTGCCAAGACCAGAAGCTAAAAACTTCCCAGTTTTGAGTATGTTTTTTCCCTGAACTGAGATGGAAAAGCAAGAGGAGTTGGTTGGAGGTCGATTTTGCAGGTAGAGATTTAAAGAAGACCAAAATAGATGTTTTGTTCTGGCTTGTGAGCTGTGCAGCTAGAAGATGGTTGTCAGCTGGCAGAAGGTCAAATTGGCAAGATGCTTCCAACCTGACAGCTCAGGGCTTGCTTTCCTGTCAGATCCAAGTTTACAGGGACAGGGCCCACACCTTCTCTTCTGCACCCCATCCCCACAGGTAGGAACATAACTTTTCTGCACTCTAGAAGCCAGAACGGCAGGGTTTGGACTATCCCAAGGATGTCAGATATCCCAGATCTCTGTTCCAGGTGACAGAGCTGGGAGAGAAGGGAGCTGAGAGCCAGGTGGCAAGTCTCACCTCCAGCAGTGCCTGGGCAGTTTTTGTTCATATTTCATTTCCTGCCCAGAAAGTGAAGTTTGTGGAAGTTTTACAGAACTGTCATTTCCACATTCACTACGGGAAATTACCGTGCTTTTTGCTGAAGTAAAAAATGAAGAAGAGGGGGGAAAAAAAAGGAAACTTTATGTCTGAAATCTAAAATGGAAAATTCCTGATCAGTCCTGGTTAACAGAAGTGTTGCAGCAGAAACAGCCACATCTGTGGCCACGTCACTGTCCCAGACATCTCTGGAGCACACTGCATAGCAGAAGGCAAACATTTTTTAAAAGAGCTGGGGATAGTTAGCTGTCAGAGGAGAAGTTGAAAGCAGGGGTATGAACCATAGAAGAGAGCTCTTTAATCTAATGGATAGCCTTGGCACAATAGTAGAGGATGTACACTGGCCAGGAATAAATTTAGCTTGACAGTTTAAGGACCATTTTTTAACGAGCTGAAAGCAAGGCTCTGAAGCCACCTTCTAATAAGAGCAGGGATAAAACCTTAACTAGTTTTAAAATGGAAGTTGAGGGGTTTATGAGAAGGGTTATGTGGCGTGGTGCCTGCAGTAGCAGAGCATTACAGAGGTCCTCCCCTGCCCGCCGTTTCCGAGTCAGTCCCCAGGCACCTGGCTAGAATGCCAGTACACTGTTGCATCTCTGGAAATACAGCTTTTAATAAATGGGTTTGGAAATAAACAAGCAAGGAGTCCTCCCATTTTAATGTGCAGGATGCATCCTTCAAATAATGCCATCCAACGATCTGGTTTCCCAGTTCTCCGTCAAGCCACAGGAGCCAGAAGACCGTATGATACAGGGACAAGGCGCAGGGACTCACTCAACCGTAGGGTACCTCTCCTGCTCGTGTCATGTGGAGCTGAGGGGTGCAAAGCCAGCCCTCCCTCTGACTACTTCTGCTTTGCCGAAGGGACACTCGCTTGTTGCTTCCGTAGCATTACAGCAAGAACAGAAAAGCAAAGGCAGGTTTGAAAGTCAACATCTTGGGCAGAGAAGGCATCACAGATAATATTATTTGGGCCAAATGAAGCTGTGATAGTTGGTTTTAAAACAGGGAGAAGTTGGTCCTTATCTGATTTAAACTAAGACTCCCTTCCAAAGCCAAAGCAGTGTAAATACCCCTACTGTAAATCAGGGTTTGGCTCTCTGAGGCACTGACAATGTTCCATTTTAGTGATTTTTGTAATGAGAAAGAGGGGAATAATGTGGATTTATTTAATCTGGTGAATGTTGGTGCTGTAGAGTGACAGTTGCTCTCTGTCAGTATTGTTGAGCCTGTGGTGTTGTGGCATCCAGAAAACCCTCATTGTGTGCGCTATCCACAGAGCTGCCATTGTCACCAGCGCATTCTGTCCCCCCGCTTGTTTGTATGACTGGCTGGTACAATACACTTGCTAAAAATATTATGCTGTTAAATATTACATGAGTACTTAGAGGCATCCTAACTCATACTCACTCTTTTGCCAGTGTAGCTGCACACCTGTG